>OW052095.1:6600000-7040000 GCA_932526535.1 Caradrina clavipalpis
AGAAAATCCTAGTGTGGGGCAACGTTTTCAAAAAAAAAAGAAAAGATTATTTATGTAGTTGAGATCCAACAACGTATAAAGTCACCAGTGATTTTTATATACTTAGATAATATGCTTGTTCTTTTTTTTTTGATTTTTGGTATCTTGATCCTGGGATTAAGATACCAAAAATCTAATCAATTTCTATAATAACATATTTATCTCCACCCCTTTCTGTAGTATCTACTAATAAAATAAAAAGAAAAGATGTTTTGTTTGTTTGTACCGAATAAGCTCTGAAAGTACTGGACCGATTTTAACAATTTTTTTTTTACTGTACCCGGGCACGACGTACCTTTTCCAAAAGACGTTAATTATCGCGGATGAAAATATCCACGCAGACGAAGTCGCGGGCATAAGGTACTTAGTATAAAATAAATAAATTACCTACCTATAATAAAACGCACAACTAAACAAGTACCTTGCTACCAATAAGAGACAAGATAAAAAATAAATCGCGTACAAACATCTAGGTTGTATCCTTGTAGGTACATTCGCAGCCAATGTGCCGGTTCGTTTATCTCAATATCGTAGACGGACAAGCGAACGTGCCTGCCAGATCCGTACGAGACTGAAATAAAACACTTTTGTAACGAAGCGTACCTCCCAGCTAGCGAAATTCAAATGTACAAGTTTAACGAAATAGTGTATTTTTTAGAAGAATTCGTGCCTACTACAGTTTTAGCAAGATCTAAATAAAGGAGATGGCTAAATGGAAGTATGAATGAATGAATGTATAAATGGTACCTAGCACAGTGTAATGCTATGGTAATAAATATTAACATTTCATGTAAAAAAGTTTGAGATACTTTTAGGGAATAATATAATGGTAAAATAATATTGCCTAAAAAGGAAAAAAGGTGTGTGTGGCAGTATATAATTTTCTTCAACTGACACTTTCGAAAAAGAATAAAACTAAAAACGAAAATGAGGTTGTATATTTATAAGCGAATGTTTGGGATGAAAAAGTTTTTCTTTTTTTTTAGATACTATTAGGTTTATAGTTCACGAAAGTGCTAGAAAAATATTGAACACTACATAATTCATGAATGATTTTTTAAATATTATGAGGTTATGTAAGATTCATATACATTCCAGAATGTATCTGGCCCAGGGGCAGTCATTTAGCCATCACCCTTTAAGTAGGTAAGTAAAGTACTGTGTCGTGATTGCCCAGTGGTAAAGGGTACGAAGATGCGGGTTCGATACCTGATAAATACAATTTTTTATGTAGATTCTTTCAAAATTTTCTCGAACATCACTAGTATTGATGAAGGAAAACAAAGCCTGAAATCGTCAATACGTTTCGAGCAGGCGTAATGATCAATGAAGGCATGAGGCCTTCTCTATTTAAGAAGAGGCTTTTGCTCTGCCGTGAGACAATAATCGGCTGATATTATTATTGGAACATGTGTAGATACTTACGTAACGGCGAATGCACGCCGGCCCACGTACTTAGGTAGGTTTCACTCACTTTCACTTCACTTCACTTCACTTCACTTCACATCACATCACATCACATCACATCACATCACATCACATCACATCACCACAATACACCTGTACTCTTAGACCATGTCATAACATTTCTTACAGAACTAGAAAACTAACGGCAGTTATTTTATTACATTGTTGCATTTTGGGGATATTTTTTGCTATAAATGCCTAATTAATAGTCTACGTTGCGTTATACATAGATATTTATCATAAAATAACGGAGCTTTATATTAACGTTGATTTTCTAATGTACCTACGTAATACTTATTGAATATCTGACCACACGGCGCAATTAATTCGCTGTCCGGTCAAGAAAATATGTAATATTGGCTATTGGTTTACAGTTACCAGAGATTACGATATGGAAAATATTTTAAAATTTAAGAAGTACCTGAACGAACTTTCTTTCTCAGATATCTATAACACAGTAGATCCTAATCTAGCATACAATGAATTTCTTTTAAATTTTAAATTAATATACGATTTGTGTTTTCCTACTAAATTAATCAAAATGAATACTACTAAAAAAATAAAGTGGCTATCTAAAGGTCTAAAATTATGCAACCGAAAAAAACGAAAACTATTGTGGCAGCTTAGATTAAACCCAAACAAAACAAATAAAACTATTTTCACAAACTATTCAAAGTTATATAAAAAAATTATTCACTTGACACAAAGATCACAAAATAATTTTAACATTAAAGCATCGAAAAATAAATCCAAAACTACATGGCAGATCATAAACCGTACAAAGCACAACATACCTAAACATAGCATCAATACAATTAAAGTAGACAATAAAATTGAAACAAATCCTGAAAAAATTGCCGAAGCCTTCAACAATTACTTCATAGATAAAATTCAAGCTAAATTACCTGCTCATGCCAAATCTAAATCTTACGTGACAAATTGCGTTAGTAACTCAATGTTCATGTCTCCTTGCCTTCCACATGATATACATAAACATATACTTTCTTTAAAAAACACAAATAGCGTGGGTAACGACGGTATTAATACTAAAATACTAAAACTCGTATCATTGGAGATCTGCGGACACCTCAGTTACTTAATTAATCTTAGTATCAGCGCGGGAATCTATCCAGATGCTCTAAAAACATCTATTATAAAGCCACTGTTTAAGAAAGACGATAGAGATCTGATGCAATCATATCGTCCCATCGCATTAATTCCAATAATCTCAAAAATATTTGAAAAATACATATACCAGGAAATATATACATATGTTGAAAAAAATCACATATTAAGTGAAGAACAGAAGGGTTTTAGACAACACAAAACAATCAATATGGCTATATACGATTTTTTATACAATATTATTAAAACCGTAGATAAACGGACGCCTGTCTGCGGCATATTTTGCGATATGACGCAGGCTTTCGATCATGTACATTTTCCTACCCTCTTGAACAAACTCGAGGCATACGGCATTAGAGGAAATATATTAAAACTCATTCATTCTTATTTAACTAAAAGAAAACAGATAACAGAAATTAGGAAAATTAACTTAACAAATAAACGAGAAGAAATTTATCGATCATCAGAACGTGAAGTCACATTTGGTGTACCGCAGGGCAGCGTACTGGGTCCTCTTCTATTTATTTTATATATTAACGACCTACCTAAATACATACAACATCCACTAACATTATTCGCTGATGATAGCACCGTGACTATACCCTGTAAAAACTTAGAAACATATGAAAATGATATTAATAAAACTTTAGCTACAGTCGTAAAATGGTTAGATGATAATAATTTAAATATTAACTTAAACAAAACTAATGTAATTTATTTTAATCAACGAAACCCCTTAAAAAGCCAATTTAAAATACAACATAATAACAATATTATACAAGAAGTTGAAAACACTAAATTCTTAGGCCTCCAAATAGACAAAAAGTTAAACTGGAAATCGCATATAGATATTTTAAATAAGAAAATTTATAAATCAGCGTATGCTTTAAGCTCTCTATCACCAATAATATCTACAGACGCACTCCTCACTGCCTATTATGGTATTGCAGAATCCCATTTACGATATGGTTTAATATTTTGGGGCAATTCAACTGAGAAAGAAACAGTATTTAAATCTCAAAAAAGATGCATACGGTCAATGTTTAAATTAAAGTCTACCGACAGTTGTGTGCCCTATTTTAAACAGTTTAAAATATTAACCTTGCCTTGCCTTTACATTATGGAAGTAGCTGTATTTGTGAAAACCAACCCAAATCGTTTTACACGCCTCGCAGACATAGCTCCTCGAAATAGGCGCGATGATAGCAGATTATGTATGCCAACCGCAAATACAGCACTCATGCGCAAAAGTGTTTTCTGCATGGCTCCATTCATTTACAATAAGCTACCTAAATCTTGGAAGGCATTAAATCTACCTTCATTCAAAAAAAAGCTACGCTCTTTTCTAGTGGGTAAAGCCTATTACAATATTTCAGAGTTTTTTGCAGAAAAAGAAAATGCATTTGTTTAACTATTAAACACGTTTAATGTAATTATGTAGTAATTATTTTTGTTGCTGGTCTTGTACCTTTCGCATGCCTATTGGTAAAATGTGGCTGAACTTTGCTAATTGTTTTTTTTTTTTTACACCATGTACTGTACCCATATTTGCGAAATAAATTATCTTATCTTATCTTATCTAATAAAGTACAGGCAGTTTAAGTTAGAGAGCAGTAGGTAGGTCAATAAGGTTCTTTGCCCGGACCCTGCGCTACACAGACACGCATAGACCACCTAGGGCTTTTAAGGTCTTCACTAAGCGACCCGAAAACTAACCTTATTACTCCCGGGGACGACAGTCATTACAAACACCGCGAGTTAGGCGCAGCTGATATGTCTTAAGAGAATACTAGTCAAACGTCAAAAGGAAAATCATCAAAGAGGCGGCCGTTTGAATTTTTATCGAGGCGACCGTTTGAATTTTCATCAGTTAGATAAATGTACTATCGAACACTGAAAGAGTTTACATCACTATGCTCTGAGAACAACTGCAACCACGTAAATCAATCAGACTCCTAAGGATACACCGTGAATAACTCGACATCGTAGTGCACTGAAGCATTGCGATACTTAGTTTATCAAAACGGGTAGTTTTCGTCGGAGTAAAGTTGTTACATACCCACAAATAATTTCTCGAACAAAAATTACCCTACTTTAATAAAACTTCGTTTTAAAACCCAATTCCAAAATGATTTTACTTTATCTATAATTCTATAATAATATTTTATAGAGGTAAAGTTTGAGGTTGTAGGGGCTACCTACCTAATCTCTGGATCTACTGGATACCGATTTTGAAAATTCTTTTACCCATTTCTTTCTTATACCCACGTTATTTATGAGTGTCATAGGCTACAAAACATCACGCTACAACCCACGAGAGTAGAGTAGCGATAGTAACTAAAGACGCACCTAACGTAAGGCTGGTGAAATAACCACAACGCGACCGAAGTCGCGGGCAACAGCTAGTTATTTATATTCACTTGATAAACTTAGAATCTAGTGTCCCAGACCTTCGAAAAGAGTACGAGTTGCCAAAGTAAACACACAGAGGTTTCTAATATGGCTATAAAATGAAATGAAACACCATCCGACAATTATTAAAAAAAAAATATGTGCACCATGCAAAGAGCATCCAAGGATAACCCTCGGCTGGTGCAGGACTATGAGTTTGACTATTATTATTAATCCTGATTGCTAATCGTCCACTTCACATTTCTTCACTCTTGGGCAAAGGGCTCCCACTATTTTCAGGAATACTTCCAATATGTTATCTCTAAAATGTTTACAGAGTTTCGACTCCATATTCCACTCACGCCTTTTATAATAAAGATCTTTAAAATCGCGTTTGTGCTGGAATATCTCACCATCAGGCTATTCTTGTCTTCAGAAACTATCTTATACCAACACAAGTCACAATAGAAATTTCAAGCATAAGTCTTACAGGGGGCGTAGCTCAGATGGTAGAGCGCTCGCTTAGCATGCGAGAGGTACCGGGATCGATACCCGGCGCCTCCAACCTCTTTTTGTATTCCCTTTACATTTTGGAACTGAAAATCTTTAAAGAAGATCTTTAAAAAGGATTTTGAGTAAAAACAAGCTAATAAAATATTATATATCTTTATTAAATTAGAAACAACCTTACATTACTGACTTACTTCAACTTCGCAAAATTAGCAATTTCACAAAGACTCCAATAGGCCTATACTTGAGAGAATGCTTAGCAAAAAAGAGAGAACAGTTTTTTTTAGAAGAAACAGGACGAGCCGCGACTTTTCTCTCGTTTAGTGCCATAGCTAAATTAACCCATACTTAAATTTTAGACCGCGATTCTTATCCATCGGTCATTTTGAACAAACGTGGGCCTTACACCATTCCCGCACTAACTAAAGCCAGAAGTCCTACTACAATCTCACAAAACAGTATTTATTCCACTGTTGAATTTATAACTTTAGGCGATGAGCAGAAAGCCGAAAACCCAACAGTGAGCAAGGCAAAGTAATATTGTAATAGTACTGTTTTAAAATATGGTAGTAAGGCCTCCAGGTCCACACTTATGTGACGTGTAAAGTATCGTGTAATGAAACGCGAATTCTACCGAGCATAAGGCCAGTTGTAAACGTCCGTTTCTTTTACCGGACAACGGACCGTTTTTTTCGCTGGATTTGCGGTGGTGTGTGACTTATAATAAATGTATACATGCACCAAATACCGGTCCGGTGACAAATTTACGCTACATTCATAATAAACCAAACACCACCGCCAATCCAGCGAAAAAAACGGTCCGTTGTCCGGTAAAAAGAACGGACATATCCAAGCAGCTTGACAGTAACACTCGTGCGAACCCTTGTGCTGAGATCAAATGTCGTTTTTCCACGCACAAAAAGGACCTCGCAGTGCCCGATTCACGTCGATCTTATGTACCGCCTAAACATTACACATTACAAAAGTATACACCCGGCTTAATTTCTAACTTCTTCTTTCAACATAAGAATCAACTACAGCCATCCTTAAGTACAGAATAGTGACAGAGAGCGATGGCAAACTATACATAGGTACATAGCTATTATCCAAAAAATATAATTAACTTTATATATTCTACTCTCTCTTCTATTATCACAGTCCATAGCTTCAACAGTGTGATAATTTAAAAATACAAATTTATTCTTTATTTAAACATAACTGTTTAAAATAAGCCAAGAAAATCGTTAAAATACTCATAGGAATTTACATAAGAATAAAAAGAAAATCGTTTTAATACCGTAACTGGGAATTTCTTAAGGGAAAACTTTGGACAAAAACGGAAAAACGTTTGACAAGAACTTCCCGACTCTTGAATGACAATAAACATTCTTGTTCGAGATTTTTTTTTACTAATTTTACCATTCTAACTTCAAATGTTTTTCCATTTTGATCCAAAGTTTCCCTACATGGGTAAAGAAACCCTCATTTAACCGATACCTAGAGACATTTAAATATTTCTACAATAACAATACAATATACATACTACATTTAAATTTAAAATAAGATTTTGCGTGCATTTTAACAAAATAGTTAAGAATTCTTTTCAAAAGCATAAGATTCGTATTAGCGAAACAATTGGTAATAACAACAATAACTATAAAATGCTTTACTTTTACTCCTTGAATTTTAACAAACCATTTCAGTTCTCTATTTAATAATTGTATTTAAAAAAATTGTGATTGTTGTTGTTGGAAATTGTGGCTATCTTTAGGGAGGCCTATTGCCTCGTTCGGCTGATATGATGATGATGATGATTAGACTCCGGGCAAGAGGTAACTCTGCAAGTCAGTGCTGCCACTGTACTGAGCGAACAAGGCCAATTCTACTAATTAAAAACGTTCAAATAATCGCAATCTCATTCCAGCGATGCTCAATGTCAAAAAATGTTGGTAACTTAAAGGCATTTTTGACAGATTAAAACTGAGATTAGATTGTGATCGTTTCTAAAAATTACTAGAACTGCCCCTTGGCCTCTTGACCGGAGCCCTTTACTATTCAGCGTAAAATTATAAAAGTATAAAAATAAAACATTTGAAAGCGGTGGCAATAGATTTGATGAACTATGTTTATACTATCATTTACAAAAGATGTACCATCGAAACTTTTATGTGGTAAAATCTATACAAAACAAAAAAAGTGGTTGTTTGTAATGTGAATTTACTAAATGCATGTGAATGTTTACACAGTACTGATATCTAAAAACCAATTATTAAAAATTGAAAAAAATTGTTTTTTTTTATCTGTCTGCTCTTTTGGTCCTAATAATCTCCGAAATGGTTTATCCGATTTTGACGGGATTTACACTGGCAGATAGATGACGTTATAAAGTGTAACTTAAGCTACTTTTATTTTAAATGGCAGCGCAAACAGGTCAGCAATATCAATGAACACAATTGAAAAATCAAAATGTTATCAAATGAAATATTTTTACAAACTGTTACGTCATTGTTTTAAATGCCAGTAACCAAAGAAAGAAAATGCTATACGATCTAGTTTTACGGTTACAATGTACATGAACCAGTTTACACTATTGATATGTTAATGTGAAAATATACATAGTAAAGAACCCAACCTACCTGAATCCGAGAAATGTCTGAAGTAGCCATTAACAATATTATATGTAAATTAAATTTAAAAAAAGAAAGATTGTAACAGGTTATGAGTAAGCGTCGCTATACACATAAGGGGGTCGACACATTCGGTTCGGCATTCTCAATACCACCTTTGATAACATTGTGGTTCTTGCGTTTACCGAACCGAATTCGACCAAAATAATACGCCGAACCGAATGTGCCGACACGCTTATTTGTATAATTACTCTAATGGAGACAGTGCTTATTCTTTTATTTAAATTCTGGTACTGTACTGCATCTACTATTCGTCCCTACAAAATCGCTGAAATTTAGAACATTTTGAATTGAGATGGAACTCGAATTTTGAATTTGAAAGCAGATCAGATGCAGTGCGCAAACTCAAAAACAAATATGATTTCGTGAAACAAATAACAAAATAATCATTTTACATACAAAAATATTTTTTATGAATAGGTGCTTACCTACTTATAAAATGTAAGTAGATAGGTACTGTTTTCGTTGTGATAGTAAAAAAAATATAGATATTGATGGCACTTTTCCAAATAAAAAAATAATAATAATTTGTAGGGATCCGACTATTCTAAGAAAAGTAACAAAAAAATATAAATAAAAAATATATCTTTGTATGAGAATCGAGATGAACAATTATTCGACTAACATCCCAAAATCGTAATAACTACGTAACAAATTACACGAGATTTAAAATCATACATATTAGTTTTTTGCATAGAATAAATTATATTATTATGTTATTATAATATACCACACAGGTATGTATACTTAATCAGACATCAAGCCCTTAATTTTACGAAGAACTAAACATAATTGCAATGCAACTGTTATAATACACAGCAAACATTAAAAGCAAACCAAAGTAGGTATGTTACAAAATGCCTAAGTATCTATTTTCCTTACATTAATTTTAAAGCAGATATATTTCCAAGAATATAACGAATATGCTATGCCACTAAATTCGTATTATATCTACTTAATACCAAATTACATAAAGGAAGACAGAGAGAAATACCAGTTTTGTTAAAAGCGCGTATACAGAAAGTTGGCAACGTCGCAAACAGCTGTCAAATATTTCCCTGTTTTGATTAATTTGTCAATATTACTCAATGAAAATAAGAATTATGGCTAACTAATGAACTTTACTAGAATATTAATCATGAATTGCAATTAAAACACTGAATTTGATGTTTAGGTGCAAAAAAAGGCAATTGTAAAGTTTCCAAATACTTTTTTACATCTAAAACTACATATTCGGTGTTACGATATTAATTATTGCATTTTATAATCAATATTCTAGTTCATTTAATAAGCCATACCTATTTCTTATTTTCATACAGTAATTTTGACAAATTAATCTAAACAGCGAAATATTTGACAGCTATTTGCGACGTTGCCCACTTTCTGTATACACGCTCTTAAGGAACAACCATTATTGCTTCACAAATTTAATAATAAAATTGCGTGGAAAGTGTGAGGTTAAATGGATTTGAACCGCTTGACGGGAAATGCATTGACTGTGAAATTATAACGACACCGCTTACACCAGAAGCAATTCGACACTACCTTTCAACTATCGGTCATCGATCCATTCAAGGCTAAATCTATTTCTAATTCGTCCCCAATCGATTCATTACCTTATCTGAATAAACATAAAATCGTTTATTGTATTTTCTCGAGAGTAAATCAATAAATGCAGTAAAACAAAATAATTCGTAGTTAGATTCGTTTGAACTCTGAGATCGTTTTCTCGGTGTTTGTTCAAAACATATGTTCCAGATAACATGACGTTTAATGCTTGTGAAGGTCGCTACACCGTATTACGTAACTACGGTCATAATGAAATGTTACATTTACATTACGAGTTTGAAAGGCCTTGTGAAATATTCATCTCCTACAATATAGTTAGTGGTGCAGTCATTTGGCGAAAATGTTTTCTTAAAGCATCATGAACATTCTAATTTGTTCTTCGTGCATAATATTAGCGTTCTACGTAAATTTTGCACTGGTTTTGCTTAATATTTGAATACATAAACTAAGGCTTACCAAAATAAGTACATTTTAGTAATACCTTACAGTCATGACTGCGATAAAATTAAATACTAATAAATTACATCATAATGCCACCGTTAGGTTATCAAAAAATATGATATCTCTTACTTTAAAGTATAGCAATATCAAACTAAAATAATACTAAAGTACTAAGAAACTATATTTTTCTTTATTCAATAACCTAACGACAGTTTTATGAGAAACAAACAAACAAACTTAATCATTTTTCCAACATCAATTCAGATTATGGCGGATAAATGCGACATGTGCATTTCAAAGTATCATACAATTAACAAATTAAAGTCAGCAATTATAATATAGACTTACTGCCATTACTGCTCCAATTAATTAACGTGTCAGAATTGCCATCTTCAATGTCTAGAAGTAAATTATCTCTATCATTATCTGTGCTGTTATCTTTTGGGGAGAAAACTATATCCTCGTCGTTCGTTTGTAAGTTTACATAGGAAAGTGACTTCTTCTTTTGTTCTAGGTCGAAGATCTCCAAGTCTTCGTCTTCGTCTTCATCAGACTCCATGGTGAGAGGCACTCGGGACAGCTCCATGTTGTCTCTCCTGTCTTCTGACTGGAGAACTCCATATCGGAACTGGTTTGCGTCAATTGTGGTGTGTGCACCGCCCGAATCGTTGTTCTTACTTTTTCTTCTGAAATTGATGAACAAAATATGTTTATTAGGTACAAGTTTAAAATTGTGTATTGATTTACCGTAAAATAGTTTCATGTAGTTAATTTTAATTTGAAAATTAACTACATGAAAAATAATATTTTCCGCATTTTGTCGTCAGTCAAGGTCATTACTCAGTAATCAGTGAATGACTACAGAAGAAACTGTCGTTGTTTGTAATTTCTATTAGCAATTAAAGGCAATTAATCTGACTGATAACGCTGACTCAATCAATCCTTGTCTCAAAGTTCAAGTATATAGTTTTCATTAAAGTAAATTATTAATAGAATGATCAAAGTTAGAATGATTCATACATTCAAAATGAAACAGCTAATGTTTTTCTATTTTCTCAATACTATCGATCAATAATTCATGTTCCATAGAAATAGATTCGTATACTTAATTATTAAAAACTAGCTTCAGCCCGCGTCACGATACCACAAAGCCAGCCTCACCCTTCAATAATGTAGGTCTAATCTACTAGTGAAAGCATTTTCGTAATCGGATCAGTAATTCCAGAAATTACTTTTTACACATAAAAACAAACAAACTTTACCTCTTTATAATAGTATAAAAATCAATATGAACCTAGACTGAGTTTAGGTTCCTAGAGTCCGAATTTGTGATATCACAAAATTTAACCATCATCATCTGCCTAGCCTTTTTCCCAACTATGTCGGGATCGGCTTGCAGTCTAACCGGATGCAGCTGAATACCAATGTTTTACATGGAGCGACTGCCTATCTGACCTCCACAACTCAGTTACTGAGCAACACGATACTTCTTGGTAAGCCTGATTGTCAGACTTCCCGGCTTCTGTTATTATGACTATCCGTACCGACGGTTAAAGATCTACGAATGACAGCCGGGACCAACGGCTTTACGTACTTTCCGTCGGAAAGACTCCGAGACACGGGAACCTAACCATACATAGTTGAATGTATGTTTTGTCATGTGTAGTGTAGTATTTACACCCTTCTGCTTACCCAAGATATATTACGAACCACGAGTGTAATATAAACACCTACCTACCTCAATTAGGCAATCATTACTTTTCTGAACGCCTATCTTATCCCTTAGGGAAAACACGCATGACATTGTGAATAACATATTCCATTATCTTCCTTATCAAGAAAAATTGCTATTCCCATGACGCGGGAGGCAAGCACTCATAAAATGTTATTAATTGCCTCAGCAAATACTGAAGAAAATGACGTAATTCATGATTTATTGCACATAATCGTTAATGTTTGCAATAATAACAAGACCTGATTGGCAATAATGTTTTCTAAAGAGATAGCGTGGACTTTATTTAGGGCTGCCAACTGCCCGGGAATTCCTAGGTTTTGTAAGTTTAGAGGGCGTACTGAAGAGCTTTTGTGTCAAGGGAATCCAGATTAATCTGTAGAAAAATAGGCTTATAAGCAATGAACTAAAATATTCACTGTAAAAATATTTTTTCAGGGTCTACTGAGAAAATATTACAGTGTCCAAATGCTTTTTTTATGTCTTTGGATGGATGGTAAACAAGTCAGCGGCCCACTTGATGTTACATGGTCACCGCTGCCTATAGGCACCTGAAAAACCAGAGCTCTTGCAGATGCATTGCTGTCCAAGAGGCAAAGTTGAAATGTCTCATGTGCCTGTAATTACACCGGCACCCAAACCCTTCAAAACGGAATACAGCAACGCTGCTTTGCGGCAGAAATAGGTATAGTGGTAGTACTTCCCCGGATGAGCTCCTTTACATAGAGCTCTACTGCTACTAAAGGTCCAGGTGGTTGAAGGTTTTGTCCGGACGGCTGCGGCAGAGGAGGACGGTGGACGAGGCGAAGGTAATATGTAAAGACCGTAGCAGTTGGCGTTATGCCTACCCCCATGGGAAAAAGGTGTGAGTTTATGTATGTATAGCTACGGCCATTTAGGTGATGGTAGCCCTAACTTTATTCAATCAATAAGCAAAAGCATGACAGCATGGTGATACAAACTAAACTAGGTATAGGTAGATGATATTGTGATAGTAAAGTAATAAATACCATATCTTGTTTATAAGATAGCTATCATTTTTAAAAACATTGACCGATAACATCTTAATGGATAAAGCGAACGGAAATACAGTACTGTTAAGGTTAGTATACACTTGAGCATTTACTTGTAACCGAACATCAAGCCGCTCTACGAACCGAACATCGAACACGTTCCTTGACTCTTTGTTACAACTTGATGTCAGAAGTACTGACTTACTGAGAGAAGAATTTATGAAAGGGATGACCTTGTATTGTCTTGTTTTAAATTTTACAAACTAACGAGCGAATTGGAGTAACATAGGTATGAGAGAAAGAAACACGCGACCTGCAGGATCGCCATTTGAACGAAGAGTAAAAGCAAAATAGAAAGAAATGTTACAGATGACATGCTCACTCCGAGACTTTTATTTATTTAGACTTGAAACTTTAGTCGAGTATTACGTCGAACACAGCGTCGAGCAGCATAGAAACGTTACATCATGGCCTCTGAACTGCCACGTTAGCTTAGTAGTCCTAAACACAACTGCTACGCTAAAGGTCTTGGGTTGATTCCCAGATCGAGCAGTGTTATTGGGTTTTTCTATGAAATTCTATGTAGTAGCTCGGAGTTAGGATTTGTGCCCGGTTAATGGCAATAGGCTCGCCCCCTATTACATGGGACCTAAACATACGGATTAACTGTAGGTGTACATTGGTACACCTCAGCCTAAACCTTCGGGGAATAAAGGCATGATGGTATGTTTTATTTCATCACAGAATACGTAATAGTAGGTACCTACCTACATGGAAATGCTTTTTTTAGTTTAAGCTTTTGTTTGTATAGTACCATTCGTAAGACGTTACATTACATCAAAATGCTCCAGAAAATACTCGATGTATATTTACCTTTACAAAAATTGGTAATCTTCAAAGATATTATGAGGGGTTTTATTTAAAGTGCTATTGATTGCTTCGAGGAAAAAATGTGTGCCATGCTCGCTTATCGACTTCGTTCCGCCAGACGTACTAAACTGGTGCGAAATTGTAAATACTGTGGTATTTGTTTAGTCTTACATGTTTTGCTATGTGCGGAGTTATATACTTAACTCGGTTACTTTATTATTGTAAACTGTGCAAACGTAAACTAAACTTTCCCAAAATAATATTCCTAGTACTAAAGAGGAATGAAGCCAGAACAGTCGAAGGAAGTTTGCGTTCTAATAAGTATTTTTAAATGGGGTTTTGAAAACACTTGTTTCATATTAATAGTAAAAGAGTTAAACATTACCTGTAAAATATGAAATATGCAACTGCCAGCAGCGCAAATCCTCCAAAAACGATGAACCCTCTCTTTAGAACTCCTGGATTTTTCAGATCAATTTGCTTGATAGGTTTCTCCGCAATAGTTGTTGCATTAGTTTTGCTTGCTTCATTCACCACTGTAGCAGCTGCGGTACTATTTGTGTTGGTTGCATTTACTGAAAACATAGATTTAAATAAATTAATTCAATGTTTAAACTGTACAGTTTTAATTCAATTCATAAATTAAGAGGTCTTCGTAAGGGAGCTCATCCCGGGAAATACAACCACCATACCGATTGCTGCCACAAAGCAGTGTTGCTGCATGCAGGCACATGAGACTTTTCAATTTTGTCTCTGAAATAGCAACGCATTTGCAAGGCCTCAGGTATTATAGTTAGTACATTATACACATGTCTATAGGTAGCATTAACCACTTAAGATCAAGTGGGCCATGGACTTGTTTACCATCCAATGGCATAAAAAAATATATTTTGAAGAGTGTAAGTGAAAGACAGCAAAATTTTGTTTCACACTTAAAATATAACAAGACATGATTTACAACTTGAAATCTTTTAAAACATAATTTTGATTACAACCAGATACTTTTATAACACACAGATGAGTATTGTTATACAATAACTGAAAAGAATCATAATGACTTTTAAAGTGTGTAAACATACATTTGTGAACATAACAAAGTCAATTTACTGATAATTGATTTGTGGCCAAAAGGAGTAAAGAGTCTTTCCGAGTTTGACGGCGTGGGCATAGAGACTTTATTCTCCAAAAGAAATTTACATTTCACTTAACTGAGAACAGATTAAATTTTTAAGTTAAACATACATAGTATGCATTCTTTTATATAAAGGTTTTGATTGCAATTCTAAGAAGCCTACAATTTTTCTTCTTTATGTGTTCTTCTTGCTGTTATGGGGGGTTGGGTTTCCATGCATTGTCCCTGATAGTAGAACATAGCGCATGACCCATGGCAGCTGTTACTCCGGCTGCCTTTCAGAAACAGATTAGTCCTCCTTGACTGCTCAGGGCATCCAAGCACCATGAGACTTTGGTGACCCCAGGGTTTCTTTGTAGATTTGGGTGAAGCCACATGTCACGTGTCACTGTTAATTGCATATTTTTTGATTTAACAACATGGTCAATTGATTGACCACCAAAGTGGGAATCAACAATTTGATTAGGGTTCATATTACTGAGTACACCAATTCCAAAATATAATGTAACTAGCTTCTGCCCGCGACTTCGTCCGCGTCACAGTTGATGTGTTATCCTACGGGTACCGTACATTTTCCCGGGATAAAAAGTAGCCTATGTGTTATTCCAGACTATAATCTATCTTTGTGCCAAATTTCATCCAGATCCATTCAGCCGTTTAAGCGTGAAAGAGTAACAAACATCCATACATACATCCATACATCCATACATACAAACTTTCGCTTTTATAATAGTAGTAGGATAATAATATCCATCGATGCAATTTCTGACTTCGCAAGAGATATTTTAGAGCACAAGCTTGTGCAAACACAGGTGCATTTCCACTTCTGTTACTCTCATAGTTCAATAGGATGGTAATATAACAAGACCCGGCAGAGACCCGGCCCTGGGTTCGATTCAAAGGTTGAGCAAAAAGTGTTATTGGGTTTTTCTATGAAATTCTCAGTAGCAGCTCGGAGTTTGGATTTGTGCCCGGTTAATGGCAATAGACTCGCTCTCTATTACATGGGACCTAAATATACCGGTGAACTGTGGGTGTACATTGGTACACCTCTGCCTAACCTTTCGGGGAATACAGGTGCAATTGTTTTGTTGTATGTTGTCTACCCGGGAGAGATCAGTCACAGGACCAATGGTTTTACATGCTTTCCCAAACACAGACAGGTCACACTACCAACTTTCAAACTCTGGGCCGCTCCTGATGAAATTCGCAATCACACTTTTTATCCAACCCGGAAATCTCAGAGGAGTCACACCACCAAACTCTGGACTACTTACTACTGAGAAATTCCTAATGGAAAACTCAATAATGCTTTTTGCCCAACTCGGGAATTAAACCCAAAACCCCACAGCAGCTGACCAACTGGGCAAACAAATACCATAATGTAAATCTGCTAATAAAGAAAATATGTGAGTCATTGTTTGAATATGAAATAATAAGTTAACTTGCTTTGCATGAATCAGAGAGTCAGAGGTAACCATTTTATCAAACACTATTAAATTGATGTAAGTAACCACAGATTGTAGTCATACAACATTGTTAAGTATATTATCAATAAACACAAACATGTTTTTTAATTGATCATTTTGGTAGTGGAGAATTTTTACATCTGAGACAAACAGAAGCCTAATTCAAAATTGAAATAGGCAGTTAATGGTGCCGATTCCCTTGTTCACAAACTAAACTAAAATTAGAGAATTGACATCTCTTACTAAAATACAGCGAAAGAAAGGGACGGTAATACCTTAGAATTAAGTTAGAGATGTCAAATTAGTTTTGCCTTGAACTTTTCCATGTTTTTAATCAACTCGTTCTGACATGCCAATTATAATTGTATAGAGGTTTTAGTTCAACTAAAATTGACAAGTCTTATTTCCGTCCGTCCCTTTCTTGTTTGATTGGAAAGAAAAAGATAGAAATAGTCTAAATTAAGTTTAGCTTGTGCATAACAGAATCGACACCAATATCAAACATAATAAGACACTTGGTTTTAAAACAACAGCTCATTCATATTTGTTGTTTCACCTGTTACAAAGTTTGTAAACAAATGTTAAATGATGTCCCAAAGTAATGCTTAGAAGAATACTTTGAAATTTTAACCAATCCGAGTACCAACCCTAATTATTCGAGAAGGAACACACTGTCACTTTTTTTGTATTCAGATATAATGTAATTACAGCATGTAAAAGAATTATCCAGAGCAAAATTTATGTAAACAGTACATTTTAAAAAAGAACATTACACCAACAACAATATCTTGTAAATAAGTGTAAGAAAGTAAGCAAGTAAATCTCATTCAATGCTAATTCACAAACTTCACTCTACTCTCTCCTTTTGAAACTTTTCAATTCTAAGTACCTACTACTTATGGAATTTTAATAAGTCTATTTATTTTCTTAATTTATTTAGATGAAGTAAGTACTAAACTTAAGATAAATAATAATTTGTGTACCTTTACACATTGGCCAATTGATTGAATATGGCATCAGAGTTCCAACATGTTTCCTAAGATGATTAGAAACTTTGCCCTACACTAGGAAATTGTCACGAATTGTGCATATGTTCGCAAACATATCATATATAAACAAACAACCAGATTCGGGACAACTACCTGTAGATCATAGAAACATAAAAAGTGGGAATTGAACCCAAGACATGCAGCACCACAGCCAATTGCTCAACCACAGCTCTTTGTCGTTAAATAATAATCTATGGGGAAACTGTAGCATTTAATAAAAACCGATAAAAACTAGTACAGGAAAAGGTTAGGTTAAATTGTGTAATACCAAGAATTCATTGTGTAATATTACCAGTAGCAGATGACGCCGGCGGCGGCACGGGCTCATCTTTAACCTTCGTGCTGTTCTTAACTTCAACATCAGGGTCAGGCTTTACATTCCCTGACGGCGAGGTTTTATCGACAGGAGCATTCACGCCTGATCCACCTTCACTTTGACCAACTGCAACCTCCACTTCCCTCCTCACTCTCAACAACCTGGCGGCATTGTGGACAGACGGCCAAAACGAAAATCGTTTATTAAACTCAGCAACACGATTCTTAGCCACTCCATCACTGCCAAAATACTCAGTTGTCCTCACACAATTCAAACACAACAACAAAAGACTACAATGTATGAGCATGTTGGATCCTTTCCGTGTTTCTTCACAATAAACTGATACCACTGTTTTACTAATTGAAGTGAATCACTCCCTCATAATTATAATATAAACTTGTGGATAGTTTCTGATAAATTCACAACGCATCAGGTTGATTGATGTAACAAACTGACAGTTAAAGTCAAATTGGGTAACGTCAAACTGAAAGCAGAGTCGTGGAAGTTGCAAAATTAAAAATATGCTAGTGTTGTGTTCAATCGATTGGATATGTGTTGCTATCTAATAAAAATATACTTTATGGCTAAAATAACACGTATAAAATAACTTTTTGTCTAATTTAGACAAAAAGCTGCAAATAACGAAAGTTATTAGGATACATTGTCCAAAAAATAATGGCAATTTAGTTATTTTAGTGTAAATAGCAAAAAGTTTACATTATTTTTGTATTATTCTAAATAACATTGAAATAACGATAGCGTTTTAAATACAGGGTGGAAATTTATTATGCTACCTGGAGGGAAAGTACTCTAAATACTTGAGTTAGCAAATTTTACTGAAAGGAAACATTTCTTTATTTTTAAAAAGAATCAAAACTGCATTTAAATAATTTTGAAAATATTCTTGCCACACCCAGGAATCGAACCGACTAAAATTCGAAAAAATTGCATCCTGTACTTTTATGGCACTAATCGATAGGGTCAATCATAAGGATCAAATCCCTGCAAACATGGTAAATTAAAATAAAATAAAAACACGCAATTTTATTGTAAATTTATTTTATTCGGACGAAACAAACGAGTAAATTCACTAAGTAGTTGCTGAAAATGAGCTTCATTTCTTGGATGCATAAATTTATTCCTTTAAAAAAATCATTTTAAGTAACTTTTGGTAGCGTAGTAAAATTTTCAATATTCACCACAACACCCTTTTAAAAGTTATTCAAAATGAATTCCTTCAATTATGAATGTGTGCATCGAAGAAACTGAAGCTCATTTCCCGCATGCAATTAGTTACTGTACTCGTTTTTTTCGTCCGAATAAAATAAGTTTAGATTGAAATTTCATGGTTTTTGTTAAATTTAGTTTACCAGGTTTGTAGAGATTTGATCCTTGTGATTGACGCTATCGATAAGTGCCATAAAAGTACAGGATGCTATTTTATCCGAGTTTAGTCTGTTCGATTCCCGGGTGTGGCAAGCGTATTTTCAAAATTATTTAAATGCAGTTTTGTTTCTTTTTAAAAATAAAGGAATGTTTCCTTTCAGTAAAATTTGCTAACTCAAGTATTTAGAGTACTTTCCCTCCAGGTAGCATAATAAATTTCCACCCTGTATATCCATCTACTGTTATTTACGACGAATGAACTTTCGCCCAAAGAATAATATTTTAATACCGATGGTTATTAGGTTGTATGTGAATGATTTCAATAATATAACCTAATATCCATATAAAGACAGTTATCTGCCTTTTAGTTTTTTTTTAATTTTTGATCTGACACAGTAAGAAGATAGCATTGCTTTGTTTAACGTGACATAACGATATCGTTATATCGATATTTGTCTAATGTTTTTAATTTGTTGAATGGAGTAAGTATAAGTACACACAGATCAGTTTTTTTAGAACTAAGTTTTTGATAGTTGGGCATCAGTATCCAAGAAATAAAACAAACAATCACGTATATGTATTATTTAATTTATTCAAATAGACATTTACATATATTAATTATATAATTTAAAGTAGAATTTCCAAATTTTTGGTATCTATATAACACTGATTGAGTATCCACATAGGTATGATAATAATGTTAAGACCTAGAGTTACAAACATCGGTACATTTTGTTCCAAACATCAAGGTACACATTAAATATCACCTACAAAATTGAACAAGTTAGAAATAGTATAGGTTTATCAAAGGACTTACTAACAATTTTATCTATTGTTAAAAATATCGGCAGTGATAAAACAAGCCAAACACGCTGGTTGTTGTTACTAACACATAACATGCCAAGACCTGTTATTGTTAAGCCATTAAATTTCTCAAAAATCAATACGATTGAGCCCTTATAAATTTTCTTTTACATCCACTGTTTATAATAATAAATTACTAACCGTAAACATTAAAATATTTTAAATCAATCAAAAACTAACTACCTACATTCACTCGAAATCTCACGTTGTAAGCACACGTTACGCTCAGACTCTAGAGCAATAAGTTACGATTTTACCTTATTAGTTAATTTACAAAATTAATAAATATAAATAATTGAGTATGAACTATTTTATACAAAATCCATAGCATAAATGATATCACGTGTAAATCACGGTTGATCATTGCATTACACGAATAGACAGGTAATAATGTAAATTAGTCAGCCTATAAAAATAGATTGCACAAAAATCATTATGAAAATATTTTGCAGAGAAAAATTTTGACGTTTGCGTTCATAATTTTGACGCTCTGAACTTAGTCCAATGTTAAAACTTCGCAAAATGTAATCGATTATAATAATCACTAATAGGTAGAAGTTACGCTCTAACAACATCTAATAATGTTGCCAGTAATTGTTTCTTAATACTAGATCTAGTGTTACCATATATCTGAACATGCTAACGTCAGCGCTATAAAATGTGCTTGTTACGACATAGTGATAAAAAACTTTTCATTTTTATGGCCCCTTTGCAATAAAAATGTCTCCTAAACTCAAATACCCAAATGATCCGTATAAAGCGGCGCTCTGCAGCTCAAGCGGCAGGTCTCTACTCTTTCTCTATAGTTAAGTACGTTAATCAGATATAGTTTTTCGACACGTCAACTACCCTCTTAATATATACCACATAATATTAAACTTTTATAGTAATCCTACTTACTTGTTTACCTCAAATTTTATGTTGGCTAATAAATCTTCTGAAACTTTAATATAGTAATTAATTTTAAGTTTAATTAATTTTATACTTATATTTGAGATACGGTTTTAAAATACACAAAACGGCTCCCATTTTGTGTTGAAATGTTAAATTCATCGACATCAAGTGTTAAGTTCAATTAATTGATAACAACAAAGGAAGTCGCAGAGAAGATAGATTTTGTTTTAAGATTGAAATGTTTCCAGAAATGTAAAATATTGTCAAATTTTAATCAAGCCTTAACCCTAAAATCATGGCACACAAATTATTTCTAACAAAGGAGGGAACTTTTCACAACTGGGATTTATTTTATTATCGTGTTTCGATCTGATCATGTCAAGAACGCTCTCATTCAAAGTTTAAAAAATTTGCAAGTATAGAATTCCGAAAACTGAGCAATTCTGTTGAAAATGAGCTGAAAATATGCATGCTTGGTCGCTTTAGTCTCCAAAGTCAGTCTTTCAAGAAACCTAATTTTTATTGAAACTGTTAAAATAGAATGGAATGTGAAAGATAAACGAAGTATGAAAGAACCGTAGCAAATAATAACCAACATAACAATGATCCATAGGGTAGGTAGATCCAGGTGATTATAATATTATCGTGTCAACTACAATACTTTCCGGGAGAGCAATTACTTATTCACTTCTACATTGTAAAATGCAATGTTTACCATCCTAAATTCGTCACACCTATACTAACACTTGAAATAGCGAGATGATTTTGAAAACTAGCAGTAATTTTTATCCGTTCTACCTACAAAAAATTGCTGTCCCGGACGAGGACGAAATCCGTAGTTTCATCCTAGTTGCATTAGGATGTTGTTGATTGGACTTAGGTCTCCATCTTAGTTTGCTTGAAGCGCTCACTCCAGGCGCGCTTTGTAGCTGGTCTTCCATATTTCGGCTAGAGTGACAGCTGAGTGGAAGCGATGGAAGATACAAAGTGGAAGAGTGAAGCGCTGCACGAGAGACCAAGCGACGAAACCGTAGAAATCAAGTTGCACCTGGAAAGAGAATAGGTCATTAAAAGTTTAAGAAAGTAGTCTTATATTGTGCTTTAACACTGAGTAGCTGGCGATACTAACAGGGTTAGCCAGGACTTTTTGTGCTTCGAAGGTGTAGATAAGCCACATGGTAACGTTGCAGATAAGGAGGAAGGTGACGGCCTGGCGGGCGGGCTTGCTGCGTTCTTGTTCGGGCAAGTGGACGCGACGACGGGAGACATCAGCGATGAACAGCAGTTGGAGTACCACCTGGATTTTAAAACAACAATAATTTTAACAGATATAATTTGCCTTTTGTAAAACGAGACTAAAACAGACTTCAGTATGTAAACGATGATATTGTAAAATTCTGAAAATCCAATAAAATATGGTAATGAAAAAGAAATTTACCTGAAGCACGCTCAAGCATCCAGTGATCATGACGAGAAGGTTTGGCTCGTGAGTAAAGGCTCCCATACCACCAGCGATGACGCTGAACACCGCATACACGAAGAGGCCAAACGCAGACACACGGAGCAAGATGTCGTTCAGGTCAGACTGTTCCTCGGAGCGGAACTTCAAAGATTGCACCCTGCGGAGAGGCTCGGTACAGGAGGGAGGAGTATTGCTCCATTTCATTACACGACCACTAGTGATTATAATACAGTGAGAAAAACCAATAAAGGTAACCAAAAAGACAACACAAAAACAGATATGTGGTAAGAACAGAAAAAATGCAATGGATAATATTGACATTGTGAATGGTGATAATGTGGGTTAGCACGATCGATGTGCAAAAATTAAAAAAAATTGGAGCCATTGGCGTTGTAAAGGATATGCAACAGGAAGAGGAGAGGGGGATGAATGGAAGGGGAATAAATAAAACAAAATAATTAACAAAAAATAACTAAAATCTAAAAAAATCACAGGCACAGAATTAATGATTATTAAATGTGCTTTCAAGAAAATGTCTTATTTCTTACCGTATAAATCCAATAAGAATCGCCAGTATCGAGAGAACCATCAGAGCGCAGTGGGATACATCGGCCAAATAGATTGACAGGCGCTTCAACTCTTGGTGTCTGATCAGGACGAAGAAGAGTATCAAGCAGATGAGAGAGGCGACGAGCAGCAGTAGTCCACAGAAAAGGCCTTTAGAAGCGCCGGCGCAATCGACGCGGTTTCCACGCTGAGCCGCTGCAAGCGCCGCCGCCCTGCGGGAGAGAACAGCCTCCAGACGTCTTTCCAGATCTTCGTCGTTGGCCACGCTGTAACCAAACGCGTGCAAAGTCACGGACGCGTTGCTACCCTTTACTTCTCACTCTACTCTATGCGTGCTCTAGTGTTAGTTGAGGAGCGTGACTCTAATGTTAGGGGAACTATTTACAAGTGGTTACGAAAGGTTAACATTATGTATGGTTATTGCAACTTCATGTTAATAGAGGTGCTGAATGGTATCTAAACTGTGGTTTAAGTTACTCTACATTTACGGTTATTGGGTTACGGAATTTGCTTAATACAAAATGGTTGTATTTACCTGGGGTAGCGGCCAATGTGCTTCCACATAACGTAAATGACGGCGGCACCGATGAGGGAATATTCAATGATGAACGGATACAGATAAGGCGCCGAGTCGGTTACGATAGTGCCCATAATTGGGTTTCGGCCGCACACCGTAGTGTTATCGATATTGGCGATCAGCGCAGCTGGATTGAGGCCGTCGAATGACTCGAAGATCTCTGATGAGTTGGGCACTGAAAACAAAAATATTCACAGTCAAATATTTTGATCGGAATTTGGTAAAGATTATAAAAAAAACTAATCTACACATTAAAACTACTGTCATTCTTTGCCATTCTAGATCTGTGTAACTCCTGTGATCAATTTAATTTAAATTCAAGGAATGTGTGCAAAAGGAATCGTCTAGTACAGGGAGTACAAGTAGTATAGGTATTGCAAATCTAAAAGTAGCAAATAGTGACTGCATAAACCATAAGTATTAACATGCAAAAGACGCAAAGAAACCGTAACCTAAAAGTAAAATATGAGGAAACTCATGTGCAACGGACGCGTACACGTGGGATACGTAATGAACACAAACAATATTTGTCAAACCGCAAATAAAAAGTGCAACGGCGTTTTACTTTTGAAATAATTCAATGCGACACTCCAACGACCAACCTGGCGAATGTGGCGGTTCATCTACGCGATAAGTTTCGACACTATTGCCCCAATCATCTCTATCAGTTACTATCTGTCCGGTAGTCGTGCTTGGCATCATGGTTGATATACCGTTAAGAATCGGTTTCAGAGTCGAAGTGCGAAGCCACTGGAAGACTTCTAACATGGCCGTCTGTGTTTGAGTCACTTTATCGGACTCCGTAGTTAGTGGTGCAAAAGATGTCGTAGTGAACGGATTATCATTAGGCCATTCTCTGAACTCGCGACCATATCCCATCCCGTTGTCATAACCTACCGTACTCTTTATAGTGTCGATCAGTTTTGACTTAGGAAGTAACCCACCACCCACGATATTATATGATGAGATAGTTGCTGAAAAATTAGTCCAAACACATTTTAATTGACATACATGCACTTAGCGAAACAGGGATTAAGAACATTGATGGGTGTGAATACTAACTTGTGGTAGGAGTGGTAGTAGGAACAGCAGTGGAGGTGACAACGTTCATGAGTTGCTCTCCAGTGGTCTTAGCGGTAGTTACAACGGTAGATGCGATAGAGGTAGCGGCGGTGGAAGCAGCACCGAACACTTTGCCGGAATGCCTCAAAGTGTGTTTACGGATGACTTCTGAAGATGAAGGAGCCATTAAATTATGTACAAAAGTGATTTACGACACATATATTATAAAAACAAACATAAGCAGGTTAGTAACAGCCGACTGAAATGCAAAATGCTTTAGTTCTTAAAATTGGAAAATACAATAAGTAAATGCAATAATAATAATTTGAAATAAGTTACTTACTTCCCAACACGCCTTCTCCGGAATAACCATGAGGATTCTTAACGTGGTAATCGGTAATTTCCTTCAGAGACTCCAGTACTAAGGTGCGAATCCAAACACAAATGTTTGTAGCGACTACGTGCATCAGACCAAACCGAGCGATCACTTTGAATCGATGAATGTTAAGCTAAAAGAGCAAGAAAAGGGAGTCAGTATTTTTGAATAATTTGTGAAACATCGGATTGTTGTAATCACAATTTCAAATTAGATATTTACCCGGGAATTCATGAAAATGAAATACATTTGCATGAACGTAAACACCATTTGCAAGACAGGATTAACTCCCTTCAAAATTAAGTAGCAAGGTGACTCCAAAGGCAATTCGAAGAATGTACCAAACTCCAACCCATTGTAAATCATAGTCCCGAGACCAAACGCTGTAAAACAATAAATGATTAGGAAATTTAAAAAAAAAACCTAGACACCTAAGTCATAAACAGATATGGAAATACTTAGAAAACGTATAATAACGAAATGTGTACAGTGCTTATAGCTAAATTAAAAGATAATTTTCATACCAATCGCGCCAATCCGAAGGAAGAAGCTGCCATGGCTGTGATCGTTCTGCGAAGTCTTGCGCCTCCGAGCTGGTCTCGCGACAGGCCCTGCTTCCAGCTCCACAATATCTTGCTGTTGGTGCTGCTGAAAATGGTGTAAATGAAAAAGTTTATAAAATGCAAAGAAAAAAGTTCGCAAATTCAAGGACCAACCAGACGCCTTGTTGTGCAATATTTTTTTCAGGTTATGGATTATGTAGAGATTCGACATCATTTTTCTGAAAACAAGGTGGCAATTGCAACTAGCTTAGATACAATTAGTAAATCTAAATGAAAGTAGGAATCATTTGTTATTTCAAGTTTCAACTCAGGAAATGTCGATGCAATTCTACTGTCTTAAAGTCAAGTCTCATGACTTCCAAGAGTGTACGAAGCCTATTAGGAAAGCAAGGTGATCCAGTAGCGAAAACAGAAGCAGTATATGAACAAACGAACTACGACAGCACATCCAAAGCACTCCGTATGATATGATACACTCAAGCAGGATGCGTCAAGATACCTCACCTGATCAGACGCATACAATTGCGCCATTTGCAATTGCAATTGCTGTTGACGAACTTTATCACGCATCTTACGGGGATACACCTCCTGCCCAAATGATATGGAAAAAACAAAAAAGTAGGCAGCGTAAACAAAAAGGGGATTCATGCGGCCTGATGTGTTCGGACGAAGCGTTGACCATGATTGTGAACGGTCAAATAATAAAAATTGCGAACGAGTGCGTATCACAAAAGTTAAATTAAACAAATCATATAATTTAAATTAATACAATAAATAATGGTGGTTAACTAACACAGGACGACACGCGAAAGCGACAAGAGAATGTGTAATAATGTTAAATACAAAAATAATGGATGTGCTGTGTATGATAGTGTGAGGTAAAGTCTACCACTCACCTGGAATTGACTTTGTTTCTTAGCCTCTTTGGATGCCTTTTCCTTTTCCTCCTTGTCCTTTCCTTTGTCTTTAGACTTGCCTTCCTTCTTTCCATCCTTCTTATCTTTGCCTTCTTTTCCATCTTTGCCTTCTTTTGCTTCCTTATCTTTGGTTTTCTTTTCCTTCTCCTTCTTAGGCTTCTTCTCTTTTGGCGGGGCCTTCGGTTTTGGGGGGCTTCCGCTGCAGCATGCACTCTCTGAACAAAGACAGCCATTTAATATTGATATTTAAATCAAGGGTGTCTATTAAAAAATAATTTCAATTACTTATTCCTTACCTTGAAGTAGGAAGCAGAAGACGTACAACAAAAACAGAATGCTCATGCCATACAGGTAGGTGAAGAACCCCTCGTAGTAGTAGAGGGGGAGGTTGTGTGTGATGACATCACTGATGACGTAAGCTATACACACAACAACCAGGAGTTTGGCGTAGATGAAGCTCGAGATGATGAAGAGTGAAGTTCTGTGGAAGAAACAAAAGATTTGTGACGTCGAAATTTGAAACGATATGAAGACAATTTGATGTAAAATTTGGAAGATGGATTCGACCAGAAAACCAACCAGATGATTTAATTTTTTTAATTAATAAATGTGTTTTTTTATATAATTATTTTTATTTTTTTTTAGATTTGCTGGAGTGAAAAAATATGTAAGTACCAATCTTCTTAATGAGGAGATTATACCTATACGATTTCTCCCTATCATTATTTTTCGTGCTCAACGAAAAACTTTCAGAATAGTTTGAAAGTCGGTTTTTTTTTATTAATTAAAATTCACTTCCCGCATTGGTATTTTTATTTGATTTTTAATATTGACTTAATATTAAACAGAATATAATTTAATAATTAATTTATGTTATTTTAAAACACGACCGCAGAACTTATACACACCCAAACGCAATTGTAAAACCTACCCGAGTACCTATACCTATATAATATTAAAAAAACTCAAACAAAAATTAAGAACACTGATGCACCTATTAATTTTCAAATTTCACTTATGTAAAATAACCAAGTACCTAAGTACAAAAAAACTACATCTACAAACTATCTATGTGACATACTTTTTGGATGGTTTGGGCTGCACACATTTCAGCTCCATTTCTTTGTTCGCGTTGTTGTGCTTCTCCGCGATCGCCATATCACTGCCCTGCTGCCGGTGATGCCCCACCGGTAACGTAGCCATGTTATCCACCGACTCGAGCTCCACGGTAGCCACCTTCACTTCAGCCTCGGTAGGCTGGTGCTTATCCTTCCCCATCACTTATTACAACACTTAGGACTGGAGGAGTTACAGAGTGCCCATAATGGAGTGCTCAGGGTTTAGGATAGGTAAAGGAACGAGGAACACGATAAAAGACCTCCGGAAGTATTGAGGTGCGGCGCCGAACCGTGCCTCTGGCCCGAGTGTGGCGAGAGTTGCGCAGTAATGGATGCTGCGCGCCGCTCGTCCTCCCGAAACAGGGGCGTCACCGACCCTCCGAGCGAACCCCATTTTGTATAAATTGCACTCTTTAATAGCAGAGGGTCTTTGTACCGCTTATGGAAGGAGTGTCCAAATGTAATCTCGGACGGAATGATGTTTTAATTTTTTAGGCATTGAGACGTAAAACTTTATTTCTGTTTGAGTTTTTAATATGAACAAAACAAATGTTTAAAAAGCGCGCCGTACGTTGATACGGAGTACAATAAATACATTTTACTACTGCCGTCAAAACTCTTTCTTTTACATCAAATTATGTTTTTACAAAATCTTTGTAACATCTAACATTCCTCTCTGTACATATCAACGTACCCAAAACTCAATTATTAAATGACCAGCACATCTTCATATCCACCGTACAGAGAGTACTTAGCTGCCAAAAATACAAGCTCCGTTCGCAAAAACGATTTTGGGCAGCCCTAAGGTGGCGGCACGCGGTCGATAGAGGCGCGACTCTCCCGGAACGCTTCGGGAGGCTGCGCGAGCGACCCACTGACCCGGCCATTCCCCAACCTCCGAACACACCCCACCAATACTATTGCCAACCCTAATACTGCACATGCAAGTGTAGTATCAAACGTACCTCTGTAGTCCCATAAACAAAGGAATGAAATACGGGAAGAACAAAGGAAGCTTTGTGATTTGGATTGTGTGTTGGCTAACCTTGAGAATTACTAAGTTCATTCTGGTCAGATTTTAAGTTTAACACTTAATGCAAAGCTGGAGATATTTTTTATTAAAGATTATTTAAATTAGCTTTGATATTGAAACTAATAAAGAATTAACTAACAGATTTATAAAGGACGCCAGTATTATAAGTATCTTCTGTTTATACCAAAGAGCCGGATGAAAGCAGAGCGCGCATGCGCGATCCGAAGCTCCGAAGCTTATGAGTTCATTGAACTATTTCAAGTAGTGCCAAGTTTACTATTTGTTATTTTTATGGCATTGTTATGGGTAGATAGTAGTGGAACCTGTGTAATATAATGATGTAATATAGGAGTGAGACAATGCTATCACGTTTTTATTACGATAGTAAACAGAAAGAAACCGCAGTTATCGCGTGTCACAAAGAATCACTTCATAGTTGTCACATCTGGGTCTCGTAATTTGTGATCTCCTCCAGGATAATTTATTTTTTTATGTAAATCAGGCATCAAGGCCAAGACAATACATAGTGGTTGTTGGTTGGTTGGTGCTTGGTATTGGTATTGGTGAGTTTTGATGGTAGACCATCATCTTCATCTCAGCTTAAAAATGACCACTGCTGGATCGCGAACTTCATTAAGTTATTGTTGCATCTTGCGCTAGACTATTAGTAGTGGTACCTACCACCAATCCGACTGAAAAGCTCCGAGTAGTGGTAGGGTGACAAAAACTTAAGCCTCCAATCACTTATTAGCTACCAATGATCTTTGGAACACCCACTTCCCTAACTGATGGTTACTGATTCAATGTTAAACGTTCAATGAGCATTAAACTAAGTATAAAAAATCGCATATCAGAAAAAAAAACAAGGCATCCTGCGTTATTAAATAAGCATCTTTAATGGTACTTATCCAACGCTTCTATAAATGTTAATGAGCCACTTAAAAGCAAAAACGAATTCAGACGCTGCGAACCGTAACCGCACAGTAATTGCAAAACCACGACTGACATAGGTAGGTACTTATATCGTGTTCTGATTTTAGTTAAGATACTATAATTAGTGCTAGTGGTGACCCACAGACAGACGCTAAAATCGCCACATGCATTGCTAACGGACGTGTGACGTAATAGTCCAGTCTTAGCGCAATTTCAACCTCCTTTTTGCTCAGGATTAGTGCGGTTCTAAATTGGCCGAGCATCCATTTCAGATTAAAACTTGATTGCGGAGGGAAATCTTCGGGTCTTTAATCAAGGTCCATATGTGAGCATCTTTATAGAATACGGGTGTAACTAAAATGATTAAATGCCTTAAGTAATTTTTGCGACAATGATATTGACCATTGGCACGGTCACAATACTTCTAGATTTTTCAAATACAAATTAAACTACAAAATAATATCACTACATCGATTAGAATTGAAATAAAAGCTTTGCTTCGGCTTAAAGCCTCATTGATAAAAAATACCTACTACAAATATTTTCTTACATTCCTTTCGTAAAAAGAACTAGATAGGTAGGTACATATCTATATCTATTGTATTTTAGTCTACTTAGTTAAGCTGAAAGTTGTACGGTGCCAGTTACGAAAAAGTAATGGACTCTTTCATCAATCATTGCTAATTAGAGCTGTCAACATTTATCTAAAAATCTTTCAAAACAAGCTTCTTAATCAATCAGCATCTACACTTTCTCGACCAAGAAATTGGACTCGCGCTTACCAGATCAGATACGCAGTCCCGCTCTTTGTCTTGGCAAACGCTTTGTAAGTGTTTTTATTCAAACTCTGTGACCCATTTTATGAGCCGGCTGCGTAATAATGTTATTTTATTAGGGTTCCGCTCGAATAATATTATTGGCCTTCTGTTGGGTATTTTGTCACGTTATCTCCGAGTCTGTTCTCGTACGGAACGATGCGCGATACATTGGGTGCTGAATATTTTACGCGTTTCGAGGGGCAGAAGTGCATTTGTTTTTATTTATTCAGAGGAACATAGATAGGTAGCAGTTTGTTTAGGAAAAAGTATGATTGTATTGTAAGTGACATTGTTGTGTGTCTTCTACTGTAAGGGTCGAATTTTAGGTTAGGTAATTATTTATTTAGTAGCACTTTTGCTACCAAATACTTGTAATTATGTAACATTTTCGGTAATCAAGAGGGGTAATTCTACTAGCTTTAAGGAAAGCAAATCTAAGCACAGTCTGAATTTGGCAAAGATGCCACCTTACCTCCAACTTTTAACATTGATTGTTATTAAGATGAGTCTCTATTTAGTAAGATTTGCCTTCAGAATTCAGAGATCGGTACCCCTTATAAAATAGGTACATAAGTACCTAACATAGTGTGAAAATAACGACTCAAAATGTAATTTAAAAGGCTAATGTGGTAGCTAGTTTTAATGCTAGTAAAATTGCACTATGAAGTGGCTCTTAGTGGCAGCTTGCCAGGCTCAAGTATGATACTAAACCTTTCGCTGTTGACTTTCTTTAACTTGTTTAGCATTTCAAATAGACTGTCATTGCAGGTTTTACTTTTATATTGAACTAGCGACCTGCCGAGTTTTGTATTGTATTGTTATGTATCTCCATCTCGTCAATGTCGTGATTGCCCAGTGGTTAAAGCCTCTCATGTATGAGGTTGCAGGTTCGAAACCAGGCAAGTACCAATGTGACTTTTTAAATTCATATGTACTTTCTAAGTTTATCTTGGACATCATTGACGTCGGTGAAGGAAAACATCGTGAGGAAACTTCGACTTGTGTGTAATTAATGTAAGTCAGAAGTCGCCAATCCGCCGATCTTTCTCCAAAGCAAGTACCTACTTAAGTAGGTACCTAATTATATGAGTACCTAATAATTACAAAATTGTAACTCTTTCTTTATTGTAGCTATTATTACTCAGAATATACATTTTGCTCGCATGAGCTATGAAATCGTCTAATTTCCTTCACTTGACTTTTATAACTCAATTCAAAACACGTTTTAAACTGTAAAATATGATTATTATTATAGAAAACGTTCAATACTTGAGGTTTTAATGGCGATCTCAATAGCTTCACGATAGCAAGCCGATTTATTATACAATACATGAAGAAAATATCTCAATTGCTTTGGAATTGTGCCCGTTATAATGGATGGAGGCCCATCTCCACACAATGCAATAATGTGTATACACATAATAATAATAGCCTATTATTGTCCAACTACAGGGCAAAGGCCTCTTCTCATACAAAGAAGGAACGAGTGTTAAACACAATACTTGCTCAAGGCGGATTGGCGATTTCAAACTTGTATTAATAATGAACCTGTCAGTGATGTCCAAGGTAAACTTAGAAAGTGCGTATGAATAGTAAAATTTACATCAATACTTTCCCGGCTTCGAGCCCCCAGCCTCATGCATGAGATGCCGGCGCTCTAACCACAAGGACATCACGACAGGTTTAATACATACTATAAAGTACCTGAATATGCAGTAAGCAAAAACAAACGCGTTAATATAATTAATTACTGCATTAACAATGTACTTACTTCCTAATTCATTATGATGTACAACGTACGATCAATAAACACAACATTGTATGACGCGATATAGCAATTACTTGCATTTAAAACTATCTATGACATAATCTCTATTGCTATCGGCCTTGCAGCACACAATGAGTGTTTACATCATTGTATGGCTGAATAAATAACTAAGACATCCATATTGTCTGCCAAATGATCGCCGATTATATCATTGTAAAGATTGTTGAATGGTTGTTGCCAGGGCCGGACTTACTATGTCGGGGCCCCTAAGCAATGCACGTATCCTTCTCGAGTTCTTTACTCTTTTCTAATTTCTAAAAAATTTTTGTTTGTTTCGGGGTCGGGGGTCGGGGACCCTTCCCTATGCGGGGCCCATAAGCAATTACCTGTACTACCTAATGTGCAAGCCGGCCCTGGATGTTGTTCAAAAGTTACCTTGAAGTCTGACTCAAGGTCTATTCAGGTCAATGTCTGATGTCTTTTTCTGATCACAATGCCATTCAGCATCAGTTCTTTTGTTTCATTTCTATGTTTCTATATTAAACACTGTTACTTGCCAATACCTAATACCAGCTTATTATTGTCCTAATGCAGTGCTAAGTTCTCATGCAGAGAATACATGTGCATTGATTACCATGCGTGCAAGGTTTATTGGTGATTTCAGTCTTATATTAATTATAAGTCCGTAATGTCAACGATGACCTTAGAAAGTTAATAATAAGTATAGTACAGTAATATAGTATATTGGTACTTCTCTGATTTCGAATCCACAAGAAAGCAAGTGACTTAACCACTGGGCCATTATGACACGCCAATACCTATAAAGCATTATTTAGGGACTTGTATAAAGTCTGAATTTCAGTCAAAGTAATGCCAATGTACTGCCCAACGTGACTTATGACATGGGAACAGGTAAAACGTGGGTGTTCCACATGATCCACCTTTCCCTGCGGGAAATTCAGGGCATTATTATAATGTTATGTTTATGATCAAAAAGATCAAGTTGGATTTGCTGAGAATCGCTTTAAGCCATGCCGGCACGTGTAGAATGTATCCCTTGATCCACGATATTAGATATAGGTCTGTGTCTTCCTCAAACTTATCGTCCCATAACCTTTATCCCTTGCAATATCTCCGACCTTTTTCTTCATAATAATGTCAACATAATAATATATTAATATTTACCTAGGTCATTTACTTATAACAGTTCTATCACGGTAATATTATAATACAGTACTCCAACTTCATACAAACGGACGAAACGCGAGCTATACCTACGCGCCTCGATCCTGGGGTGCGCGCGCGGTGCAGACAGATTAAAATACTGGAGACGGGCAGCCCCTAACGCATGTTTACGTACCGCGCGGTTGTAGGCATTTATTTCTGTCATGCGGCCGAGTTACACTACTGTATTATTATATTACCGTGGTTCTATCCCGTGCCGATATCCTCGACCGGTACAATAGACGCATTCGCCTATCTGAAACGCCTCACCTTCCTTCCACCGTCACTCAAAATTAATCTCTATCATGTACAAAATAAGGTAGAGGTTCAGTTGTCTATCACCACACGTGTCCTTTTCTAACTTCATGTGAATGTACGGAACCATTTAATCGATTGTCCATCCAAGCGGCGTGGAAGTGCTTTGATTACAGCTTCCTCCCCTTTATTTATTTTTAAATTGTTCATTGAGTTTTTTGTCCTGACCAGTTTAGTCCTTTATTGGTTAAATAGATCGTAATTTACATTGCTAAAAGCTTTTTATTATTTATAACAAGTGACTTGTTAGCTGGTTTCCGCAAACGTTCGTTGCTGTTATAGGAATGATGTTCTTCATACACGAAATTTCTATTACGTGTGCGCTTCAGACACAAAAAAATCTTAAAATATTTTATTTCCGCAATGCTGAAAAAATACTCGTGTCTATGTAAAAAGCGGTACCATTCTATCGTTAAAATTGTAGAATTATTATGTCAATTGGGACAACTTTTTATGAAATAACATTTGTGAAACCTATTTTGTCAATGTTTAAACTTTTTTTCGTGGGTCCTCATGATCTATCTATCTTCATCTATGACTATCTGAGGAAAACGAAAGGTTCTGAGCGACTAAAACCTTCCTTCTTTCCTTCCTTTAATCCATATACAAGTGCATATACAAGTCGGGAGCTCTGTAACTACTTGACGCATGATCTGGACCCCCGACTTGCAATGTTTAACTTACTTCATGAGATTATATGATTGGGTTACTAATAAAGATAAATGAAATGGCAAACAATTAAATAACAAAGGGTTATATTTAGCTTGAAGCCTACTAGCCGCACAAACAAAACCAGTAACTTGATCATTTCTCTTTGAAAATCATAAGCTTTCTCAATCGAGACCTTAACTAAGACAAAGCGATGTTTAATTGTGTTGGTTTGTTCTACAACTTAATCAATCAATGTACGAAGAAGTTGATTATTGAGAATGATAAGAATAGTTTTGGTCAATAATAATAAGAATTCTTTGGAGTTAACTACTAAGGAAGTTGAACAACTAATATAGATTGAGTATGATTACAAAAATGTGTGTATCTTGCAACAAACTCGACATAATTCTATTTTTAATTTAAAACATATTATTATTATCATCAATTTTTATTTAGTGGCCTTGCGTTATCTTTATTTAATTTTTAAGCAATTGAATGTTTTATGTTTATTTTCATCGAATTCTATTAAATTTCAACTAACTTTCTGTTCATTATATGTATATTTTTATGCCTCCTCGGTTTAAGTACGATACCTATATAAAGGTCTTTGCCTTGCAGTTTGCAGTTCCCACTGCAAACTGGCACTACAAACAGTAATACTGGAATATGAGTTAAGAATGAGTTATAACTAATTTTCATAAATAAGTTCTAGCAATTCCGTGAGAGCCGCTTCATCTAAAATAAAACGATACTAGTATCTATTAGGTACACTCTAGTCCCACGGTCTAACAAGCAAGCTTGTGCCTTACCAGTATCAATATTGTATTCCGATAAGAATCAATTTCCAATAATGCTAGTATTTTTCCCAAAATCTTTCCTAAGTTTGTATGGAGGAAATAAATAAATAAATTGTATTTCATAATCATAATAGGATTGGAAAGGCAAAGGAGAATACGGGGCCCTTTGCTCTGCAGTGGTTACAGGCTAAAAATAAATAACATACCATCACGACTGCATTCCCCGAAGGGTTACGCAGAGGTGTACCAATGTACACCCATAGTTCGCCGGTATATTTAGGTCCCATGTAATAGGGGGCGAGCCTATTGCCTCTAACCTGGCACAAATCCTAACTTCGAGCTGCTACTAAGAATTTCGTGGAAAACCCAGTAACTTTTTGCTCGACCTGGGAATCGAACCCAAGACCTCTAGCGTAGCAGTCGCGCTTAGAACCACTAGGCTACCGAGGCATTCAAAAGGCAGTAATATAATTAAATAAATAGTAATCCCATAATTCGACAGTTGAAATTACGCTAAAGGTTACCGATACTGGCGCTAAATTGGTAACACTTAATCAAAGGTAGGTAGGTAATATAAAATTCTATTGTTTTCGCCTACCTTGCCGCGATTTATTGCAGGATCAGATCATAAATAATTCATTGACGGATCTCAGACGCAGATTAACTAGGCTGCTTGCCTATTACATGTATTCATGGGATCGGTAGGTAGGTATAAATCCAGACACGTTTTTATTAGTCTAGTATATGGCTAGACAGGTATGTGCATAAGTATATTTAAAACAGCTGGCCGGTTTTAGAATATTTTTAGCGCTAGTAGCTTGAACAGATTCTTGTTTGCGTAGGTACCTAAGTACTATATTTTCGATAAGGATTCACCTGAAGTTTTACGTGTGGAATTGAATCGGTCTTTTAATCAATCTGAATACAGACAAGGCTTTTAGAATGATAGTCAATGGTTTTAAATTCACAGGGCCAAAAGTTAGATATATGTTCTCCCCAAACTTGGGATCATTTTTTGTTCCGGACCTGGGAACATTCTGGCTACAAAAATATAGGTAGAAGTGCCAACTTTTCGTTCCCCGCACTAAACAAATATTGGTATGGCCTACCGGTAGTTGTTCCGGAGCTGGTTGGGTGTGTATATGTAAGCCTATATGTTTGCAAACGCACCCATATTATAGGAGAAATTCCTAGAATAGGGCATCGTGTTAAAAAAAACTAACTAAACTTACCTTGCGCTCTATAAAGCCTCTTTTAAAAATAGAAAAATCACAACTTACTTTGCATTTTTAGGTGCTGCATCAGGCTGACAGCAGGCCCGGTACCGCAGCACTACTTCAGTGGGCGTTAGGGCTTCCGTCTCGTCCGGCGGCGCATCGCACTCGTCTGTCACGAGCGGCGCACGCGCCGGCGACGTGTGGGACCCGTACCCGTCGGAATTCAGCTGGAATTATCAGTATACTCTAATATTACGTTGTATTAGTGTTGGGCACCTAATCTTCATGGAAACCCAGCCTTACGTATGGCTGTTGGGAAGGTTCCACTAACGTGACTGACAAGAAAAAAACAGCGACCGACCCGTGGTACAACTGCGATGTCTAACTGGTTGTACTACGGAGAAGTAAATTTACCCATAGAACAACCAGTTGAACACTGATTGTTCTATGGGGAAATATCTTTACCAATGGTTCAATCCAAATAGTTGTCTTCAGGGAATTTAATGTATCTATGGAACAACTACTGGTAATAAACAGGAAAAGGTTATCAATAAAAAAAAAGGTGTACACCCTCAGTACCTCCCACAAACATTGTATCATTGGCAGCTCCATTCCTGATAAATGTACCTATACAATAGGATGAAGGAGCGAGCGAAGCGAGCTCGGGACTTGGGGCACCTCGACTCGGACAGGTTAGGTTAGAAGGGGATGGCGGGGTCTAGAGAGCGAGCGAAGCGAGCGAACAGAACCCGCCATCTACTTCGTGGTTATTTTTTTTGTAAACCCTTGGGCCCCGCGAAGCGGGGCTCCCCGTTGCTTTTTAAGCCTCGAGGGCCGTTTTAGACGTTCATTTGATTTACACGATCATCCTATCCCCGTGGTCCAACCACTTGGACATAATTCCACCGTTGTACCACGGGTCATAATCATAAATATCAGAAAAAAGAGTTGAACCATGGGTAAATTTACTTCTCCGTAGTACAACCAGTTGGACATCGCAGTTGTACCACGGGTCGGGAGTGAAAAAAACGGTCTACTCGACCGTAAAAATACATTGGAAATTGTTAAATAAATCATCCAATTTAATGGGATTGTTCTTTCGAATATTGTCACGCAACTAGGATACCTACTGTAGGTACGAGTATAACTGTCCATACATATTACACTGTGGAAGCAAGTTTGTTTATATGTTTGTTACACTTTGAAAGCTAAATTACTAAACCAATTTTGGTGAAATTTAGTACAGATTAAGCTTGAACCCAAGGAAGGATTTAGACTAATTTTTAATCCGCGACATTTTCTGCAACAGCGATAATTCACATTTCCTGCCGTGAAAGTCGCGGGCAAAAACTAGTTGGTAATTTAATTGAAAGTTCCATTGATACTTGCCAGATCCAGACTCAAGATGTCGATCCCAACGGATGAATCACTTTTCCTTCGGGCTAACACCTTAGAATTGCTCATATCTTTACACTGCTCACCAATAGCATGAGTAGAAAGTTCCACGTCATCGAGTAATTTTATTTCCACCATAAGATCTAATGCGTTTTCCTTCATTTAGGAAATAATTTAACAAAAGTAACTGGGCTTTTCCTGGCATAAAAGTCAAAATGTTCTTCACTAACAAAAATGATTCCTTAAAAAAATTGATGCACTTTCACATTTTATTTTTTGCGTGCTAAAATTTATATTTTTATTTTATGTTATTATTCTATTAAACATTTATATCCGGTTTATTCGCGACCGACGTCGGGTCGGCAACTGAGTTGCTGCTGAAACAACGATTGTTTTTTGTTTTAGCAAACAGTCGGACATTAGTTTTGGTTCCGTCAATTGTTTTCACTCACCAATAAATACAGCACTAGTTGCTTTTGAAAACTGTTACAGTAGGACTCCGTTCACATGACGATGTAATACAATGACATGATATTTTTACAGAATATTGGTACTGTACCATCAATATCTCGCTGTTTTTACAGTTAAATTCAAATGCGTATCGTGATTTCAAATCTATGATCTTCTGACGAGGCGGTTAGGTTAGGCGATTGGCTGTGTATCTCGGTTTCGATTACCGCACGGAATAAACATTTTGTATGGCCTGTACACGTGTACCGACTCTGGCTGTTTGTGTGTTTAATTTTTATATACGCACTCACTAAACTTTCCAAATTCCTAGTGGGATTGGGTTTTGAGTTCCGTTCCTTGCGGTTATACATGCGAAACCGCTGACCTGAGTTCACTCGGTATTGTGAGTATTGCACATTTAACGTAATTTCTGATATCACTGTTCTGCACGTTTTCTGCAGTATTCTATCTGTGATTCTATTTTAAACCGTTACAAAAAGCAAGAAATATTCTGCTTTGTGAACCCAGACTTTATAATCCAATAAGCATTAAGGTACAGTCGCCCTGTGACCGTAGTCTTACGTTACCCCAACCAATTAAACAAATTACAAGGTGATTGCCAATGTAATAAAAAGTTGCTTTATTTGTTTGTCAAAGACAATGCAACATAAACTGACTTAGTACTCGCCATTGTTGTTTCTTCAAACACTACTTGCAACTTTGAAGGTGATGTTACGTCACGGACGAATAAAACGATGCATACTATTGCATGCACTAACTCTAGAACATCTCACCTGATTTTTATGCTACATAGAACACTAACAATGGCTTAGTGCAGGGATGGCGAACCAATGATTCGAGTGCCAGTGGTGGCACACGACGACACAATTCGGGAATTGTTGACAAATCTATGTAAGTGATCGAACCTAATTTGTGCAACAGTAGACATCGCAGTAATCTTTGTTTTTGTTTAAATACATTTACATAATAAAATAGTAAAAATTACAATGATTATTATTATTGTAGGTACGTTAATTCGAGTTCCTTAAAAAGAGTTTGAAGTTAATAGCACTTAGATTTTTTCTTCTTCTTTATTTCACTAAGACAAAATTCTTTCATGGCACGTTCACCAATAAAGGTTCGTCATCCCTGGGCTAGTGCATCACTAATTTTCTTGTTACCGTTTGTAGATTATCTGCATGTGGCTCTGCCCTTATTTAAAGCAGGTCTACGCCCATGTGTTCTAAGATTGTTGGCGTAAATTTCTGAAGTGCTATGACTGTTTCGCAATATCGGAATCCATATTTAGATGGCATCGATAAATCGATAAGATTCATAGCTTATTAAAATTTTATTTGGTAGTTACTAAACATGCTAATATTGGATTTATAGCATTCCGATTGTTTTGAAATTCTACTAGGCAGGTAGGTAGGTACTGTTTGATTTAATTTATAGTGAATGATAACTAGGAGTTTCGGAAATAATAAAATGCGTCTACTTATGGTTCATGAAAGAAGATAAAAAAGATATCTAAAGAAGAAAATCAATCCTAAGAAGAACGTAAAAGTTAATAACGTTTAATTTTAACGTTGAAATAAATTCTACAGGACGAAAACCTATTAACTACGAACAAGTATAAATTTCAATCACATTTTATGTACCTACTCACCTGGCAAAATGTAATTGAAACTTGAATTTTCAGTCAACTGAATACAGTTTAATTTTCAGAAACAGTCAGCCCATTGGCCTGTTTTTAATACGATCAACATTTAACTTTAAAGCAATTGATCCTTAGGTACATTTTTGAAACCTTAAATCTTACTTTGATTTTGACAAAACAGTATTTAAATCATAAGTACTTAAAATATGAAAACTGCGATGAATATTCTATAAGTCCATAATAATTATGTCTCACTAAGTTTAAATTACCTTGTAATTATTTTTCTAAATTTATTTAAAAGAATATAATAATGAAATCTGGAAATTGTAGACGAGAGCCACTTCTCATGGTAACAGTTCGGGTAATATTGCCAATCGAACCGAAATTCTCAAGTTCATTCAATCGTCACTATGACTAGATTAAACTTCTACAAGTTACCCCATTACCCGGAATCGGTAGCTTTACTTAGTGGAACAAATACTTCAAAGGCTCCAAAATGGTCCAAATGCTTTCTTTCTGAAACTATCTCAAATCGTTTGGAATAATTCCTTTTTATAAACTCTGTAAAAACAATTGTAGGTACCTACAATCCTATTACCTTTTTTTTTTGTACAATTTATTTTTCTTCAGTGAACTAATTTGGGGTGCATCAGGTGCATTCAACAAAACAGTGAAGGCTTTAAATATTAAATGAATGCTTGAAATGCTCCCAGCAAAGAGAAAACCTGACCTTAAAATAGGTTAGGTTTTCTTAAAAACCTTAAAAAACTGATGAAACTTTCACCTTTAATATCTCCGTAACTTCATAGAAGGGTAACCTTCTAGTTAGATTTAACTGGTAGATACGGTTCGATACAAAAATATGTCACAATTATTGGACGGATATTAAAAATTTAGACTTTATTTAAACTTCTTTTTAGGCCGTTTAAGTTTACAGCGCAGGCATCTCAAAACCAATGAATTTCACGAGTGTACGTAAGAGTCAACTCCCAGTATTTTGTGGCCATGTTGATAAGATCGGATTCTAAATCATAATCTTTTCTTTTCTTTTGTTTTTTTAGTCACGTCCATTGTTTTCACATATATAGAAGCAACAAAAATTTTATAACCATGATATTGTAAAAATCTTTTTGAAAAGAGTATCCATGGAGTTTCTTGCTCGTTCTTCTCCATAGAGATCTACGTTTTGGAACGAGCAACTAGTTTCAACTTGATGTAACTTCTTGACAATTCAAACTCAAAAAGTGCCTGTAAATGGTCTTATTGAAATAAATGCTTTGACTTTGACTTTAATTAATTCGAAGGACATCAGAATATTCATCGCAGTTATATGAAGATGGAAATGGACATGAGCTCACTTTGACGATGGTGCCGACCTGGTTGTCTTGAGGGTCGAGCGCGCGGTCCAGCGGCGCGCGCGGCTGCTCCTTGGTCTCCGCGTCCACGGGGGCTCCCAGCAGCCGCTCCTTCATCTCGTGGATGTAGGGGCAACGCTGCATCGCGATGTAGAACTCGCGAACGCGCACCTGGAGGAATAAGTTGAATTTAGTAAAATGGTGCACACAGACAATTGATATCTCATGGAAGTGGTGCCAACCGTCCAATACAAAGAAACCACAAATGTTGTCGTTCAATACTTATGTAAATAAAAAATATGATATTAAATCCATTTGCATTAAGAATTCGAATTAATCACCTGTAATTTACCTTTCGGCAAATTTGCTTCACACTATACAATTCTGGCTCAGAATAAATCTAATATATGAACAACCAAAAATAAAGTTAATGATGATCAAACATTTATCAATCTAAAATAGTTGAAGGAGATGATAAATCAATTAATAATCCATTCATTTAAAGAATACGAACCTATACATAAAAAACTACATTATACGCCATGTATGTAAATCGTATACCTACTTATAGCACAAAAAAAAACTTAACTGAAATCGAAAAAGAGTCCTTTGTAGTTTTTTTTTATTATTATTAAAATGTATAGTATAACAAGTAATATAATATCTTTACTAGCTTCGTATGATAAAAGCACCGTCTTCCGGCTAAGTGATTCGATTAATCATCCCACAAGCATGCATTAGCATCATAGTACCATCTTCATTTCTTTAAAGATTTCCATTTTATAGTAAACTAGCTTTTGCCCGCGACTTCGTGCGCGTGGATTAATAGTTCCCGTTCCCGGGGGATTTCCGGGATGAAAACTATCCTATGTCCTTTCTCGGGTCCCAGACTATATCTGTACCAAATTTCATTGAAATCGGTTCAGTGGTTTAGGTGTGAAGAAGAGACAGACAGACAGACAGACAGAGTAACTTTCGCATTTATAATATTAGTACGGACTAGTTTCTTTATCAGCTAAAGCTACTTCATTTTCTTATATATTATGTACCGTCTGAGCACTATTAGCTCTGCCCTGCCACGTCTTACTCCAATTAGCTTCCAATTTACTTGGTTTTAATGCAATTTGTGGCTTATAGCAACTTCGTCCGAAACAGACACCACCATGTTTAAGTCCGGCGTAATTAGACTTGAATAAATAAAGACGTCTTAATGTTGAACTTTAGTTTTTGTTTGGTAATGTAATTTGATTCTTGCTACGTTAGATTTAGATTGTAGTTTTACTTTATATATTTCCTTCAATATATGAATATTTAAACGCAAAATATTATCACCGAAGAGGGAGAGAGGCATTGATGCAGAAATAAAATAAATACGGTTTAGGTGTATTCCTAAGCATATTTACAGAACCAAAATCTGACGCAGCAAAGCTTACAGTGGAAAATATGGTTCTACATGAATGACTTTTCCCTCCTTTTAAAATGTTAGTTTAAGGCTTTTATTTAACTTTAGGTAACGTTAGAGCTCTCACAAATGCAAACCAATAAATAAAGATTTAAATAAAAAATATAATATCATCATTGATGGTTTATTGTACGCTCATTTGACTCCTTATTCAGGAGGATTATGTCATCCATTTGTGGTTTTCCCTATCTAGGTTCTTACCACAAGTATAGCTCCTCACCTACCCAAATTGAACTGTTCAAGGTTAATTCTATTCTAGATTCGTAATTAAAGTTCATAGCCTCGCCGCCATGGGAATGAATACGCCTCCCATATCCAAGTGCTAATGTCGTCTACGCTTCGTGAATTACACCCTGTATATGGACTGAAGATGTGCGTTGAATGCGAAACAAGCTTTATGTAAATGGCAATCCCCTCTTTGGTGACTGTTTTAAGAAAATTGATTTATTGTGACGTTTCTATAAATGGGATTATGATTGGAGTAAATTATTATTCCTGAGTGTTTTGTATTTCGGTTAGACTAGAAGCCGAGAGCCCAACATAGCTGGAAAAGACTTAGCAGGTGATGATGTTACAAAGATGTTTGATTTTCATTTTGATTTAAATCTACAGTTAGTTTTTCCAGGTCTGGTGGTTGTTTGTGTATGTATTTGTAAATGCACTCTCGGTACAAGAGACATTCAAAATGAATACTCAAATAAGTACTCTGCGAAGTTATAGCGGAAAGCGAAGATAAAAGAATCTGCAATTTAATAAAGTTGATTATTTTTACAGTAACTCCAAAACGTTTTTTTTTTCGTCGTCTTTTTATTTTTAAAGCCCTGTTCCAACTGTACCTGCCCGTAATAACCTTCTCGTAAACGGTCATGTTATGAAATATATAAAAAAAAAAACAAAAGACGAATAATATCTTGATATTTTTTATGTACAACCTAGACAAAAGTAATTGCAAAAAATACAATTGTTGGTGTGAGAATTGATGTCAACAGATTTATTCAACAGTTGTGACCTACATGGACACTTCTAGTTTGTGATTTATAGTGTCTTGTTTACTTAAGAAGGTATGTCTACATGTACCGCTCAATGGAGGATTTATTTAACTTTTTATATGAATGAAAGTTTTGACGAGTCTTTAGCGGTCGTAACGTTTTGATGACATTAAATATGGTTTGTAGATGGACCCATGTAATAATAACCTATTTGATTATTCTATTTAGTTCATCATCAGCATTTGCAAGCTCTTTCTTATCCAGTTTACGCTAATCTTCCATCTTTATGGCCATACTTGTAGTTAGGGGGACATTATTCTAATAACTTTTTGGAACTATCGCAATCTTAATCTGACTCTATCTTACCTGAATTTTTGACATTGACTATCGCTGAGACGAGATTGCGACTAGATTTTGAAAGTTTTGAGTTATTTAAATTGGCCTTCAGGTCTTTCCCACAATGATTATGTTATCAACTAATTTTGCTTTTATACCTCCAACGCTAGTTGCCTAACTATTTTATTCTACCAAATACAAAATATATTCGTAAACCATACAATATCAACAATAGTTATGATAATTAAGTGATAACCATCGTTATTGACACCACTATTATTTTAATCATTAGTTGCTACTACACGATCAATACCATACCATATGCCTACTAATTTACCTTGGTACATAACTATATACCTACCTATGTACTCCGTGCGTTGCATCGTGTATCGCAGGTGCTTATTTACCGATAATGTGTGAAAATCACACTTGTCTGGGCACAGGCGACCTATAAAGTATATGGACTATGAAGGAATATTGCTAAGATGGCTACCGGCTCAGATTTATAGTATAGTTCTAGTGCTTTTGTAGTAAGTGAGTTAATATGACTTTTAGGCGTTAGTGTAGGAACTTGTTTGTATTATGTGCTGTTGAACTTTTATAAAACGAATACCGCATTGAATGTACTTTATAACATAATATAAAACAAAGTCGCTTTCCGTCGCCTAGGCGCTTGTACGCTTAGACCTCTTAAACTACGTCACGGATTCTAATGCAGTTTTCATCAATGGATGAAGTGATTCAAGAGGAAGATTTATAACGTAGAGAACTTTACGCTACAACCTACGGGAATGGAGCAGTAAACAAAGACATAACCGAACACAGGTGACACTGCGGGGTCGCTAGTAATTGATAGTAAGTATTTTTTCTAAGTACATAACTGCAAAGAGGTCTTTTACCTTCCTTGCTGTTTTTGTTTCTGAGTCGTTCGGTGTGATAATTAAAGTAGGTACTTACCTAGTTCTCTTAATGAAATATTTAGAGATCTGTAGAATAATTTCATAGTTAATAGGTTCTGTCTACATATCCTTCAACTGTTTCTGGACGTGTATACCTACCTACTAATACCATTATTTTAGGTCCTTAGTTCCTGCCCCAGTTGCACAAATTTTAGGCAAGCCATTCAGTACTGTATCCATAACTTCTAACCACAAGACGTTCTTATGTAAATGAGTGACTGCTCTTATCGGGGACAATAGAATGTGTTTGACAAGAGGACGCTTTGTCAACAACCACGCAAAACGTTTTCATGTGTCAACGGAGCGCGGGAGGGTTGACTGTTCAGCTTCAGTACCTACAACTGAGATAAGTTCCTGAGTAACCTTCATGAATATACTTTTTGTTGAAGTTACAATAAATAAGCGATAAATCTGTCTGTCATCAATAATGTATAATATGGAATTGCAATGTGAGACCAAAAGGCATTATTCAATAATTTATATTTATGAATAATAAATTAATTTGCTGATATTATTGCCCGTCGCATAAGTAAATAAACGATACATAATGAATAAATAAAAAACATTACTATGCAATAAAGCCCTTCTTTATTTAAAAGTAGAACACGAGCTTCAAAACCACAGCCTAGCAAAGAAAGTGCCCAATTAACATCAACGTTTCGACTTCCAAGGAAGTCAATTAAAAAATCCTCAGAGTAGCAAATTAAAACGTAACAAACGGTGCATTTCTAACCATGCCACATTATGGGAATTAATTCTGGCCTCGCGGCTCGGAAAGCTGGTTGAATGCAGAACGTTTTTTGCCGAGTGAAACCACCATTATGTGGAGAAAATAGTGGCTGCAATGTGTGTGGCTCGAAGCGGTGCAGCCCGTCTGACCATGTCTGGCTGAATTGTGTCTATGTGACAAATGTATCGAGGGAAAAGTAATAGATACAGTTTGATGTAGGTAACAGGATAAGTTGGAAGTTGATTTGTTAGCGTAAAGTTGACTTGTTGAAAGTTCTTTGTGCTTGCTTTATTTCTTACATGGATATAAAATTCCCTTACACCAGTAAGGGAATTTTATATCCATGTAAGAAATAAAGCTGAATAGTTTGTTTATTCGTTTGAACGCGCTACGCTCTGGAAGTTCTGATCCAATTCAGTTTTTTTTTTTTGGCCAATGGGACGCTACTTTATCCCTAAGTGCTATCTATACTTATATAATAAAGTTGAATAGATAATTTGTTTGTATTTTACGAGTCTGATTAGAAAAAAATATTTTCAGCAATAACCAAAGGTGTAATTTTTCGCGTGAAAATTAATTGGTTAGGAAAAAAGACATATTTTCATATAGGTAGGTACAAAACAAAATTGGGATCCATAAGAAAATTCACACTGAAAAATTCGTGGACAAAAATATTTAGTTTATATTAAAACCCCCCACCAAACACATAATTAACTCATTGCAATCGTGATTTTAAATTGCTACAACAAAAATTGTACATGACATAATCGCAGCTATGACCGAGCATTACGTGTGAGTACATACCTAATGCACTGTATAAGGACGAGGATACAATCGATATTATAAAATGAGGCCACCAGGTCAACGGACTTCGCGAACTACATAGCGTAAAATTAAGTTAATATCTGTCCGGTCAGTCTGCTGTGGTCAACCTGCTATGTTTAGACTTGCGTAGAGTATGGGAGTACACCTTATTTTTATCTTGAGATAGGTATATTATATCCTTTTCTAGCTTCTTTACCCGCAGTTACGTCTTTCGTAGCTACTCCTCTTCCGTGTGTCGTAGCGTGATGCTAAAATAATAGCAAATAGCATTAACTATTCCTCATAAATCTGGTTATAGTCTGGTCAAGGACATTTTTCTATTCATATTATTAGTTTCAGAGTTAGTTTCAGTCTAACCGGATGCAGTTGGATACTAATGTTTTACATGAAGCGACTGTCTATCTGACCGTAACAACATAGTTACTGGGCAACACGATACCTCTGGGCTTCTTCTCTTTTGTGACATCTGCACAAATAAAATAAGGATTCAGAAACCAGGGACAAGACGCTAATAAATATAGCAGATACCTATAGTACCTAAGGAGACCTATAATCAACTTAATATTAAAAAAGGAACCAGAGTAAGCCCTAACATATGTCCACGTGTAACATGACACCGCATCATTAGCACTGACAGTTCATGATCCAAATCGAACCAGCATCCGTCAAGGCTAAGGAATTTGATCCAATCATATTGCTCTTAACACTTGGCCTAATTTGTCTCAATGAAATGTAAAATGTAAACATTAATAACAGTTGTTTTAGTAACTGGACACGAGTCGTTGTGGATAATAATAGGTTCGTGATAGTTAGACAAGAAAACGATGGTATTGTTTAAAACAAGTCTTTGATGTTTGACTTCGATTGCATGGTTTTTTTTTCACAGGCGATGAGTTACGTGTTTGGTTACTGCTCCGCTCCCGTAGGTTGTAACGTGAAGTTATATAGCCTCTGCTATTCTTCTTGAATCTGGCTAGCATATATAAAAAGGTTTTTTGCAATCCGACTGGGAATTCCGGAGATTTATTATGTTAGTATAGATATAGATAGATGTCCGGTAGCGGTGACTCCTTACAAGTGGATTCCTACCGGCTTCCTCTTGGAATTAGTTACACCACCATTTAAAAGTGGCACAGCCATAGTGCAAGTATTATAAATATACCATTTTTTTTACCACCGTCCTGTTTTATTGTACTTTGGTATAATGATAAATAGTTGAATATAGAATGAAATTAAGCAATTTTGTTTTAGGCTTCCCTCTTAGAAACATTCACCATAGGCTATTGATACCAACTACAAAAATAAACAGTTTTCTTCTTCTTACCCAAAGGTTTTCACACTATAATCGGAGAATTAAGTTCGTATCTTAATCGGTATCTTGCATGCTTGCATGCACTTGCCCGTTGCTACAGTCAAGATTAAATTTTGATTAATAGCTTTAGCTTCTATTATCATTTTTTTTGTTTTCTATTCATCCTACTGTTTTACAGTTTCTGCGGCAATTATAGACTCTATCTGCTGGTATTTTAAGATTGTGATCATAACAGTTCTGTTGCTGTAGGTAATACTTATAAATATCGATGGAACATTTGAATTTCTTGAGGAAGTCAGATATCACCATCCAAAAATTAAACTGAGCTTTTTGCTTCTTAATGAGCGCAAGATGATGCGTTTTCAATTAACTAAGAAAAATGTGAATCAAAGTAATTAGGAACTGCTGTCTTCTTACAAATTGCGATTATAATAACAGCGTATTATAAATGCTTTTACGCAGAACGACTTCAATCAACCAAGATTTCTGCATTGAAAAATATTCCTAATGTCAAAGTTCTAGGTAGACATTTCTAAAGACCTCTCTTGAGATATCTTCCTAGAAGTTTAATTATACACTAGGTATATTTTCAAATGAGAAATCTTTTTCCAGAAAATACCATTAATAAGATAATATTATTACGTACCGCTATCTTTCTTGGAGCTTCGCTATTCAAAAATAATAGGTACTCTAGTACACCTAGGTTCATAGCCTCAACATACTAATTGCCTATTTATGTAAATGAAGAAACATTTAATTATTCCACTTTACATTTTAAAGAACACTTTTTGTTATCTCTTTTCCACAGTAAAAGAAGCACTAGAGGTCTTTGGCAAGACTTGTGAACTTAAACACTAAAACACTTAATGTATGAATAAGACAAGCTATAAATTCAAAATATGGTAGCGACATAAACTTGACCACGTACTGGGGCCAACTACATTATAGTAATTATATAAAATTGGGTAGATGATACCACCAATTTATAGACGTACTTTTTATGAGCTGTCAAAACGCGATTCCGCCATAGATTTTGTATGACAATACTAATCTATGACGTTACTATTTTGACATTTCAACTCACTAATTAATCATTAATTTCAAAGCAACAAAACATCTAATTTTATAGTTGTTTAAATTTTTTTCGGGTTTTGAGGGCTTTTTTTTTTTTTTTTTTTTTTTTTTTTTTTATAGACGGGAAATCATCAAATAACTTCCCCCGCCCTGGGCGGGGCGGGAGGGAGTGTCAGACTTTTACTGACTAAAACCCGTCTATGTTCCTTCATGTGCCCTTTGCGTTCCGGGGGCGCGGTATCTCTTTCGAACAACCCGCAGCCCCGGCAGGCATCGGCCCTCAGTGGCCCCATCCAATTTGCTGACATCTCTTTGAGGCGCGCGTGGAACACGGACGCGCCGTCGACACGGTCTGTCGCTAGTGAACGTACGGACGGTGAGCTACCCATTGCTCACCGTCCACAGACCCGCGTCTACGGTGGCCGGGAGTCGTCTCGTGGCTCCCGACGCCCGGATCGTCTACCGCGGCGGCCGCTGGGACGGGGGACCCTCCTTTCTCTCTCCCGTCCCGCCGCCTCCTTCTCTAGCATTACAGCTTCGCAGAAGGAGGCGACTGCTTCCCATTCCCCCTCGCTCCGGACCATGGCCTGAACCAGTGCCGGACGCGAGAGGGCGCCGCCGCCGATGGCCGCCTCGAGGACTCGGCGGTGCTCAGCCCAAGCAGGGCACACCGCCAAAGTATGCTCCACCGTGTCCTCGGGGCGATCCTCACAATGGTGACACCCGGGCGTTTCCTCCCGCCCGATGAGGTGCAGGAACCTCCCGAAACATCCGTGTCCGGTGAGGACCTGCGTCAGGCGGTAGGTGAGGGCGCCGTGGCGCCGCTCAAGCCACTCCTCAAAGAGGGGACTTACCGCCTCAATCAAGGCGTGCCCTGCACGAGGTTGCGACAGTCGTTCTCTCCATGTCGCCATGAGATCGAGCCGGAGTTCCGTCCGCTGGGCGGCAATTTGCCGCGGCAGCGGAGTTTCGCCCCGGCCCAGTGCCTCCGCGCGCCACTCGTGTAGGCGCGCGAGGACCAGCGCCTCCAGATCCCATGGCGGCAATCCGGCAAGGAGGCTCGCTGCCTCGCCGGAGATCGTGCGGTATCCGCGGATGACCCTTATGGCGATCACCCGCTGGGACGCGTTTAGGTAATGGGCGGCAAGCCGCCTCAAGCCCCGCGCCCACACCGGGGCCCCGTAAAGGGCCATCGAACGCACGACCCCGGCGTAGAGCCTCCGGCAGGAGGCGTTTGGCCCCCTCAAATTGTTCTTAAAGTGTTCTTTTTTTTTGAGAAATTGTGTCTTGGAATTATTGTTTAATGGTGTTATCTACCCAATTAAAAAGAATTTATTTAAAATCGATTCGAAGAAGAAGCGACATGTTCTACTGTTACCATAGTAGTGTATTATTATTAATAGCTTTAACATCTTGGGCCGTTTGTAAACTGTTTAATACCGCGAACCAGATTTGTTATTATTATCCTACAATAGCGTCTTTATGTGTAGGTATTGTTTTGCTCTTGCAGATTTCACGAGTAAAATCACGATGGAATTTCTTGTTTTTGTGTTGGAAGCGTAACATCGCCGTTTTAGCAATTTTTATTAAAGGTCTGCTGAAATCATTTTGAATATAACAGGCTTGTAAATCACCTTTATTATTATCAAATAAAAATACTTTATCATAGTCTCTACTAATGTTTAAAAAAGGTAAAATTTGTGTGTTTTATTTGTAAGATGTAATCTCTGAAAATACTAGTTAAATAACAAAAAATCCTTCACTGGCAGAAACCAACAGTATTGCTGACTGCCATAGGCTATGTTTTTTAGTTTTTTGGTAAGCTTGACTTCCATGCGGACAAAGTAGCGTGAAATTGCTAGTCATAAATACAACACAAAACTAAAAAATCTGCTTTAGTTTTTGTGCTAAAAACCGACAAGCGCTATGTAACACAGATTCATACTCACAAGCTCCACACTTGCATCACAGTACTTAAGACGAAACCTCTTTGTAACAGCTCTTTTCTTCAGCTTTAAGTGTGCGAACGTTGGAACAATTCGCGGTTCGTTTTATTTATATTTCCACATTCTACAGTTGTGAGAGAATAGTCAGAAATGTATGAATACTTACTACTTGTATGGTTGCTTTCTAAATGGTTATTTTCTGTGGCTAATTGATTTCCTTTATGTTAGCGTTCTGCCGGTCTGTTGCTTTGCATACAGAGATGGTGTTACATATAAAGATTATTATTATTACGTGTGTCGCCTTCCTTTGCTTCCTTCATTTATTTCATGTAGGTATTTCAGTAAGAGTATTATCTGAACATAGGCCTCCCCTTTAGATGTCCACATATACCGGTCTGAAGCGACCTGCATCCAGCGTCTTCCGGCGACCTTTATTAGGTCGTCTGTCCATCTTGTTGGTGGACGTCTAAAGGGGAGGCCTATGTTCAGCAGTGGACGTCCTATGGCTGAGATGATGATGATGATGATGATTATCTGAACGATTGTGATATAACAAAAACATTTTAGTCTATTATCAACTCAATTAATGAACTGCCCCGATGGCCTAGTGGTCGCAAGCGCTTCTAATGAGTGTGGAATCCTGAATTCGATTCTTAGGCCTTGCAAAAAGTGTCATTAGCGTGTAGTCTAATTTTAAAGCAAGTGGTAGCTACGTTGTTGACCTGTAGTCCCAGTATTTTCTAAGCCTCAAATAAACTTCAAACAAACAAACACAGTTTACTGATTCATGCAGTTTATTTCATTTTTACGTTCCACCGTAACCATGAACGTGTAGTTAAACAATTTTAAATTTAACGAGCCCATACCTCTCTAAAATAGACGATTAATATACCTACCTACGTACCGTGGGTAAAAACTGGGTCATACTTGAAGGAACAATATTAGGGTATAGTAGCCACAATGTAAACATTTAGGATAGAACAGAGCTTCTCAACCTGGGCGCCTAAAAAATTAAAAAATCTTGAAAATTTTCAAGGAACAATATCCTATTCAATTATATTAAAATTGATGCTATTATAGAAGGGAGGTACATGGAAGGCGCGTTGTTTGGTTGATTTTAGGCAGTTAGGAAGAGTCTGACAGGAGCCCCACCGCAGCCCGCCAGGGCGCCATGAAAAATTTCTAAACTTGTAAGTGCACCGCGGACTGAAAAAGGTTGGGAACCCCTGAGATAGAATGAAACAGTCTGGTGTACACTCTTCAGCAGTTTCGCAAGAAATATAACGTAAGTAGTAACTACACGGATCAACTGCTGAAGGCGATATATGAAGACCTGCCGGCTTATTCTGTAAGAAATCTCCCTCAGTGAATTAAGGTGAGTGAGCTAAAACTGGGCTGTCACTATACGATGCTAGGGATCGACAGGTCGCCACACGCTCACTTCACGGAAGGAAGGTTTTACAGAATAACACCGCAGTACACAACAAGTTTCTGATCATGTTTGATACAAATGTTACATTTTTGTGGAAAGGGCACTTGCTACCCACGCTGGGTACCTTATGAAATAAAATCCTTGATTATGGAAACACGTAAGTCACACACGTGTAACACAATATATCAACAGGTAAAGTCAATTACTTAGCGAAAGTGCCTTAAAGCAATGAATTTGGGTGACAGACTGAGATAGCGCTATATTATGACAGGTGAGTGCGAAAAAGATGAGGAAATGTCACGCGGTCACGTGTCTTTACATTTGGAGGGTGCCATTCTACGTGCCTTAAACTGAGCGTCGGGTAGAATTATCCTAAGAGAAATATACCAAAAATAAAAAATATACCATTACGCCTGTATTCCCCGAAGGTTTAGGCAGAGGTGGAACAATGTACACCCACAGTTCGCCGGTATATTTAGGTCCCATGTAATAGGGGGGGGTGGCAAGCCTATTGCCATTAACCGGGCACAAATCCAAACTCCGAGCTGCTATTGAGAATTTCAAAGAAAAACCCAATAACACTTTTTGCTCGGCCTTGAAATCCTAAGAGAAACTTCCCAAAAATTTAAAGCTTCTTAATCGTGTGAACAATAAGGACTAACGACCCCACACACCCTAATGTCAGAAAGAAACTAGAAAGAAATAGAAAGCTTATAAAAACAATTTCACGCACACATCATAAAACAATTTTTTATGATTAAAATCGAGATCTTTTTAAGAGGCATGAAACTACGCTATAAATCTCAGGTCGAGCGGAGCGGTAAGAGTGGATCGCTAAAACGGGGCTGACTTAGACTGTAAAAAAAGAAAGTTTGTACCATCACGCCTGTATTCCCCGAAGGGTTAGGCAGAGGTGTACCGATGTACACCCACAGTTTGCCGGTATATTTAGGTCCCATGTAATAGCGGGCGAGCCTATTGCCATTAACCGGGCACAAATCTAAACTCCGAGCTGCTACTGAGAATGAAAGTTTGTTGACAAAGAAAATAGCAGTAAAAGGCAATGGCACTAAACTGACCAACATCATGCACATAAATCACTTAGAACTTTACCGGTGGCACTCCCTAACTACGCAAGTACGCACGAAAGACAAATATTTGCAAAGCCTTCAGATTGTTTCAAGGATGTGTGTATGTTTTAGAAGGTTGGCATGTGGGCTGTAAAGTTTGCAAACAGGTACCAAGGCCCGTTACCGCAGATTGGACGGGTCAGAGCCCACTCGTCCCCTAAGATTCGCACCCTGTGCCCACTCGTCCCCTGGAACTTTTGAGTGGCCCATTCGTCCCCTGAAGAATATTTATTTTCATTCATTCTTCTAATATAAGGACATGTATATGTGTATACTGCAGCTTGGTAGTCCTGGTACAGTCGCGCAGAAAAGGCATTAAGTCAGTCTTCAAAATAATTAATCAACTTTTGGTTTCTTGTAGATTTGTAAATATTTAGCAAAATATATGATAAACTGATAACTATAATATCTTTATGCAAAAAAAAAAAAAAAAAAAAAAGCAAAAAAAAAATACCATCACGCCTGTATTCCCCGAAGGGTTAGGCAGAGGTGTACCAATGTACACCCACAGTTCGCCGGTATATTTAGGTCCCATGTAATAGGGGGCGAGCCTATTGCCATTAACCGGGCACAAATCCAAGCTCCGAGCTGCTACTGAGAATTTCATAGAAAAACCCAATAACACTTTTTAACAAAAACTAACTTAAACTTAACTAACTTAACTTTAACTTTTTTTTTAAAATAAAATAAAACTGTGTAACTATTTAAATAAAATCCCAGTAATAACTGAATTTTAGATTCATTTACATCCAGTGTACAAACAAATAACCAAATATCAATATAACAAAAATAACAATTAATTGTTAGTACTTTGTACAGTCAAAGGGATCTACAAAATAATGCAATATCTACTACTTTATTAAAAATACTATTTAGTAAAAGACCAAAAACACATTGAACAGTCTCGTATTCGCAGTCACTTTCAAGAACCAATATGTCACCGAGGCAGCCATAACATACGAACAAAACACCTTAATATATATTTTATAACCCGTTTTTTAACAAGCCATTCGTAGAGAGACAATATTACATCGTAAGCCTATCGACAGGTTAGGTATATTATTTTCATGACGGATTATCATTCATCATAACTCTTTTTTCAATGATCTGTTATGAATTATTAAATTAATTCCGTTAATAAACTGTTCACAAGTGTATGTTAACCGTTTCTTATGTAAAATATAGCTAATTTTATCTCAGGGGACCAATAGGCACCTGAATAGGTGCCGAATCTTTAACTTATATTGTATAATATTAGAGGGGACGAATGGGTACCTTAAAAATAATATTTTTTATTAAAATATTAATTGGTCCCCTACCAGGAGACCAATGGGCACCTATATAGGGGACGAATCTACAACTTTTATGCTGGGGGACGAATTTTAGGGGACGAATGGGCTCTGACCCGATTGGACAAAGTCATTAGGTTAAATGTTACTAGGATAAAAGTCTGAAAGTAATATTATTATGACACGAAGTCTTATTAAATAAATAATAATTATACAAAAACTTACAAGAAATAAAATCAATATACGTAGTTTTGCCTAAATGTAAATTATGCTCCTGAGTCTTACGTACCTGAACTATGAAATCGTGATTTCAGGTGAGCAGCCAAAAAAAACAGAGCTTTTCTGTAAAGTAACAGTGCTAATATAAAAATGTGTATTTACTTTCATATAGAGTCTAAGCATAAAGACTTGTTAACTTTTGTCTTCCATTTTTATAATCATTATACGTATTTACATAAATCAAAAGTAAAAAAAAACTATCTACAGCGCCCACCAACTACCAACGAAGCCTATTATAAAACGGAGATTACCAACTGCACCAACTCCACACACATCAACAATTTCAGTTAAAACAAAATAAGTCTCACGCTATATCCGTACACAAATAGGCAACCAGTCAACCGGAAACAAAACTAGGTTTCCACTGCTTGACGCGACACATTTCCCGACTGAAGCAAGGAAATTAATGTTCTTTACACGTTGCTCCAGAAATGGAAGGACTGCTCCCAATTCTGTTAATCATGTTGCTCTAATTACTGCAGCGTTCGGATTACACGCGAGGCTGGCAACAGACAACTGAGACGGGATTCTGTGCCTATCTTTTGTTGCTAAGAAAGAATTCTTTGTAAGTAGATGAAAGGGCAGATGCGCGCGGTTTTCGTGGAAGCGAAATTCGAGCAAAGCTAAATGTAATGTAGTTCGTAGTAGTAGAATTAAATTGGAGTCAACAGGTGGCCAATTTCCTCTAAAAAGAAATCAAATAAGTAAGCAAATAAAAGCGGATATAATTTTGTTCATAAATATTTCTTTATGTCATTAGTTGGCAAATAAGCCGACGGCCCACCTGATATTATGTGGTCACCGCTACCTATAGACATGTGCAATACCAGAGACCTTGCATTGCCATCCCAGAGACAAAGTTGAAATGTCTCATGTACTCTGTAATTATATGGCACATTGCGCTGACTGCCCCAACAAAAATAAAATATTTAGCGAAAAAAGCTCAGTGGAAGCCAGGTGGGCCATAGTATTACGAGAATGGCCGGCCTTTTGGCTCGCTATCAACAAAGGACGAGCTAAATGGTTGTGTCAACAGCTGCCACTGATAATGATCTCGGTAGCCAACAGAAAGCCTGGACACTGATGTGTGATAACATCGAAGGTGGGCACGAAAGGGCTTTTGTTTTGCGTGGACTTTTTGTAAGTAAAGGATAATGAATTAATTAGTTTTATAATGTTTATTTAATAATTAAAACATAGGCGACAAAATTCTGCCAGGTTTGCGGAATTTGTTCGAAAGTGTCAACGCAGCCCTGGAACGCAAAAAGCATTAGGAGGAACATAGGTTTTAGTCAGTAAGAATCTGTCATACTTCCGCTGCGCCCAGAGCGGAAGAAGTTATTTAATCAGTTACCAAATCAAGGCAAGGGAGTTTAGTTTTTACTCATCCTGAAAAAAAAACGTCATAATTGAAAATATACCCAGAAAACTACAACCATTACCAAATACGCTAAGCTAAAAACAAAAGCCTAAAAACAATCGGAAGTAAATTTAAAAAAATAACACGCTATCAAAGAATCAACAGGCAATGTATCCCCACATCACTTTAATGTTACCAAACACAGCATATTAGCTTGTAAGCAATTCAAGACGGAACGTACAGCTTGGCAACAAACGGTCGAGCCTGCGTTGGCACTGCCACCATTCGCCGATAATGTAATTTACCGTGTTTGCCGGATCGTTTCGGGCATTTGCATAACAACTAGATCGAAGATGCCATAATTTGTGTGAGCCTTCACGAAGGTAATGCCCGTATTCTAATTTGAATGATTTTCTATGTTATATTCTGGTTTTACAATTTGTTTATCAAGAAGGCAATAATTTAAAGTGACTTGCTTTGGGACTGCGGAAACTTCATGAATAGGTACAAACTACATGATTAGTTTGAGTACATTAGCAATTCGAAGCATTTACAGGTACCTGTAAATGCTTCGAATTCCTTATGTACTCAAACTATAATTATGGTATAAAAAACAATTTTATGGAACACCGACACTCAAATAAAATGAAGCCTGAAAAGTTCACAAGATTGCTTGTGAAAAACAAAACACAAACGGATGCTATCAAAGGGAAACGTGAACAAACTATTTTGTTTTTTTAACTGTCCCACTCTTGGAATATCTCCTGTATCGTTTGTGTATACTAACATATAAACTGGCATACACAAACAACCAGACCCACAACTTGTAGGTCATAAAAATATATGTTCCGTGCGCGAATTGTACTCAAGACACGCAGTACATTCAAATACAAATTGAATAAAACCAATTGACAAGTAAAATGCAAAACAAGTCATCGCATACGGAATAAAAAGGCAAAAAGCGCTTGAAATAAACAACATTGCAACTGTTCAAATAAAACCACTGTGGAGTTGAAAAACTAGAGAGAAAACGAGTAATTGAATGATCTTACAGCTCGTCGCTGTAGATTTAATTAGGAAAAGTAGAGCAAAATAATAAAACGAGGACAAATATCATACAGCTGCGAATATTATTTATCTATACGAAGAAGAAGCGTACCATTGAACTGCAGAGAATTGAATCAAACCGTACAAGTGTAACAAATTGATAGAGAAAGGTCAATATTTGGACAAGGTTAGCGTCAAACTGTTCCACCGTTACCAAACTATAGGACAAAACACCGTTAATAATTTCTCTTAGAACCCTAATGTATACAAAACTTATAAATATTAGGAATAAAATAAGGGGAGAAAAATATGGCTTCAGAAAACGTTTCCACATCATTGTTAATGGGGCACGTGCCCAAAGGGCTGCCAGCATTGTCACGTTGGGGTTCTTTGACTCAAAAATAAGCCACCTCTTTGGTGACGTGAAGAGTCGACCAGCCGCTCGACGATGTCCCGAAAAACAAAATGAGCTCTCGGACTCCGTGCCCTAGGATTATATAGTCAATTAATCTTGTTTTTTTTTCATTCTAGCTTCACCTGATTAATATTATAAATGTGAAAGTAACTTTGTTTGTTTGTTACCTATTCTCGTGTAAACCACTGGACCGATCATTTTGAAATTTTGCATATACGTTGTCAGATGTACAAAAACAGACATGGGGTACCTTTCATCCCGAAAAACAGTACTGTTCCCAAGGAAAATCACAATAACATTCTTATGATAAATAGATGGCTCTACGTGACTTTCGAATAATGATTGAATTTTAAATATAACCGATATTTACGCGGACGAAGTTGCGGGCAAAAGCATATAATTCTGATTAAAATAATGTTGACAGAATAGCTGAGCAACTCACTGTGAAATAGGGCGAATGTCAAACTGTATCATCTCCCACGCAAAATCTGTAGTTTTATTCGTTTTCCTACAATATTTTAATAGTTTGCACAAATGTGCGTGAGTCTGTGCCAGATTCTGCAATCAAGCATTTGAGGTTTTTTTTATGTCATGTGTATCACATTCTATTCGTTGAATAGAATTGGATTCATTGTTTCCACTAAAAACCACTTAAATTACAAAATGGCCCCATTCTTTACAAAGTTTTTGTATTGCTTCATTATTTCAAATTGATTAGTCGTCAGCAAACGTGTTGGGCTTTAATATCGCAATACTATACAGAGGCAGGTTGCCCACCCATCGCCTACACACATGGCAACCTATTTCCATTAACTAATACCTGTGCTGCGTAGGAAGATAACCGAATAACAGTGAATATTTTTCTTCTATTATATCTTTGAATGAAGACATAATAACCAAAACATGCTAAATGTCGGAAATATAAAATACATTGGTAGGTTGATCTAATTTTTAGTGAACCAGATTTTCTAAGAAACGCAAATGTGTGCCAGCCCTGTGTTTCACGTCCATCAGATAGTGTTTGTTTATGATCAGGCCCATTCTACACTTCCTGACTATTAATAGTATTAACACCTAATGGTATAACGTTGTTACTGGAATATAAATAATTTATTGAAATACATGCCTTACGGGCGTACTCCAGTCTTAACCAATGTTCCGGGTTTATGGGAGATATCCTTAGACGGGTGTGGGAGTATACTTGTGATATCAAAAGAATATTTATCCTTAAGCAGCTTAACACGCTCCTAACATTTCGTATGAGGCTTTAAAAGGTTTGCTTTCATATTTAATCTCGACCGTTTCTAGAAATGTTCACGTCACTCCGTTTTGTATGTAGTTTGGTCAATTTTATGTTTATAGTAAACGTTTTCTTGGTTAAAATGTAAATACCGGGTTACTTTAGCCCTGTAGCGAAACTTTACCCTTAAAATTAAACGAAAAAAATTATTGAAAAGAAATGCCGTCTCTTGAATGACAATAAAATTTCTTGTTCGAGACATTTTTTTCCAATTACATTATCTACTATTTCTGTAATGTTTCAATTGACATAAAGTTTCAAAGTTTATCCGTTTTGCGCCAAAGTTTCCCTACAGGGTTAAACAACCCCGCATTTTCGGTAATCTTTTCAACTTTATTTTCTTTGCGAACTTTCATTGTTAATTATAAGTTATTGAAGGTATCTCTTGCATCGCTATTCACAACATTAAACTTTAAAGGAGTGTAGTGTTTACTTCGATTGGAAGCCATTCACCCTTGAAGGCTTATACTCTACTCAACCAATTTACTCGCTCATTCCGCTGCGTCATATTGAAACATCCCTACTATTATCCCCAGAGGATATATATCATCAACACCACTTCCTATATCGTATTGCACTAATCTTAATTTAGATTCCATATTTTATTTTCTCGCGGGTTCAATACCATGTGACGTTTTCAATTTATATGGGCTTTCTATGTTTATCTTGACACCTGACACTGACGTCGGTTAAGGAAAACATCGTAAGGAAACCTGGACTTATCTATACTAATAGTATAAGCTGAAGAGTTTGTTTGCTTTATGGAGATAATATCGGGAACACTGGTTCGAATTAAAAAAATATGTTTGTATTGGTTAGTCCTTTTATCGAGAAAGGCTATAGGCTATATAACATTACGCTACGACACACGGGAGCGATGCAGAGCCGAAGACATAACCGCGGGGTACTTAAATCTAGTTTTTTTTAATCCAGTTATTTTAAGTTTTTGTAACCACAACTACTTATTCTATTCATAGTCGTGCCTCTATAATCATCAAAGCTAGTAAGGAACTCAGGAATAAAACTATAATTTTCTGTGATTAAGTTCAGCTGCATTTATCATTATAAACATGAACATTCACGTCAATTTCTTCAAAAACAAAAACAAAAACATCACACTTTAACGGTCTCATCTTCATTTACATGACATCAACTTCTTGTTAACATTCCTTTAATCTCTTAGATTTTTAATGAAACAGTATCAAAGGCTAATTTTACGACACCGAAAAATTAAAAATAAAAGGCATGAAAGTGGTCGCTATGGGGCGTCTGTGTCTGGGTACTACGATACTTCAAAGGGCTGTTCATAAATAAGTCTGGGTACCTGTAAAGCTGCCCACGTATGTAAGGGACGGGTGACGGACCCGGGAACGAAGGGAACATAACGGAGGTCGACATGGCTTTTTCAGTTGTGTTATAAATATGTAATGGCTGTCAAAAGTATTGAGTGGAGTGGAACTGGTTGACGCGGAAGGTGAAAGAAAAATAAATTGAAATAAAGTGCTGGTTTATAACGTCGAAAGAACAACTTTATGCTAAATGCAAGGCGTACTAAATGCTTTTATAAATGCTGAAGCGGTACTTATACAAAAAAAAACCGGCTAATCACCGTGTCGGACCAATTTTAAAAGGACTTTACTGACAGAAAGCTGATTTACGTTTATTTTAGAAAAATAAATTGGGTAAACCCGGCAAATAACCGACATTCACACAGACAGTTGCGGGCCAACTCCATTGTCTATAAATTCAAAAATATGTATTTTAGCTAACCCAAGAGACTACCAAATCAAGTCTACCTAAATAAGATACGCGTTAATAATACGTAAACACCATTTTCAAAACAACTTAAATCGACAAACAACATCAAATTCTTAGCCAACAAAGTCATTAAATTAAACGGCTTGGAAGCTGCCTTTATGAGACAGAGAAATATCTCATCCATCCGAGCAGAAATGCAAGCAAAAGATGAAAACTCCCCGGCGCCGTCCGCCTGGGAGTTTTAAACGGGGAATTCATTCATAGTAAATAACTTAGTGCAATAACAGACACGGACTGCACCTAGAAGTTTTTAATCCAGACCTTTATAAAACTTGCAAGCGTGTTGAAAAGCGAAGCCTGGATTTTCAAAGCTTTTATTCACCTGCCTGTTGATCTTCCTTCCGCTCAAGGAATAACGAACTCTACAAAAACGATCCAAGGCTCATAATTGTATGGCTGAACCATTATAATCACTGGCCAGCCTACGCAAAAGCTTTAATAATGGAACCTGAATAGGCCTTATTTACAAAATTTCGTCGGAACGCGTTGTGCGAGTCCTACGGGTACTGTTTTATGTATTTTGAATGTTTTCATATATGAGTGGCTCTCCAAATGATACCTTAGGTATTATTCTGTAGCAGCTACCTATTGACCTGCGGGTTGTTCGAAAGAGATACCGCGCCCCCGGAACGCAAAGGGCACATGAAAGGAACATAGACGGGTTTTAGTCAGTAAAAGTCTGACACTCCCTCCCACCCCGCCCAGGGCGGGGGAAGTTATTTGATGATTTCCCGTCTATAAAAAAAAAAAACCTATTGACCAAAAGAGTTATGAATATATAGTTATAAATGTGGTTGGATGGAGAGGACGAGGGAGGCCAAAGGAAAGATGTATGGATCGTGTGAAGAATGATAAGAAACAGAACGGAGTCGGTGATATCATGACCGTTGACAGGACGCCATGGAAGAAGAAAACGTGTTGCGCCGACCCCAAGTAACATGGGATAAGGGTAGGAACATGATGATGATTATGATGATGAGCTACCTATTTTATATCTTTGATACGTATCAGATATTGAGATAATATTCGTGAGTGAGCTAAGACAGCCTGTGATGAACTTATCATGTTTAGTTAAGAGATAAAGTTGCAAGTTCATCAATTTTGATCACTTCCATATTTTTTTGTAATGTTGTGCTCACAAAATATATTGGCATGAGACGCGGGTGTTTTAATCATTGAGCCAGTAGTAAAGCCTCTCATGGTTAAAGTGGTTCAATACCGGGTAAGTACTTACTATTGTGTCTGTATAAAATAGCATACTTTCTAAGTATATCTTGGACGTCACTGACATATAAGTAAAGGAAATCACGGAGTTCAATAAATATAAGTCTGAAATCACCAATCCGTCTTCAGCAAGAGTGGTGATTGCTCGTGCGTTCTCTGGTCATTCAGAGAAGGCACAACCTCCAGGGGAAAGGCATTTTCCTGAAAAAATGCGTAAGCTGCAGTGGGACAAATAGGCTAGTATTATTATTTATGTCTTTTAAACGTGAACCGTCACAATTCCCTTCCTCAATATCATTTACGTTATAACTACATTCAGACGTCTTATAAATGAAAAAATAAAAACGAATTTCCCTTTAAGATCTGGCTATACATTTTCATGGCGTGTAAACAATTATTTTTTGGGCTATTTAGTTAACACCACATATCGCGTGACTTTACACGCTGTTAAACATTAATTGTATATTTTTATTTACTTTACGTAATTGGAATTCGACTTATTATTTGAACATTTGACCTATATTTACACAACAAGTGTCATAATATTCCTTTTCGTCACGCAATACGTGAGAATATGAAATGTACTGTTTTGACTTATTTTCAAACAACTTCATGATTTTCTTATAAACATTAAGCTGGTATCAATAAACTTCTTCATAGAGTAATTAAAGCATAAGTAGCTATTATTAATTTAATACCTCGCGCTATATTGACTAATTGACAACCTAAAATATTAACTAAATTAAAAGCTGATTGAAAGATTTTGGCACATCACACTATGACATGCTATAAATAAACTTTGTGAACCTACTATGCAAACTTATTCAATATATACGTACATACATGGAAGGTCAATTGAAATATTATGCCAAAAAAAAAAATTGTTCAATAACCAAAAAAAACCTAGTCAAAAGTTGCTCTTGGAAGCTGGTACAAATTCATAAATAAAATTTTAAAAATATTTAATAATAGTAAATATAGATAAAATCGTAGCAGATACTTAAAGTTAAGGCTTTGATCAACCCTGTTGTAATGCCGTTAAAATGTAAAACATCGTTGCATCATTTTTTCTGTGAATCTTTAGTGGATTCTATAACTCATTAATTTACAAGGTGTTCTAATCTTTTCTATTTTTTAACAAATATTATTCTGCGACCATCCTTATTTATGCGACTTGTATATTGTGTAATAATTGACAGCACTGCGGAGACAATTAGACAATATTATACATACTTATTGGTACCCTTGGGCCCAATAATAACGCCACAATGGTACCTACAAAACGAAGCATTAGCTCAATTCTCACGCAAATTGCGCGTTATTCTTATTCCACAATTATGTGCATTTAAATATGACGTCTTATGTCATTGCAAACGGTGATCTCATCGATCCGAAGTTTGGTACGGGGCAGAGCTCGAGCTATTATTTCTGGGGCATGACATATCCCTTGGCGTGTTTTGGTACGCAGTTTATATTCCTACTGAACGCATTAATGCAATCTAATTTCAGTTTAAGACTCGATATTTAGGTCGCAGTACTCTATTTCTTTTTACGAGCTTGAGAAACACGTGAGTTGAAATATTACGGTGTACCATCGATTCTCAACGATCATCGATTCTCTCGATTATCTGTTCTCGGAAGGTATCGGTGATGGGTTTATCGATAATGGTTAAAATTGGATCGTAAGCCCTTCTACACCGTTAAGAGTCTGGTAACAGTTTCCGAAGTAGCGGAGTCATGATCTTTGGTTAAGTAGGGTGAGAGTTTGTTGAACAATCTGATGCGTCACGGTTATCATCGATGGTTCACAGATTTGCCTATTAGCGAGAGGTCGTTGAGCGATCATACCGATTCTTTGTTTACTCAGTGCATAAAAATCGTATAAAAGCAACCGTTCCCGAAATAATAAGGTTTAACAATTTCCTGTATTCTGTGACATTACCTTTCTAAGTAGGTCAAGGACATTGGGCCACCTGGATCTGCGCATATCCTTTTAGGAGTCTGGGCTTACATAAATATATTAACTACATATTAAATACGTACCTAACAAAAGTTTCAATAGTTCCATCGAAAGTATTAGAACTAATTTTAAATTCATAATTTATTTATTTAAATTAAAAGTAAAGGGTTATAAATTCTACCTTTATTATTACAGTGCAGTCGTCAAACCAATCAATCCCGAAATAGGCAATGAGTAGTTTTGAAAGCTCAGTAATAGGGAAATAAATCAGTCCCTCATAACAACATTTCCTACTCAATCGAGAGCGTTTGACATTTGCGGCGCACGAGGAAATTACTACTGCACATAGTAGCAGATGTCAGACGGGCGGGAAGAAGGAAACCAGGCTGTGCACCCTTGGGTTTAGGTGGTTTTTTGGTTGGACAATAGTGGGGTCACCAACCTTTTGACACTGAAATTCTGTCACGGTGGCAGTGTTACTGTCTGCGGTCGATTCGGAAAACGTAACGCCGCGGCGAGCGCGGCGCGTGGCGTCGAGCGCCAGGGCGCTTGCGTGGAGCGTGCTTCGGCGCGCGGCCGGTCGCACTTGCGGGCCGAGACTGGCGAGTTCGCGCGTTTTCCCTCCGCCCTTTCCCGGTAGCGGCGTGCGCACATCAAGCCTGCATTGTTCTGCAAATAGCGAGCGAGGGCTGGGCCGCTATTCAACCGAGATGGGCGCCTTTCAACCACGCCGCGCGGACTGTACGCGAACCGGCGGACAACTTCGCTTCACTAGCGCCCACCAAAAAAACATTGTTTAGCCTCGCTTGTTACACAATCCTATTTTAACTTGCTTTGACTTAGAGTGGGATTGTTTTCTTTTATAGTGCAGACGAGCAAGGTTTTTCTGCCGACATCCGCGTCGTCTAACTAATAGAGAAGTTTAGTTAGGGTTTGCTAACTTTTTTGACTGCTTTAACTGAAAGCTTTTTCATTTTTCTTTGTACTCAAACTTACGGAACAGTTGTAATATGTTATTGTCATCTGTCGAGCTAACTACTTACATGATTTTAAAGTTAGTTCAACAAAAAAATTAGAGAATAACACACTTTTAACATTTTTATTTATTTAAGATGGTAAAATATGAAATTAAATTGTAAAGCTCGTACGTAACATTTATTATTTACTTATCATAAAATGTTAGATACTTCATGTTATGTGGGTATTACGTTTGTAAATACATACTACAAAAATACTACGATACTGTCATAGCGACAGAAAAATTAAGTTACTTTTGCAAAAAAAAAATTACCTATAGCCTGAAACCCGCAAAATGTATAATATTCGTTTTTTATTTTTCTCATTTCCTATTTTCACGTCAAAGTCCCACGTCACGTAGAAGCCTGACAACAAAGTTCCAAAAGACGTTACACAACAGAAATGTGGATGTAACAGTTATTTCAAAAATGGAAGGGGTAGGTACGAGTAACAATCGTTGAGTAAACAATCAACACGTAAGGAACGAATCGTCACGAATAACGATCGGTCACTTTGTGGTACAAACAACCGCGTTCCCAGTACTGGTCGATGCATGGCCCCGATGCACGCTAATGGGTTTACTTACATGACACACATACATAAAACGTGCTGACAACATGTTGACATACGGTCATAATTGACGCCTAGACTTGTTTTAAGTTGCCCCGAAAAATGTAGCGCTAAAATGGCCTTTACATTATTCATGCGCTTTCAGGTTTATCGTAAATTTTCTAGCATGTTTTTCTTAAAATGTAATCTTGTTACATATAAATAAAATAAGAGATGAAAAGCTTTTTGTAATGTCTAAATTCACAGCTTTTTACTATGAACATTGACATAGTTCATGATTTTCATAATATTTAATATTCCTATAAATAAATAAATAAATAAAATAAAAATTTAAGTGTCTCTTTTTGACGTTAAAATCAAAGCAATTTAGTGAATGCATAATTATGAATGATGACACGGTACCAAAAATATTTTTTTATCTGTGTGATCCGGCTAATCTCAAATAGCTAGTGCTAAAAGAAGTTAGATAGGCTACTTACTTTTATTTTAGAAAAAAAATTGGGGTTCTGCAAAAAAAAATAAAGCCCTGCAGAAAACCGATTTTATTTATTCACGCAGACGAAATCTCGGGTACAACCTTATTATGAATAAAACAAGAGCAACTTTAAAACAAGCAAAACCATAACTAAATCAACTTAGCAAAGAAAACTTTACAAGGATTCCCGCCCTATTTTCGATATTAATTTTCCTTCGAACAACGGTTTCAAATAGAAACTACTCTCAGGAAACAAGCAAAACGGGTCTCATAACAACGTTTATGTGTGAAACAGCACCAAGCGTACAATAATTGGATCTGGTGTGTCGCCAAACTGTGTCGAACTTATGGCTAATGTACCCGTGGTTGGCTGACAACCAAATTGTTAGTGGGAGCGAAATGATTTTCATTTGTTTTCGACGTTTGACTCGAACATTTAATGAGGGGTGACATTGTTGTGAAGTTATGATTCATGGAGTTAAATGAATTTATGAAGCGTCGGAAATGTGTTTGGGACTTTGTGACGTGTGTCTGCTGATGTAAGAACTAATTTAAAGTATGCATGCTCTTGATTTATGTGGCACAGCCATCAATGCATTTCTATTAAAATGGCAGAATCATCGACCATAACAGCAAAAACTTCAATAAACAAAACTTAAAAAAAATACAATAAAAATCGGTAATTTCATAGGTATAAGTAGTTATATATTGCCAGCTTACTTATTTCCTACTGCAGGATAAACACCGCTCCTTACACAGAGAAAGCAAAAGCATTGATCACCACACTTGCTCTAGCTAGACGGATAAGCGACTTCAGACTTACATTAAATTATGAGTCCAGTTTTCCTCACGATGTTTTCCTTCACCGATGTCAGTGATGTTCAAGATAAAATTATAACGTACACATGTATTAAAAAACTCACATTTGTTTCTATTTCCACACTCGGATTTGAATCCGCAGACATCCTTATGTACGAAAGGCGGACGGACAACTTAACCGCTGGGTTGTCACGACTTTAATAAAGATATTTGCAAGAACATACTCGTAGTACTATCAAGGATTACCGGTACGTATATAAATAAATTATGATGAGATTCCTATCATTAGCACTAGAATGAAGATGGCTAATTGATATTGTTAGATACTAGCGAACTTCGTACGCGTGGCTTATTTCACGCGCGTTAAGTTTCGTCTTTGGTTATTGCTCCGCTCCCGTATACCGTAGCGTAATGCTATATAGCCTATGTTAATGGGCCTTTTGGAATGGGCAACTAGATTCATTAGTTTTTATTTTTTTGACGTTCAAAAGTGCCTTTTAGTGGTCTAATTGAAATAAATGATTTGACTTTGACTTTGACTTTGTTACTCAGTGATAATGTAGCTTATTAACGGCAAAAGAATTTTTGAAATCGTTCTAGTAGTTTTTAGTTTATTCGTTACATACAAAAATACAAATCTTTCCTCTTTATAATATTATTGTAGATGTAGATGTATCACTGGAAAGCGGGGAAAAGAAATAAAGCAAAAACAACTGAGATTTTGCTTTAAAAAAACTGACTACTCTAGAATAAGTTTATCTGCTGCATCAAGCTTTACCTTCAGTATTCCTGCAATCTGTATCGAGTGCAAATACTCGAAGCATTATACTGTGTAAACTTCACGATAGGGCATTGAAAGGCTTGGATTAGTGCAGGATAGTAGGATTAATGGGGATTCTCGTCTGCTTGCAATCCGAGATCGCCGGCTTTTGAATAAACATTAGAAAGATTGAAGCATTTCTTTGTTATTATGTTTCACAGTGGACTGAAAAAATAATAATACCAGACTATTATTGCCCAACTGCAAGGTAAAGGCCTCACAGAGAATGCAAGACCATTGATCATCACGCTTATTCAAGGCGAATTGGCGATTTTAGACTTATATTTATTAACTGTAAGTGTAAGTTAGAAAGTACATAATAATAGGAATTGAAAAAGTCACATTGGTAGGTCTTCTTCTTAGCGTTTCGATGACAAACTATATTATTGGTATGTTAGGTATATTGTTGCGGCCCAGAATTTGGTCACTTTGACTGCGTTGTCGGTGGCAGCCATTAAATCTTCCTGCGTGCAGTTGTTAGGGCAAGCAGGGCACGAAGTGAGATGGGCCATCGTTTGTGCTGTACCGCACAGACAGCTCAAGTCGCTACCGTCACCGAATCCCCACCTAAACAAGTTGTCTTTGCTCCGACCGACCTGAGTTCGGAGTCTATTTAAAGACTTCCAGATCGGCCATGGCAGCTCATGTCCAGGTGGAGGATTCTCTGCAGGTGTCACGAATGACTTTGGCAGGGAGGCACCCCCTTTCCAGAGGCTGCATCTCACTGCTGATGGCTCCAAGGCCAGAGGTTCGACACACTTATAAAAGTTCTTGCGGCTTTTCAGCCTTTGTGGCACTGGGAAGTAGTGGTACATTGGTAGGTACTTGCTCGGATTTGAGCCCACAACTTCATGTGTTAGAGTCATGCGCCCTAACCACTGATCCATCACGAGATTCAGTAGACTAAGGGTGAGGCCACACAAACGTAATTTTGTGTGTTCGCGTTTATGAGCCGCGTAAATTACTTTCTACTGAAACTGACAATTCATTTTGCATCGCCGTGTGAACAAAACAGGAGTTTTATATGAAACCGAATTTAACAGAAATTACGCGACTCAAAAACTCAAAAAATTACGCTGTCTGGCTTCACCCTTACTGCTAAAATATTGATTATTGAAAATGACCGTAATACCTCGAATAGGTTCTGAAGCGTTCTTTATATGACTTTCACACACTTATGCAGCCCATTGGGCGCGAGATATAGAGCATAGAACATTAAATTTAATGTCCATGGCGTGCCCAGGACAGGAATAAATCTTTTACTCATAAAGTGCTTTATTGCATGGCGTTTAGATTCATAATACAGCGTATTACGCACGAGTGTAACATAATTATAATGGCACTAGAGCGGTAATGTGTAAAAGGTTTCATTTTTCTTAACTTATCAGTGCAAGTGTTTTGAATGATTTTTGTATTTTTTTTTTATTTGTAATCTTTGCCAATTAGTAAAATATAAACAAACAAAAACTAATTGTAATTTGTAAACATTACCTATATATTGTCAAATTATTTATAAGTAAGTAAGTACCTATTTGGTTTACTTTTCTGGACGTTTTGTAGTCAGATTTTAGTTTTTTAACTTTATTTTGATGCGATACATTAGCTATTAGGTTTATTATCGTGTATCTGCGAATCTATAAATATGACTTGTATTATACTTAAAAAACAATAATAATATCAATTCTTTCTAAGATATAAATTAAGCAAAGTCACAACACCACCATTTCCATTTACAACCGGCAGAGGTCGCCACGCTCCTTAATCAATTGGTTCCGCACTAATTGAATGTTTCAATTAAAAATACGAGACATTATTAAAACTTGACTTTGTTAAATGATTTATTACTTTCATTTAACATTATTCAATCAACATTCAAAATTTTTAATTTACCTTTTCCATTATTAACAAGTTTTAATTAAAAAGTGAATGCTTTAGTTAGGTACTTGAATGAAACTATTAAGTTTAAGTGTTAAAATGCATTAGCCAGTAATTTCCATTTATATAAACTTATATTATAAAGAGATTTCTTTGTTTCTTTGTGTCGAATATGCTCCGAAACTACTGGACTGATTTTAACCATTTTTTCACCAACATATTACTAAATTTTCAAGAAGTAACATAGGCGATATAAATATAACACTACGCTACGACACACGGAAGACATAATGCGGGTGAAGTCACGGGCAGAACCTAGTTTAATATATTTATAAAACCTTGAATAATGTTCTTAAATACGTATAACATTGTATTTTTAACTTGAACGCACTATTAGTTGCTATTCAGTTTGTAAGTAGTAAGTACCTAATCTGTGGAAAATTTTATGGGTTGTATATTTGTATATCCCTTGACTGTTTGTTTTCCTAATAAACATTATATAAGAAAGAATATATGAACTGTTAAGAAATAAATATTTTATATCTTTCTAGGTTTTAAGAAAAATGTCTTTTTCACTAAAATTCATTTTATTTACCACTAGTATTCACGAGTACGCAATACACCAAACCAAATAATAAAAAGCTTTTATAAATAGGTAAGTATGTACTTCTAAAAGGAACAGGAAGCAATTCTGAATAACTAAAACATCTGTGCTGAATACGTAAATAAATCGTACGTACGCCTAGCACTCCGGTAGAAACTAGAGAAACCAACGTGGCATCTAAATCCACCTTATTACAATGTCATAAACCATAAAATACTATGAATTTATTCTCATTTATCATACTCACATTTTAACAAACTCCCGTTACAACTTAACAAGTTATTTTCACACAATTATTAATAACCACAGAACACTGAGAAACTAAATAAATTTATACTATAAACACTGGTTTGTTATAACGCAACAGTGTTGTTAAGATTCAATAACATTTTAGAACATAAACATAAGATATTGGGAGCACGTTCGTTGTACGCGGCGAACTAGTAAGCAAGCTTCGAGCTTTGAACTACGGTGTTTTTGTTATAGTGAAAGAAAGAGACGGAGCAAAAAAAGCACCATAAACATTCGGCTAACTTCGGCTTGTTCCGTAACGTTCGCCTTTTGACTTCGGGCGGCAGGATAGTATGGATATGCACGTTGCTTTTGTATTTTTATGGTGTTTTTTATGTGAGAGTATTTTCATATTTTCTACGTAGTGTCATCTCATGGTTATGCAGAGGCACGCGCATTATCAACTCTTGAGATTGAAGATTCCGTCTGGTTTTATCATCTTCAATGTGAATTAATGAGGAAGTAAGTGTACTTACTTTTACTTTTCACAAATAACAAAAATATGCGATGTTTAATCAAATATTATGCATTTTACCAAGTTATTACATTTTTCTTGTTAGAAACATTTAGGGAATTATAACAATAAAATTCTATTAGCAGTTTTCTTCTATACAAATAATAAAATTATTAACAATATTTTACTAAAACACATTTTTCATAAAAATAATCCCTCCTAATATCGTAAAGGCAATATCGTAAATGAAATATAGTGGGCTATATGAACTCTCACACCATATTTCTCCATCACCCCCATTAGGCAATAGGTACCTATACGTGTGTTTAAACTGCTACCCTAGTGACTTTTACCACCAGGGGGACGTATTTACGTGACTAGCAGCTATTTGTTTACTTATAGGGCAACATGTCAAAACTTTTGAAACAAGTAAACGACTTTTGCCCATTAATACCTACCACATTTTTGTAAAGCTTAAGAAAATTGTTTACAAGTGTCTTAATTATTTTTACTCACTTAGAAACTGTAGACGTGTTTTTATTACACACAACTGCACACAAAGAACTCACAAGTGCACTGCAGTTTTGTTTTAAATTGACGATTACTTCATTGTCACAAAAACTACTACATTGACGTAATATTCCACTACAAATAAAAAATAAAAAAAACAATGGCATCCTGATGCATTAATGGCCAATAATTTGTACTGGAATAAAAAAAGAATGACATCATTTTAAATTGACATGACATGTGGTCATTGATTTAAAAAAAAACGTATTGGCATTGAATCTATTTGATCGATCCACAAGATTCTTACATCCGTGAGACGTTCAACGGAGAACTACGAGGTCTATAGTGAACACATGGGGGTGGGTGATGCGGGAAGCGTATTGTCCCACACTGCATTTCACACCATTCGAATAGAAATAGGTTTCATTCATGATGTAATTCTACGGGATGTACGTAGATGAGTTTACTAAATTAAGAGTCATCGGACTAGAATTGTTTTGATGACAAAGAAGATTTTTACTCTTGAGAGTTCGGTACCGAATTCTAGTAAAGGGTGGGCCAGTTTTAATGTGATGCAGTTGTTGTTTGGCTGTTACTTTAATTATGATGGCTTTGTAATATATTTTTTAGAAAACTTCATTACAAAATACAATTCATTTCCTTAATATTTCGACTCCATTTATTGGCTAACACATATTGTCTATAATATAAGTCTTATCATAGTTTAGAAAAGATTCCTGCAAATGTTCATATAGAATCTACTATGTATCATCGTTAAAATGTTCTACGTTTTCCAACATTTTATCTCTATCGGTCTTTATATAGTTGAGAACATGAAAGATAACTTTTATGGTCGGTTCCAATAAATCGAAATTGTTTTATTGACGAAGAAATAAGCCAACACTTTTATCTGCTTGTTGGAATTCAAGACTTTAATTTAAAATACAGCTAAAAAGAGAGCCCTTTTAATAGAAGGATATCTTTTTTATCAGAAAGAGAATCGGTTCTTCCTATCTTTACTATTATTTTTTGTTTTGAATTCCTGGGAACAGTCTGATTACGGAGATCATGAAGATCAAACTTCGAACGTTTTTTTAAGGTTAAAAAAAAAAAACTAGTTTTAAACGTTATTGTACTGTTTTATAATGTTGCTAGCGATTTGCCCGCGTCTTTGACCGCGTAGCTTATTTCAACCGCGTTATGTCTTAGGTTACTGCTCCGCCCACGTAGGTCTTAGCTGTTATAATATAATCTATGTTGGTCAGGAAAAAAGTAGCTATCGAATGGTGAAAAAAATGGTTGAAATCGGTCTTGTAGTTTCAGAACCTTTTCGATACAAACAAACAAAAAAGATCTTTTGTAATATTTTGTAATATTAGTCTAGGCTAAAGTTTAAATATAATACGATTCCCGTTATAGCATACACCCGTTATCACAATGTTTTGTGAATGTTACATTGCGCACATAAACACTGATTTTACTCATCAAAAACGAAAGTCGTATCCCAGTAGTAGCTTTTGCTCTATATTACTAAGTCTGATGGCCAATATGCATAGTTAATGGCCATGTGATGTGTCTTATTACACTCCATATATAAATCATCCAACAATAAGCTTTCAATTACTTCTAGGTAAAGAAAACTCTCCGGAGTTCTATCTTCGTAACGCGGTGCTGCTTCGAACAAATTGCTGCACTCAGTAGATTGTACCTACTTGCTCGCCTCAAGAATCTTGAATCGAGATCTAAGATTAGGTACTAGAAAAGTAGATTGCTTGGAAAACCAACTTGTGGATGAACGAAGGCAGTAGAGAAATACGTAGTTTACGATTCTTTTAGATTAAATAACGCTCCACGACTTTTAAAATTAACACTTACATAAAGTATCGTAAGATGTGAATTTGAATGTGTAGTAAATACGTACAGAATTTTGAGGTTGTCCAACATTAATTTCGGACTAAAACGTGACCAAAATCATAACACGAGGTTGCATTTCGAGTCCACGGGAGTAAAATCTACATGAATAAAACTGGAAACATGTCATGATGAGCTTTTTATTTCTTGTAAATGTATACCATTACGCCTGTATTCCCCGAAGGGTTAGGCAGAGCTGTACCAATGCACACCCACAGTTCGCCTGTATGTTTTAGGTACCATGTAATAGGAGGCGAGCCTATTGCCATTAACCGGGCACAAATCCAAATACCGAGCTGCTAGTAAGAATTTCATAGAAAAGCACGTGAGACCTTGTAAAAGCTTCAATTTAAAAATCAAACATCAGTTCTTCAGCTTATGAGGAGAATCTTACCCGTATTTAGGGTCAACGAACTTTGCACTTTCTTTTTAAACCTACTACACCTGCTTCAAGATAATTCATACTCAGATCATAATTGCAGTACCATTGACCGGCAGGCGGTGAGTACAAACAGACGTTATCATCGGCGCGTGCGCACGTTTGAGCTGTTTACGTGACCACCAGCTGTCATAACATCATACGGTAGCCGTGTTACATGCTCACAGATTTCATCTCAGGATTTTATGAAATAAATGTTTGTTTGTAGGTTACAACTTAGGGAAGTTACATTTTAAGGTTACAAAATAACAAATATGAAAGACATATTTGGAAAAGTAATGTTTTTAGTAGACAGAAAATCATTCCCACTTCATATTTGGGCCATCAAACCATGCCTTAGTGACTGTAAAATAAGTAATAATAATAATTCCAGCCAAATTGTCCCCTTTCAGGGCCAAGCTCCCTGCTCCTACAGAGAAAGCACGAGCATTGATCACCACACTTCCTCAAGACGGGTTCGCGATTTCAGACTTAGGTTTTCTTCACGATGATATCCGACGTCTGTGATATCCAGGATAAACTTAAATGTGCGTACAAATTGAAAGTGCACCTGAATTAAATAAAAGCTACATTGGTATCGAAACCACAACTTCATGCGTGAAAGGCAGGCATCTCAACCACCGACAACACATCACGACACGGTCGGTCAGTCCTTGACAGTAAATCGATTTAATCCTATGTAGCAAGTTTGTGATTTTACTACAGGTAATAAGATTAGAGTGTGAGTATCAGTGTCGTGATGGCCCAGTGGTTAAGGCGCCCGCCTCCCATGCACGAGGTTGTGGGTTCGCAACCAGGCACGGGCAAGTACCAATGTGACTTTTCCTAATTCAAATGTACTTTCTAAGTTTATCTTGGACATCACTGACATCGGTAACCATGTCAGAGGCCCTTGAGGCGGTTTAGAAACTCTGACACTAGGGTGTGTGGGGTCGTTAGACCTTACTGCCCACACGATAAGAAGAAGAAGTGTGAGTATCGATTACACCCCAATAAACAAATAGTTAAGCTTTGCTGTCCTAACTTTAATATTATACATGCAAAAGAGAGTTTCTTTGTTTGTTTTTTACGTTTTCACGCCTAAATCACTGAACCTACCATCCTGAAATTTTGCATATACGTTGTCAAGTGTATAGAAACGGACATTGGGTACTTTTTATCCCGAAAAACAAGTACCTACTGTTCTTGACAAAAACAACAATAACGTTTTTATGATAATAGATGGCGCCACGTGTCTTTTGAATCATGAATGAATTTTAAAAAACACGGACACGAATGAAGTCGCGAGCAGAAGCTAGTTAATAATAATATAAGAAAGTGAAATTGCCTTTACTTGACATCGATTCATCAGAACTTTATACGAAGCGAATCGATTTAAATCACCAAATATAATGCTGATTGGTTGAAAACAATTACAGTTTCACATTTTTTGTGTATGGAGCTTTTATCTAAATCGATCTTTATTAGAAAGTGTAACAAGGTTCATTTTTATAAGTTCACTGTCTGTTAGTTAATTGAAGCCATTTATTTTCAATCTGGTCGTATATTGATTCTTACTACAAAAAAATAATATTATCTTGCAATATTATCTGCTGTGCAAGGGGTCTCGGGTTCGATTCCCAGGTCGAGCAAAAAGTGTTATTGGGTTTTTCTATGAAATTCTCAGCAGCAGCTCGGAGTTTGGATTTGTGCCCGGTTAATGGCAATAGGCTCGCCCCCTATTACATGGGACCTAAATATACCGGCGAACTGTGGGTGTACATTAGTACACCTCTGCCTAACCCTTCGGGGAATACAGGCGTGATGGTATATATATATATATATTTTTTTTATATTATCTTTGCGAATAATGAAGCGGCGTAGGTAGTTTACATTTGAAACTTTTATAGGTAAGTAACTAAACTTTTTCATGTTTAGGTCGTTCCTCACTCACTACAGATTCGAGATGTCTAGAATATTTTATTTTTTTGTCAAACTAAACTTTGTTTACAGAGATTGCAAACCTTTTAACCTGTGACCATGAACCTGCCAATTTTCAATGTTTATATGTGGTCATTAAATGTCAAGCAGCAATATTGAACAGTCACGGCCGAATAAACACTAGCACAGAGGTCAAGTTGATTTGCTAAGTAATATTATTGCCAATAAAACTTTATTTTTTATTCGAGATGGGTAAGGTCTTGACTCTAGTCTAGGTCAAAGGTGACATAACATTAATATTATGTTTTATTTATTTATTTATTTATTAAAACTTTATGCACAAATGTAAAAATACACCGTACAAAGGCGGACTTAATGCCTTAGGTATTTTCTACCAGTCTACCTTAGAGTGATGCAAAGACAAAACATAGGGGTGCAAGAAAAAGGAACAAAAGCAGAAAATTTCGAATATAAAATATAATAATTAATACAAATATTACATATAAACAAAATATACTTACAAAGTTTTATGTCTATGTGTAAGTATATTTGCATATTACTCTTTTTAAGAATCCGTTTCAAAGGATGTCAACGGGACCCTTCTCAGGGCTTGGGTGTCTGTCAATCTGTAGGTATATAAATATCTGGGTTGTATTTGTAAGTCGTAATAGTAAAGTTATATTTACTTACTAAAAAAAAAAATGTTTGAAATGTTTTATTTAAAAAAAATGTTTGATAAAATACGTTCGTTTCGTACGGAACCCATCGCCGATGCGCTGCATGTCGGCCTGGCACCCGATGGGCCATCGGGTGCCAGGCCGACATGCAGCGCATTTGACCAGCCGTGCGATTCTCTAACATATTTCAACGTTGCGCTCGACGTTGAGCTCGTCGACGACGCTACTGTCAAATCAACTTTACGCACAACGCATAGAGTTGATTTGACAGTAGCGTCTTCGACGAGCTCAACGTCGAGCGCAACGTTGAAATATGTTAGAGAATCGCACGGCAGCTTTGACAATTACAGGCAAATGCGTGATAAAAGCAATAACAACGCGTTTCAAAGCTAATGCAGCAATATTTTATCTACCATACTCTATTTCTGATGACAAGATAAAATAAAAAGTTAGAAAGAAAGACACGATTTCCATTCCACAAGTACCAATTGCTTTCCATTTCAACCATAAATACCCATAATCACAGTACGTCCAAAAGCGTTCCCCACGATTAAATAAAAACACAACCAAAGCACTCCGCTGTCGTGACCCACTTCCAAATGATAAAGAATAACGGGTTCCTTACACATGCATACATTTACATAAGTACCACCATACGTCATTTCCTGTAAACAAGAATAAATGTCATTCAACTGCATGAGAAAACCGGAACTCGTAGTGATGTGACATGCACATTCTGTTGTAATGTTATTATACCAATTAGTCGATTTACGAGGTTTATCCGGCCTTTAATTCGATAAGCCGTTTCTAAATAAAATGTACAGTCATTTTTTGTTATAAGATAGACGCTTTTAATCATTGATGGTAGCTATCTATGTAATTGTATAGAAAGATATTAATTTAATTAGCTCCATTATGGAAAATTGAATTTAACAGCACTTGTGATAAAGTCAAAATTATTTAGCTCAATTAGACCATTAAAAGGCACTTTTGAATGTCATTTATAAGATTTCTTTTTAAATCTATTTGCCCCTTCCCAGAGGTCATTGCCAATGGACAATGAAGAATGAGCAAGAAAGTCCATACATAATATAAAAAAAAAATATTACAATAATTTGCATGCGTACATTTAGTAAAATAAATATCACTTAGATACCAACAAAATAGGTGAAAATTTCTACAAATTTAGGAATGAGAGGTAAATTATGTATGCTGATAGTTCGTCATTCTTCCTTTATTGAAAACAATTGATGTAGATATTTCCATAGGTGTTTAAAATAGCCTACAGACTTTACATGCAATTAGTTACTATTACCTTAAATTAGTACATCTCATGAAAATTAACTTTATACATTTGGGACACTTTTAAAAAAGAACAACATCATGCACGAAATACTTAATAACAGCCATTATTTTCGTTTATTTTAATTCCTGGCTTCTCAAATAACCACGTAGTACGGAGAACTTTAGATCCGGCCGGAAAAAGGGTTCATTGTCCAATTAATGTAATCACTATGCAAGGCGTGCCTACGTACCAGCATACAGTGCGCTCCTGATAATTTCGTCCATGAATAATTTTGAAAATGAATAATGCAGCCTTTGCCTAATTACATATCCTACATAGTCTCGTTTATGTAATAAAGCTGAACATTGTTTGATAACGGACAAGAGTACTTAGGTAAGTACTTACCTGACAACGTAATATTTTTGTTAAGACGTAAATAAATAAAAACAATGCCATTCAATAACATTATTTTTAAGGTTATCACGAAATTGCCCCGTTACCCTAATGGTGCTAAGCGTGACTGCTACGCTAGAGGTCTTAGATTCGATTCCCAGGTCGGTCGAGCATAGTGTTATTGAGTTTTTCTATAAAAATCTCAGTAGCAGTTCGAAGTTAGGACTTGTGGCCGGCTAATGGCAAAAGGCTCGCCCCCTATTACATGGGACCTAAACATACCGGCGAACTGTGGATGTACATTGCTACACTTCTGCCTAACCTTTCAGGGAATACAGGCGTGACCAAAGGATGTTATGATGTGTGTTATATCCGAAAGATTAAAACATGTATTTTTTTAATACGGATTAAATATAAGATATGAAAGTGACACCATAGAAGAGGTTGAAAATGCTACTTTTTTAGGTATAACTTTAGATAAATATTGTAATTGGAAAGAACATAAATTGACAAACTATGCACTAAACTGCAAAGATTTGTGTTTGTTTTAGGCAGAATAACTCGCATAGCTGGTATCAACGCAGCACTTTATGCGTATCATGGTTACGTAGCATCAATTCTTCGTTACGGTGTTATCATATGGGGCAATTCTGTTGATTTAATTAAAGCTTTCCGAGCCCAAAAAAAATGTATTCGTTCAATAACCAAAGCCCAACCGTTGGACAGCTGTGCTCCACTGTTTAAAAGTTTAAAAATACTACCACTTCCATCATTATATATATTTGAACTTTGTATCTTTGTACATAGGAACATAGGTTTATTTAAATTACATAATGATGTTGTAATAAGAAAAAGTAGAGATATCCACAAGTTATGTGTACCCCAACAAAGAATTAAACTATTTTCTAACAATGTTTACTGTATGGCAATTCGTATTTATAATAAATTACCCAATGTTTTTAAAGATCTTAATTTCATGAAATTTAAAAAGAAATTATTTGACTTCCTATTGTTTAAGTGTTATTACTCAACTGATGAGTTCTTAAATGAAAAGTTTGACTCTAAATTTAAATTGGACGACGACTTGCCCTTTCACTTATAATGATTGAATTGAATTTAATACTATGTGACATTGCTTTGAATTACTATATACATTGTATTTACTCATTCCTGACATATTTTATATTCCTTGACATTTTATCTGAGAACCCTTGATATTATAATTTAGATTGCCTTGACATTGTATTTAATAACTCCTGACAAATTATCTAGTACCGTTAATATTGTATTCGATAACTCTTGACATTCTAATTAGTATGCATTTGACATTGTACCTATGTAATTCCTTAAAATTGATTTAATTCCTGAAAAATATTTGTACGCTGGAAACAGCAGAATACTTTGGACATAAAATTTCGTGTAACATCTTGTATAACAATATTCTTACACATAAATTTATTATTATTATTATTCCATTTATTCAATTAAACAAACATATAAATTACATTTTTAAATATTAGTAAAAAATATAAAAACATTTAAAAATATAAAATATAGTAGCCCACCGGCGTCGGGAACAGGGTCCAAGCCACCGGTGGTCAGGGCTCCTGAGAAAGGAATCTCCTAACTATACGCGCCGTGTCTAGGAGAACCGCTTTCTGAATCAAGCCCTTGATCCAGCCGCCCAACGAGAGCCTCCTAAGATGTTGGTCGAGGCTCTTGGCAATTAAGCCATTGGCTGAAACGACTATCGGCACAATGATCGCTGACTCCACATCCCACATGTCGACAACCTCGCGAGCCAAGTCAAGATACTTGATCTTCTTATCATTCTCGGCTTTCACGAGGTTCACGTCATGTGGGACTGTTATGTCAACAATCATTGCGCGCTTCTCTAAGCGATCCACCACCACTATATCAGGCTTATTGGCTACAATAGTCCTGTCAGTGATGATGGATCGGTCCCAGTACAGTGTGACATTGCTATTTTCGAGAACTGGGTCGGGCACATACCTGTAGTACGGTACTTCCGATTCTACAAGGTGGTATTTCAGAGCAAGTTGCTGATGGATGATCCTGGCCACAAGGTTGTGCCTATGCAAGTACTCTTCGTTAGCTAGACGAGAACACCCAGAGATAATGTGGCGGATTGATTCCCCCGGCCGGTGGCATCCCCGACAAATGTCAACCGTGCCATCCTTCACAATAAATCTCCGGTAGTTATTCGTCATGATAACTTCGTCCATAATTGCACAGACAAAACCCTCGGTTTCCCCAAATAGGTCACCGAAGCGAAGCCAGGATACGGACGCTAAGAAATCTACATCGGGCCCATGTAAGGCCCGGAAAAAGCGTCCGTGAAGCTCCTTACTCTGCCATACCTCCTCGCGATCTTTAGTCTCCAGCACTACTGGTTTGCGCCAGTTCTCTTTAGCCAAGGAGAGCGGGGTGAGGCCCTTATCCACTGCCACCACATCTCGGTGCATCCCCACGTCGGCTTCAAGGAAAAACTCCCTGAGACTGCATATCTCGCGGTTGTGGAGAGTCTTAGCATTTAAGAAGCTTATTATTATTATTATTATTAATAGCTTGGTTGCTTAACCAAATTTATTTTTTCAAAAAGCCGACTGGTCACCCACCAATGGATTTACATAATTAGTACAAACATTTGGCACTTTGTTGTTGTAACAATAAATGAAATGATAGTAAGCAGGCCCCTCCCTAGCCTTCATAATAATAACTATTTGAACAAAAAATACCTATTATAAACACAGGCTCTATCATTAACCTTTACAATTAACAGTCCTAAGGGGTATAGATATAATGGTTAGCTAGCAGGTCGCCTCTAATGAGTTAACGACACCCACGGGAAATGATAAAGACGACTACTCGGTCTTGGAAACTAGGAAAACCTTTGCCATAAGTATTTTAATATTTACCTACATTGAGATTTAGGTTATTATACGAAAATCGTGAACAACAGTAGTTACTAAGCACAACTCTAGTTTTAAATTGACTGAAAGTGTTGAACTTCAGGAATAAAGAGTTTTATTGTTACAAATTATCCGTATGAATAAGAAAATTACACAAATCTAAAATAACTGTACATTTTACCATATCGAGGGGTGAAAGGCTATTTGTTTTAAGCGACATTTCACCAACTTTACAGGAGAGCCATTTAAAGATTCAAAATTTGGAAAAAAAATCGTCATGAAAAAACTACTGCACTCACTTTAATGGGGATCGCAAATCTTTATTGCAAAAAAATCCCTTTATGTTCTGGTATATTTTTTAAGAAAAAAACAGTTATAAGTTCCAAGATAAATGTCGCTTAATACAAAATGATCTGTATCGCCTTATTTTTAGAGTAAAGAAAAATGATTCAACTTCCAACTTTGTCACTGATCAGCAGCAGGCAAAATGGTTTAAGTGACTTTACAGTACCAATGCAGGAGAAGGCGAAATGATTGAATCGACGTTACTCAATAATAATAGGAATTGGCTATTTTGTTTAACTACCATTTGGGTTTTGTTAACGATACAGGCAAGTTGGCTTAAGCAACGATGAACATTCTTAATGAGTTGTTTGATGTCTCAGGTTTCGAAAGGAGTTTATATAACTTGGTTGTTGAAACAAAATAATAATGACAGATTTATAGTAAGTTAAGAGTTTGTAGTATTGATATGGGCGAATAATTACTATGTCAGGAATAAAAAAAAAGTTCTGTTAATTAGATTTTTTTTATTTATTACGCATCTTTAACTTAATTAACACTCAGTCTTAATGAGATCGTAAGTTTCGTTATATAAAAAAAATACAGTACAGTAAATCAAACAAGTACATAATTATTTGTTTTTGAAAAGAAAGCAAAATATTTACTTATTACAAAATAGAGATATGGCCGAAAAAGAAAACATAAATTATGGATATAAATGTAATCATTATTACCAAATCCAAATCAAATTAATTTATTCATTTATAGAAACAATATGACAATATTAAAGTAATTATACTTACAAGTTTATTCTATTGGGGTGCTGGTCAGAAAACTTCCACGCGTACCGTCGTCGGCTGCTTGTCCCTTCGGACACGTCTTGAGGGAACGGCAGCTAGCTGGCCGGTGCACTCCGGGCACGGGTAGTGATCTTCCCTGAGGAATGGGAAGAGATTCCTATTCTTTGGGGAATGTCACTGCTCGTGGCCAATATTCTGACGGGCGGGGTCCGATTCGGACCGAGGGCGTTTCTCCGCGTGTCCCTCTGATCAGCAGAGGGCACAGCGGAGGAGTGAGGACGGGCTCGGCGTGCACTCACCCTGCCACCGAGCAGACAGAAAGGAGGGTGGTTCTTCTCTGTCACCGTCGTACATCGTAACCCCATATCGGAGTGTCGTGGATCATGTCTCGCGGCTCCGATTGGCACCGAGGGTCTTGGCTTAACCGCCCGGACCGCGAGGTAGAAAACCTCTATAAAAAGTCACCCCGAATCCCAAGCGGCGGCGCACCGTGACGGGATGTATGGCTGACGGGCGTTCCTATGGAACATCAGTCGCTAGTGCGAACCACTTGTTTCTTGGTTGGTTGGTTGGTTGGATATAGTTTTTACTCGTGGGAATCAAAATGGACCTTACAATGAAACCAAAAGACGTAGAAGGAGGGAAGGGGGATGCCGGGTCGGAGTCCGACTCGGCCCCTAGCGTGGTGAGCGTGGGTAGCTCAGGGAGCTCCCACCGCAAGATGGTTGGGCCGCCCGGTAAGTTCTTCCGGAAGCGGCCCAGACCGGAGGACCAGGCGTCCTCCGAAGGCGAGTTTGCCTCGGCTTGCAAGATCCCCACCAGCAGTCGCGGTGGGGTCCAGGAGCGAGGCCCAGGGAGGGTGACTGCCCGGAGGAGACCAGCGACGCTTGTCGCTGAAGGGCAGTCCCTGAACGAGACTGGTGGCGACGATGTGGTCCAGCCGGACACATCACGCAACGAGGCAGGTGCACCTGGCAGCTCTGAAGAGCGTAAGTCCAGGTTCATGGAGGCCTGCCGGGGCTGCGGGTTGTTCGAAAGAGATACCGCGCCCCCGGAACGCAAAGGGCACATGAAGGAACATAGACGGGTTTTAGTCAGTAAAAGTCTGACACTCCCTCCCGCCCCGCCCAGGGCGGGGGAAGTTATTTGATGATTTCCCGTCTATAAAAAAAAAAAAAAAAAAAAGGTTCATGGAGGCGGTTAAGGAGGCGGTCGCGAGCGTAGCCCGAAAAAAGATGAGGGGCTCGAAGTTTCGGGCCATGGAGGCGGCTTCGGCCACTATTGCGGCGGCTGCGGAGGCCAGGTTTGCGGGCCAGGTCCCGCAGCTTCAGGCGGAGGTGGCTCGTCTGTCAGCCACAATGGAGCTCCTCATAGAGGAGAATAGGAGACTCCAACCTGGCTGAACTCCTCGGGTCCGGCTCCCGCCAGGCGCCCAAGGCGGGGAGCCAGGGAACCCAGCCCGAGCCAGTGGATTACCAGGTGCTTAACCTGGTTCAGCTGGAGCTGGCGGCCTTCCAGGCACGGTTTTCCGTCCTGAAAGGCATCGTGACGGCAACGGGGGCCACGATGTTGGAGGTCCCCGGTGCCACCAGCGGCCCGTCTGCAGACGCTCTAGCAGAGAGGCTCAGAGCGTCCCTGGATGCGGACGTGGCCCGAGTGTCCAGGCCCGTCAGATGCGCAGACCTGCGCATCCTGGGTCTGGACGACTCCATCACCACGGAGGAGGTGGTAGCCGCCGTCGCCAGGACGGGTGGATGCCTTGCCGAGGAGGTGAGGGCAGGCACCATCCGCCCGGAACGCACGGGTATGCAGACCATCATGGTCAGCTGCCCAGTGGCGGCGGCTAAAGCCATCGTTGGGGCGGGGCGTTTACTGGTGGGCTGGGTATCGGCGCAGGTTAGACTATGGTTAGGCTACCGTTGCCACGTGGGGAAGCACGTGGCATGTCGGTGCGCCTCGGAGGTGGACCGCAGCGCCCTATGTTTCCGCTGCGGTCAGCCCGGTCACAATGCCGCGGCTTGTGATGCCCCGCCGCACTGCGACGCATGTATGTGCGCGGGGCTAACAAGCCGGCCGATCACCGGGCTGGGGGCAAGGCCTGCGCCGTACCCGCCAGGGCCGGGGGAAGGCCCCGCACTGCCGCCACCGCCGCAGCCGCCGCTGATGCCGCGTCCGCCGGCGCAATGGTTTGCCAATAACGGCACCATTGCGCCTCCCGCAGGCGGATACCGTAGACACGGTCTGTGAGCGGTGAGCAATGGGTAGCTCACCGTCCGTACGTTATTAACTAACGACAGACCGTGTCGACGGCGCGTTAATGTTCCGCGCACAGAGGTGTCAGCCACTGGAAGGGGCCACTAAGGGCCAAATTCCTGCCGGGGCTGCGGGTTGTTCGAAAGAGATACCGCGCCCACGGAACGCAAAGGGCACACGAAGGAACATAGATGGTTTTTAGTCAGTAAAAGTCTGACACTCCCTCCCGCCCCGCCCAGGACGGGGGGGGGGGTCATTTGATGATTTCCCATCTCTAAAAAAAAAAAGTTTATTCTATTCGGTTTTATCCCAAACTAAGTACAACAAAACGCGTCCTGTCTCTCTCCTCCACACTATCACGACTGACTGATGCGCCTGCGCGGGGCGGGACAGTACTAATACTGCTACGGTTTACGAAAACTATGTCAACTTTTATTTGTTTTAAATTACATAGATTGTTATTGTCGTATTAAAATTGGATGGTTTAAAAGACAAACTATTTATTATTATGATACAGGAAAAAATGATTTTCATCTAATCACTTGGTATTAGATTTATCTTAAGTGACGTATTTATAAAATGTGAATACTGATAAACTGTTCAAGCGACTAAGGAACCCAGTTTTGAGAACAGAAATATTGTTTGAAGCTCCAAACAGAGTGCAAAACAGTTGCAGCGAAAAGGGTTGAACCGATATGTCTTAATGAATTTGGCTGACGGCAAATTGGTTGAAGCGACATTGCATAGTGTAAGTAGTCGTAAGCAAAATGTATGAAGGGACTTTTCATCTAAAGTTAGCCATATCGAAAAACGATTTATCTGCCATCGAACTGAAATTTTAGGACGAGAATAACGGCTTATGCCCCGATTCTCTGTTTATGTGTACAGCTTAAATGAAATACTAAAAAAATATGGCAAATTTGATGTCGTATCATACATCAAGTTTGAGAATCATGCACTAAAATTGCATTGTTTTAAGCGCCATAAAAGTGCTCAGAATTGTACGAAACCGGGCTCATTCGACGCAGAAAAATTCGCTGATTCCGAATATGTATATAACTCAATATCGCCCAAAATGTCGCTTAAAACAAATAGCCTTTCACCCCTCGATATTATTTCTATCTACTCTTCTTATCACGTACAAGACATAGTATGGATATTATTTTATTTTGAAAAAAGTTAGCCCAGACTAGGAATTTCTCCTGTATCGTGGGTGCGTTAACAAACATATAAACTCCGATACACAAACGGCTAGACCCGAAACAACTATCTGTAGGCCATACAAAAATTTGTTCCGTTGGAGAATCGAACCCGCGACACCGCAGCACAACAGCCGATCGCTCAGCCACTGCGCCAACCGAGTCGTCGTATATTGGGATGTTTTTGCATCCCAAGTCCCTTGTGTAGTGAGAGCAGACTTAAAACTCATTATGCAACATTAATGCAGCCCGGAGCCCGGATATTGCCAGTGTTCAGTGTAGTACACCCACGACGGCACGACCGAGCGCTCTCGCCAACTAATCGATTATGTGGGAGAACTTAATATTCCTTTGTTATTTGAAGCTTTCGTGTGGACGTAATTATGCGAGGTTACTTTGTACGTTTATTAGGATGATATTTTTTTTTTTGCTCATTTATGGTATCATGGATACACCCAGTATCTTATTAGTTATTGAGATGGAGTAAGAAACACTTATCCGTAGTAATATAATAAAACGAAGACCTTTTTTGTTTGCTTTTTAAACTCTCTAGTATCTGCAACTCCCGGCCAAATTGGAAACATTATTTGTGTATATCAAATCAAATCAAATCAAAGCATTTATTTCAATTAGACCATTTACAGGCACTTTTGAATTGTCAAGAAGTTACAGTTTAATATTGAAGCTAGTTGCTCGTTCCAAAACGTAGGTCTCTATGGAGAAGAACGAGCAAGAAACTCCATGGACACTCTTTTCATTCAATTTGGTTTTTACAAAAACTTGGTTACAATATTCTTGTTGCTTCTATATGTGAAAACAATGAAGTGAAAGAATGAAATATAAAAAATAACAAAATTATAATAAAGATGTAAGCCATGGCAGTCAAGAGATGACCAATCCCAACTGACAGCACCCGTTCACGAATATGACGCGTGCATCAGCACCATTTAGCTCAACCATCTTGAAGGGAACCAAACGACCCAACCCACGCGCCACCGTCAGCGAGACATTAAAGTGAGCATGACGAAACTCTCAACTGCCATGCTCAGTGTCCAACACATAGTAACTTAACAAATAAATGGCTCCATGGTACTCACATTTACAAAATTGAAATAAATTATGTTAAATTATATAATACTAAGGTTTTTAGTGAACCTATTCGACTGATGTATGTAATACATAGCAATAAAATAACGGTAAACGTTATTAAGGTCAATCAAAATGAAAAAAGGGGTAAGAAACATTCCCAAAAAAACAATATCTATTAATTTGTGAGCCCGAGTCTCTGTGGAGCAGGACCAGCATTAAGCCAAGCATTCTTATCATTAATATAATCTTCTAACTTATAATATGCCTGACTACATAGTGTGCGTTTGATGCAAGTTTTAAATTTTCTCTCATTTAGTTCGAGAATATCGAGCGGTATTTTGTTATAACATTTTACACAGTACCCCATAAAAGAAGTGTGTACTTTAGACAATCTGAAACCTGGTTGATCTAATTTATTCCTATTTCTAGTATAAACATTATGTCTATCACCAATTTTTTTGAAAAGATGAAGGTTTTTTCGAACGTGCATAATGTTTTCATATATATATTGACAAGGAACCGTCATGATATTAATTTTTTTGAACAATTCCCTTAGAGACTCGCTCCTGCAAAGATTATAGATGGCTCTGACAGCCCTCTTTTGCAGAATAAAGATAGACTCTATATCTGCAGCCCGCCCCCAAAGCAAAATACCGTAAGACATAATGCTATGAAAGTAACTAAAATAGACCAGCCTCGCGGTATCCACGTCTGTTAATTGTCTGATTTTTCTGACAGCGTAAGCGGCTGAGCTCAACCGCCCTGCTAGAGATGTTAAGTGAGGACTCCATTGCAGCTTTGAGTCAAGCGTAATCCCTAGGAAAACTGTCTTTTCGACGAATTCCAGTATATCCTTATTTAATGTAACGTTACATGACATACTTTTAACATTTGGCAAAGCGAATCTTATGCATTTAGTTTTCTTCTCATTTAATACTAAGTTATTTATAGTAAACCAATTATGAACCTCATGCATAGCGTTATTTACGTCGTCAAGATGTTGTGCCTTTCTATTTACTTTAAAAATCAGTGAAGTGTCATCAGCAAATAACACCATTTGAGGTTGGTTTTTCAGTAAATGAGGTAAATCATTAATATATACTAAAAAGAGAAACGGACCCAATATTGAACCCTGCGGAACCCCCATCTTTACTTTTAAGCCTAATGAGTTTACACCGTTTATTTGCACATGCTGCAGTCTATCATTTAAGTACGATTTTATCAAGTCACGCGCTAGATGACCAAGTCCGTAATGCTCGAGCTTAAGGAGGAGTGTTTCATGATTTACGCAATCAAACGCTTTTGAGAGGTCGCAAAAAATGCCAATGGCATCCTGTGAGTCCTCCCATGCATTAAAGATGTGTTTAATTAAAGTGACACCGGCGTCTGTAGTGCAACGCCCTCTGGTGAAACCATACTGTTGATCGTGCAAGATGTTGTTGCAGTTGAAATGATTGAGCATTTGATTGAGCATCACTTTTTCGAACACCTTGCTGAAAACCGGCAAAATCGACACAGGTCTATAATTGTTGGTGTCTTTGCTATCCCCGGACTTAAATAGGGGTATAACCTTGCTGTGCTTCATTAAAGTAGGGAAAACTCCTTGGTCTATACACAAATTAAATATCAAAGCTAAATAGGGTGCTACTGTCTCAATTATTGATTTACATACATTAGTAGACATGCCCCACAGATCTTCGGTAACCTTGCTCTTGAGTTGTTTGAACGTCTTTATAACAATCAGAGGGTTAATATGTTTAAATTTAAATTCCTTGGGACAGGCTGAAACATTAGCCCTTACTAAATCCATAGCAAGTGCGGGCGAGGAATTTAAAGCTTCAGTAGTTTTAATTGGAATATTGGTAAAGAATGTTACAAATTCCTGAGCCACATCGATATTTGTGCTTATGGGACCTCGGGAAGTCTCTAGACTATAATCAGCATTATGTCTTTTATTTCTATTTGTTTCGTTATTAATAATTTTCCAAACCGTTTTTATTTTATTATCTGATGATTTAACCTTGTTACTAATGTACAAGGCTTTAGCTGACTTACAAGTATTTTTAAAAATTTTAGAGTAAGCAGCAACATACTTATTAAAACTTTCAGTATTTACATAAGGCTTAAGGCCATACAATTCAAATAGACGTTCCCTACTTTTCCTGATACCTTTAGTTGCCCAATCACTAAATAAAAATTTTGGGCAAATTGTTTTGGTTTTTTTCTTAAAAATATTATTAAACTCTGTTTGCACGACTGAAAAGAATTTTTCATACAAAGTACTACCACTATTCATATCAAGGCTCTGAACACATAACTTACTAATTAAAGTGCTATTAAATTTATTCAAATTACCAGATGTTATTGGTCTTGATTGTATCTGCACTTTTTGTAATGATGTTTTGTACTCAAAAGAAACGGTTTGTCCGCTGTGATCAGACGGAAGATAATTTACTATGGCTTTATCTAAGTAGGTGCAGCAACAAAAAACATTATCAATACATGTAGCAGTAGTCGAAGTTATTCGAGTTGGTTCTAGAAAAACATATGATAGGTTGAAAGATTTAAAAAGACTTATTAATCTACTGCTATTTGAATTATTTTCTAGAATATTGATATTAAAGTCACCACAGATTATTACTGATTTATTACCAGTTGTAAGTTTAGACAAAGCATCTTCCATTACAGTCTCAAAAATAGAGTAATTTTGGTAATTTGGGGGTCTGTAGACGCACACTATAACATGCTTATCTAGCTCAACACAGGACAGCTCAATAATATGTTCAACCGATAGTTCAACTATATCTTTACGGGGCTTTGATTTAATACTATTTTTAATAAGGATTAGTGAACCACCACGTTGCATAGATTTACGGTTGAAACAACTGGCCACAGTATAATTCTCATAATTAATTAACATTTCATACTCCTTTAACCAATGTTCTGTAAAACAAATAATGTCGAACATTGTCTTTTCTAAAAACAGTTCAATTTCTAATTGTTTTGAAGAAAAACCTTGAATATTTTGATGAAATATTTTTAAGGAATGTTGCTTACCTCCATGTTTACTATTTGGTAAGGGATTGCTAGAAGATACCTTTTCGTTGATAAGTTTAACTAAATTGTCGTTGGTATCTTCTGTTGTCTTAATTACTAGTTTAAAACATTATTTTTTGTTACCACCTTAACATTAGTATTGTTACTAAATAGTGTGGTGCTAATTATGGAGGACTTCGACATACTAATTATGTCTGAGTTAATATTAAAAGCTAATAGCCAAGCTATTTGACGTCTAAATCTAATGGGCAGATACGCTGTATCCCTAGTCGATCTTAATTTGTCAACAAAACTGTTGATGTCTAGAAACATAAGTTTATCACTATTGTGACTAACAAGAAAATGCATATGATTATTTAACATATGAATGTTATTATTTTGTGTCTTTGAGAGGTGCTCAAAGTAAGGAAAAGCACACAATATTATTTTCTGACAATTAAGTTTTAACATTTCTGTGACACTGTCAGTAATGTCGTCTTTTGTTACATTTTTGCTATTACCTAATAATATTGTTATGATAGAATTTGCATTATAAACATTTTTTGTTATTGAAGACACTATTTCTTTGTAGGAAGTTCCAGGCATACAATAATTTAAAGCAGATTGTCTAAGGTTGTTGTTAAGTAATTTCCCCAGACCCCTTCCTAAACTATCTGAAAATATAATGGGACAGCAACAAACTTCAATATTAGATAGAGAACTACTGTCTTGCAGATCCAGAGATGAACCATATTCAATATCTGGTACCACACTTAAATTAGGGACACACTCCATGACATTCTCAGACTGGGACGGGTATTCCGTTACCTCAGGCTGGGGAGCCTCAAATTGGGATTCCTTCAGTAAGATACCTTGAGTGGTACTGTGCGGCACTGGGTCAATTCTGTCTGCACTAGAGCTACAAATATCAACTAATACATTTGTTGCAAGTATATGCTCTTTAATTTGATGTTGTGAGCTCTCATACTTTTTAGAAAGAGAATATAGTGACCCTTCAAGCACCTCAATCTCTGACTGTAGGCGTTGAGTGTCAACCTCATAAATGTTTATACTGTCCTCTAATTTAATTTGGAAATTATTTAATTTATTCACTAGAAAAACACGTTCTTTCCTTAATTTAATATTATTGGAATAATGTTTTTGTTGTTTTCTGAACCTTTTACATTTATTAATGATTTTGTTAAACTTTGCATATTTTTTTAATTTATTGTGACTCACTGTATAATTGCTATTATTATATTTTACAAGAGAATCCTCAGTGAGGTCTATTGTAACTAAGGAGTTTGGGTTACACTTACTATTCAACAATTCATTATATAAGTGATTTGTTTCTCTAGCCTGGGAACATTCCTTTTCATTCAGTAATTTAGTAATTCTTAAGTTTGAATGTATTAATTCTTCCTCTAAGTCCCTAACTTTGCTCAAAGCCTCCTCATACAGGTCACTACAGGTTTTGAACCCATCAGTGACTGACCGCAGTTTGTCCCGTTCATCGACAACGTCTAGGTATTGCTGATGAAGGTCCACCAGCTCACGCTTCAGGCATGTGTTTTTGTTGATTATGCCCTTTACTTCCTCCTCACATTCGTCTCGTTCTTGCAATAATTGCTGGCATTGGATGCTGGATGCCTTAAGTTCTTCAAGGGCCGTTCTCAATTTAACCTCCATAACCTGAGCCGTAGCCTTGCGGGTCATCACTGACATGGTTTCAGGAATAGTTACTGAAATTAGAATTGAAGAAACGGTGAGAACTAGTTAAATAGACAAAAGTAGGGAAGGTGTGTGAAATGAAAGGTGAAATGGGAATGTTAGTGTGGTTTACTGGAGAAGAAAGAGGTAGGCTGCTAGTTGGAATAAGACTATGATTAAATTTAATGCAAAGTTATAATAATTCAAAATGATGTTAATATTTTTTTCGTGTGGGTACTTGTGTAGCAGAAGAAAAATCAAAATTTAAATGTATGTACAATATTAATTGACAGGAATTGACTAGATTGTTTATATATAGTCTCAAATAATGAACTATTAGCGTTATTTCGATACTAAGTCTCGCCTTCTATATGAATACAAATACAGGTCTGATACAAGACTTAGGTAAGTAATCCAATGTATCGAATCTATCAAAATAAATTATAGTGGGATTAAATGAGAGCGCGTTACAGATATTAAGTGACAATAATTGTGTGCTAATATGTGGCTACGATAGAATAAAAGTAAACAATACTCCCCGTTTAAATCCGCAGGATGACATCAGCTGTTCGAAATAGGTTACCGGTAACGGTGGATAACCAAACACTGAGTATTACTGTGTTTATCGACGGGAAAACAATAATCCCGGTTTATTATGCAGTTACGTTGCTTAATTATATAAAATTACACTTTAAAACTACTTAAAAATAATTAAAACTAATTTTAAAATACGGATTAAAATTTTGACATGTCACTCGGGCAGTGTTGCCACTTTTTTTATATATATATGTATTTTTATATATGTATATATGATAGCTAGATTCGTGTGGAATAGTATCCTACTCTCCTATCTATCCTACTTCCTAATTATATTATAAATGTGAATGTTTGTGAGGATGCATGGATGGGCTCAACGGATCTGGAGGAAATTTGGCACTGAGATAGATTATGGTTTGGAATAACACAGTATACTTTTAATCCCGGAAAAATTCACGGCTTCCATGGCGTAATATATAAAATTTGACTCGGCCGCAGTCACGGGCAGTAGCTAGTAGGTTTTAATAACATAGGCTAATTAGAAGTATTTTTGATGGAATGCGGTTGTGCTAACCTTATGAGAATTTCTACTTGAATTATCAACTTAAACGTATCTGGAAATCTGCTGTTTGTCATCTCTGAAGATGAAAACCTTCATATTTAAAGTAATTTTAAATTATTTATTACTTTTTTTTTCTAACCCACCTTATTCGAATCTCAGACGGTCTTACCTTAAAACAAAAATGGCGTCACAACACAAGACATTAAAGCTCATCACAGACGACGCGACCACGACCACCCCATTTAATATGCGTGCACGTCGCCATAAAAGGCGCATGCTCGCATGCACCGAGGGTGCGACAGACAGCCCGCCGCCCCCCGGGGTCAACGACCGCACCAAAACAAAGAACACCACCTGTAGCCATTGGCTTATTGCGATCGATATCGTCATTATTGCTACTTGTATTGTTTGAGTGATAGGGGGTCTGGTGGGGATGAACAACACTTTTAATTGCTATAAAAGCTTCTGTTGGAAGGGCGGAATGGGCTTTTACGCTGTTTGTAGTAGGAGGGTTGCACAATTAGGGCGAAACTCTTTAAAAGGGAAACCTTCAATGTTTAGGAGTTAATTAGCACCAATAGGCTTTAAAAGTTTAAGCCCAGGTTTTGTTTATTGTGGGTTTTATTTCTCTTCTCCAAAGAGACCTCCTAAGTTTTAGAACGAGCACAGTGCGAGTTTTAATTTTCTGAATAACTGACTGAATCCTTGACAATTTAAAAGTGCCTGTACCTATATATTGTAACCTAGTTTCATTGAAATAACTGCCTAATCGCTTTGAACTAAGATTGAACTGGGTTCTTATGGGTAACGTCACTCCAACGTGGAATTGGTCTATGTCACGTCTGACCTAGACCTAGAGTCAAAAACATAACCATCTCGAATAAAAAAAAATGTTTTGGTTTGACATCGCGTTAACTTTTTCAATTAACAATAAACCTTAAACTCCAGAAAAAGTTTACATCTCACACTGAATCCAGCTTCATTAGCACTGTGTACTTATAAACCTATCACGTGCACACCAAGTACCATAATCAGCCAACTGATGTAGGCGTATATTTAAATATTCACTCTACTTCACTTTCAACGATAACCTTGCCACCAATTCTCAAGTATTTCCGAACTAATATTTCCAATGAACTCTTGACACCAACAAAGTGACAACTCACAGAACTGTCACTATTATATAATAATACAAGGAATATCGAGACAACAGACGAACACATTGGCTGATAACCTTGACCTTTTCGGAGATAAAAGCAAGGAGGTTTTATCCTGAGATGAGTGAACCTTATCAGCTGTCGGTAGTTCATAAAACTGGTATGCTCTTACTTTATAGTACACTAGCATTACTTCGGGCCTTTGATTACTGCTCCGTTCCTATGGATCGTAGCGTTAAGTAATATAGCCATGTTACTTGCTGATAATGTAGCTTTCCATAGGTGAAAGAATTTTTAATATCGGCTAAGTAGTTTTTGAGTGTATTGCAAACAAAAATACAAATCTTTTCCTTTTATAATATTTGTTTACTTATATTATTGAGCTTCTGCGAAAGTAGCAGTTTCTCCTTAAACTTTGTACAAAACAAAATAAATGAACATCATTACGTTTCCCATAATTATTGTTATTATTTAAAGATTGTGACTGGTTGGTTACTGAGAACAATAGAAATAATAATGACCAAGTTACTGTGGGTTTTCCTATGACCTTTATGCAAAGACATTCTATTTCAATATTCGTGCCTACACGAAGGCACCCTTAACTCCGGTTACGGTACAATTTGATCCGGAATCAAATGGAACTCCGGTTCGGAATTGAATTATAACCGGAGCCGAACAAGACGCCCTGACGGAGACGGCTGGCGATGGCGTCTCAGATTTAATAATGTTACTTTATCGCTTACAGCCAATTTCCCGCGTCTTTTAGTGAATAGGAGTATTGTCTGTCAGAAAATCAGAAGAGTACGGAAGGTATAAGTACAACTGCTGAAAATGATTGAAACTACACCTAAAAAGTTCTTCCAATCAACGAACAAAAAAGGATTTACTTAATTTTCGGAAAGAAGACGAAGAGGATCTACAAAAGTAATATAGGTATATGTAGTAATATAGGTATAAGGTACCTACTGCTATCTAGTGGCGAAGAATATCAGTAAGTCGAAGCAGTAGGAATCGAGACGGCAGGAGTCTCGGAACTGCTACTTCAACTTTTTGGTAAAAATATCTAATTGCCTAGCCTTTTTTAAGTGAAAACTTCTTTAGCGGCGTTGTGCACTTTTTTTGGAATGGGTAAAAAATGTTAAACTCGCGTCAGGACACGTAACCTGATCGAAAATCTTACGAATTTATCTCAGCGAATTGTCATATTTGTGTACGTCTTTAGCGTTTTCACTGCAACCCGTCGTTTTTGGCTTTAATGGGCTTCTAATCTAACCTACATGGAATCTCCATCTACATACATGACAACTGCCTATCTGACCTCCTCAACTCAGTACCACGATACCACATACAAGTTCAATTTGTTAACTCTTTAGTAAATTCTGAATCAAAATACAATATTACGGTAATTAGGTAACCACATAAGGAAGTACTTTACTAGCTCTAATCTCTTTCTTTAAGTCCAAACATGTGTTTGAAACAAATCTCGTCATTGAAATAAATCATCTTCAAAAATAAACGTCGTGTTCTACGGTTCTCCAGTGAATGCATCACACGCCATGGTTTACGTTCACCCTCCGTTCGTCCAATAAGCCAGATTAATTAGAGATAGCCGATCGTCATGGTGTGCGCCCGCACTTGTGATCATGGGAAGGGGGCTTTAGGGCTATTTTTAAAAGATGTGTTTGTATAGCTACGTAGTGGCGGTACTTTTTGGTGATTAATTAGGACTTTATATGAGGAGAGTGATTTTGTTTAATTTATTCGTTAATTACATGCTTTCTGGTTATTGTTTTCTGATTTGAGATTGGTTTTGAGGTAATTTTTTTTGTGCCGAAGACGTTCATATTAATCTATGTTGATTACATTAATTTGAATTAAAAAAAAACATTGTTTACATGCATGATAGTCACAAGTTTGTTATTTAGACAGAGGCTACTTATATGAGGAAATTAGATTACTAATGTATTGCATGGATTTAAAACAATTCGATATACGATTAGGTACTAAATAGAACTTTAGTTGATTAAAGCTCTGCAAGAAAATAATATTTCTCTACATTACATAGTATAAAAGTAAGCTGCTTCCAGAGATGATTTCGCATCTCTAAAAAAAAAAAACCGTCTGTCTCTACCTCTACGCTTAGATTTTTTTAAATCGCAACCGATTTTAATGTGGTTTTCATCAATAGATGGAGTGATTCTAGAAGAAGGTACAAACCTCCCTCTCTCTATACGTAAATACGTATAAAACATCACGCTACGACCAATTGGAGCGGAACGTTCGAAGACGTAATTGTATGCGGGTGACACCGAGGTGTAAATACCTAGTGATAATAATATAAACATAATCGCGACTTTGCAGAATAAAATTCATTGACGATAATGAAAATTGCATCGACCTCGGCGTCATTATCGTGAACGTTTATGACGATCATTATGTCACACGCCGAGACAACCCTTGAACCAAAGAATACTAACTATTACTCCATACTTGAACTGAACCTTGAATGTACCTGTAAGGCTTTGCAACGATCTAACTCGGTTAGACTCGTGCAAAATTATTGACAGTTTTCAATTTGAAATTGTACTTTTCTAGCTACTTTGTTTAGCGTTTTGAAGTCTTGGCTTTGAGCAATTTGAAACATACAATGACTTTTTTTTAATTCGAGAATCGAACTTTGACTTTGAGATTCGGGCTGTTGAGTCTAGTCTTAGTCAAAGGTGACATTTTCGAACAGAAAATACAGACAAAAATTAGGAAAAATGCAAAAGAAGAATTTCGTTTTTTATTTTTATTATGACATTTTAATCTGGATACTAAGAAAGCTTTTATATTATAAAGAGATAGGCTGTTTGTTTTTAAGTTTTTTTGTTTAGGTGAGGTTATCTCTGAAAGTTTTGGTTCGATTACAACTTTTTTTTTCACTTATAGAAAGTTACTTTATTGGTGAGTGCCAGAGGCTGTTTTATGGTACACTTGTCTTCTACGCGGACGAAGTCGCGGGCAGATACTAGTCATACTAGTAGACATTTAAGATATCCTTTGACATAATACGCTCAATGATAAAACATATATTGAAATAATATGGTACACATAACACATAAGTACTCAAATCTGCAAAAACAGACGCTTTCACCAAAATGGCATCCTCTATCTATATAAGTGATAGGTACGTGAGGTTAATATTAATGCTGCGAAGAGCTTAATAAATATTAAACAAAGCCCCGATCTCCCGCGGTACGAAATCTCGTTAAACGAGAAGCCGGTATAATTAACGGTATTAAATCGTACCTACATTGTTAATTGTGGGAACATTCATGTTGACAATCATCGGCATTAACAATCATGTTACCTACTGTACAGGCCACTAACAGTACTATGAAAGGTAGAAGTTCCTACACAAAATTCGACTTTATTCCGTATCAATAAAGTCTAAACGTCCTTGAAAAGAGTGTGATTAGTGCGGCCATTTCGTATTGTGTATAGCTGTATAGTTTTTGTGTGTTTCAAGATTGGATTTAGAGATCGGTGCATGACATTGCTTGTATCAGAATAAAGCATGCAAAAATGTTTTACATTTACATAATTGACTATCGGTTTAGTAGTTGCTAGCGCAGTCTAACGTATCTGTGCCAGACGAAACTGGGTTTAACGGTTATGTAGTTTTTAGATATAATTTCGAATAAATAATGAATGGAAACATTTCTTCTCTATGACATTTGACTTTATGCCATTTATCGCAGTTTCTCTGTGAGTGTCCGAATTTCGTATTTTGTACACCTCTGTACCACACAGTAAACAACTAATCTAAGTATCAATGATTTTTTTTTGTTTGCTCATGGATCACTGTGGGTACATCAACATTTTAAAACAGTACATATAATTATGTACTCGACTAATAATGAGTCTTGTCATAAGTACTTACCGAAAAAAAAAAAAATACCTCAATAACAACTTATCACGTAAAGTACTTACTTCAATAAGTACTTACGTATTGTTATTTTCGGTACACAATACGAAGTTAAATTGCTGTTTTATTGCTCCTGTGTGAATCGTGCAGGCCATGAATGGTGACCGCCGTGATTGACAGACGCGGGCGCATTCAAAAGCACAATGCACCATTTTGGGACGTATTTTACGTAAATATATGGCCGTGTCTGAGAGTCAATCTCGTTACGGCATGTAATTTTGGTCTTGACTGTATTTCTTTTGCATTGTCGTAAATCTTTTTTAAGACTTTTGAATATGATTGTACCCAGACATTGTATAGAAAAACAGTTTTTATACGTATCGTAATTTTTCGACCAAAACTATTTATAAAATAAATAAAACAACTAACTTACAAAACGTATTGACTTTCCCATTTCATTCCCATTGACAGCAATTCGGATGAGTTTTTAGATGCCCTATGAGCTTCCTTTTATATCAAAGTTTGTAATTTGTAAGTTATATGTTTAAAAAATAAAATAATTTGTACATTGACTTCTGTACTTCCTATTGTTTTATGAATAAATCACTCTGACTTATTTATTTACTCCCAATTTTATTAACTTTCATTCAAAGAGTAAGCCAACATGGTCACTCCCTCGCGTCTAGATGACCAATTCATCACAGATACGTATCAGAAAGCTACCGGTATTAATATTACCGGTTAAAGACCCGAGTACCGTGTCAAACCCAGCGATATGACATACGAGGCAATCTCTCATACGCGTTATAAACATTAGTGTAACGCGAGGCGTCTTGGCCGTCATTACAAAAAACGGGCAGACAAACAGACAATATTGATGGAGCGGCCTTGTCCGGGTTTTTGTAATAAGAATTGACCGTTGCTTAATAGTACTGCCGAGCACTCAATATGTGACTATGTATTGTTGTGTCAAAACTATTTGTGCTATTGACGTTGGAGGAGATATTGTGAGACAAACTTTTACCGTGGATTCACCACATAATTCTACACCCTACAAAGTTAATATTTTTCCAGGGCTATTAACAAAAATGTGCTATTCACTATATTTTGATTTGTGTTGCTTTTTTGTACCGAACTGCTGTTTTTTTTTTAATAACCTACGAAAGATTGTAACATTTTTAACCTTCGGGACTAGAATTATGAACTGAATCAATGGCAAAAGTTTGTGACACTTTGATCTTTCCATCTTGTATGTACCAGGAAAAACGTAAGAAATAGAAGGACCCACCTTTCTATTGTTACAAAATTGTGAACACGAGTGTTTTCCATTTTTCAGAACAATACAAAAAATCGTATTGAGAATTGCAAATAAGACGTATGACCTAATACTGATGCGAATAAAAGCACTCAAATCAAAAATAGTCTCATATATTTAAAGTTTTTAAGTGTTCTTACTTTTGATGTCCAATAAAAAAATATAATACCTACTTAAACTCTTTTAATTTGCATAAAACACCGGACAGAACAGACGAAGTGGACAAAATATGCGCGTTTTATGAACTAACTACACGGTCTGGTAATTGTTGTTATGAAATTAATCCATTGAAACATTTTAATTGTTTAATTTTTCTTATACACACTAGTTCATTTTATGATAGATAGGTACCTTTTGTTTTCTGAATTGAATCGGATGAGAGATGATAGAGTGAATAATAAAATAATTTAATGTCTAAGAATCTTGTTTACTAAGCGAGTCGAAAACCGGACATACATTTGGTGGCAAATTAATATGTAATAAAAATAAATATATTGTATTTAAAAAAAATACTCAAAGAAATAGTACATGAGTATGTACAGAGGCCAGCACATCATGTTACCCCAATCTGTCTAATTACTTTGATAGATATTCAACTTCATGACAAAAAGATAAGATTCATATTTAATTGGGAAAATTTGGCAGTTTGGGATAGCGTAATATGCTGGGCTACCGGCGTCTGTAAAACTGTAATTACTACGTGCGACATTAATTTCAATCGAATATAAAAAGGTACACTACATTTCGTTGATATTTTTTACTGTAGTAATGTGTCAAAAATGTTTGGTGTTTACAAATATGACCTCTACCTCTATCCACCAGTCTACCTACGTACACTACCCACCTATAGAAAATTATTATAATTTAATTAGGTACCTAACACCCTGCAGTTGGTTGTACCATAATGTTCAATGAGTCTTTATTACAAAATATTATGTTAATCATACTAATATTGTAAATGCAAAAGTTTGGGAGGATGTATGGATGTATGTTTGCTGCTCTTTCACGCTTAAATTGCTGAACGGATCTGGATAAAATTTGGCACTGAGATAGATTGAAGTGTGGAATAACACATAGGGTACTTTTTATCCCGGAAAAATGTACGGTACCCGTGGGATAATACTTATATAAAATTAGAAGCTAATAGATCGTAAAGTAATCAAAATATGTCCTGTAGACATCTAGATGCGTGTTATATTTTTTGTACTAATATTTAAATTTAGATATTGCAGTTGTCTGTTGGCTTACATTTACAAGTTTTGCGGTAAATAGAGCAGGGCTTATGCACTCACTGACCGCGCAATATGAGCCTTGAACGACTTCATTCAATAATGTTACTGGTCGATGAACAAGACAACTGTCTGCACACTTGAATACATTTCAAAGAAAAGTACCTGTACCAGTTAAAAAAAAGAATACACGCTTATGTACCTACTTGATTTGGAAAAAAGAGTTCCTTTTTTGAATAACTATTTTCATAGATAACTATGTAGGTATGTGACACTACCTACATACATATTATTATTAGATACTAGCGTCTGCAAGAATTTTCTTACGCATCCTTTAATTGTTTTGATTAAAAATATACCCTGTAACACTCAAAAATAACGTGGCTTCATATTAGGGAAAGAATTTTCAAAATTGGTGTTGCAATTTTGGAGATTACCGCCTTCAAACAAATAGGTACACAAACAATTTCTTCAGTTTTCTATTACTAGTATCGATTGAGACTATAATTTTACTTAATATGTATGTAAGTAGGGATTAATATTGCAATTATCTATACCATCATGTGGTCGGCTGGCCTGCGAGGGAGGGAGATATAAAGACTGTTTAAAAAACACCATATTGCGTCGCCAAGCTAATGACCAAGCCAAAAAAATATTACAGCCAAAACCGGACCCATCCAAAGAGAACAACAGAACACAATGCTTACGCTTACATTTTCCCGTGACGAAAATTACTTGTGGAGAAGTCCCATTGTGTCCATTCAGCAATTGTAAAGATGTGCACTCACTGATGCCTCCTCACAAAAACTGTCCCAAAACTCTTTTGTCAACAACCAACGTAAGAAGGTTACATAAAATGCGCGGGAAATTTAAAATTCGAATTTCTCTACTTCTTTAAAAAAAGAACTAGTAAATCGCGTTTAAAATTCAAATGCAAACGGCCGATCAAGTCCGAAGCTCGCAAGCGACTCGCGAATGGCGCGCCGCTCATTCAGTATAGCCATAGCTATGAACCACGGGGTCTATTGTGCTTTGGTACCTTGGTTGGCAGACACGCGAACCCGCGAACCCTCCTGTCTCGAGCTAAACCCATAGCTATACGAATAGCTTTGCCTCCCCCGCTCTAAGCGAACATTGAACTAGAATTTCGTGAACTTGACTAAACGAACTCTAGAAGTTGTTTGTAAACAAACTAGAATTGACTTAGAATGCAGTACTTTTATGTTTCAATAAATTCCGACAATGTGGGCGTTTTGTTAGTTCGACTGTTTTATTTGAAGGCCCGTCGTGGGTGTTAACATAAATTACTTTAACTCTTCCATACTATAGGATAATATCTGTTAGAAATCGTATTAAAATTCAGCTATCTCTGTTTTAAGAATCAATATACCAACGATGTTTTACGTAAATTCCAACATTTACATGAGAACTTAAAATTCCAATGCGTTTCTAAAAAGCTATCAATTCGTTTACAGTTATAAAAGCGTTATACTTAATATCTACAAAATGGAATTTTAAAATATTCTATTCGAAATAAACCTATTCTCGATCGAATATAAATTAATGACCGTTAAAAATAGCACTAAAATATTATTTCACACGCATTCTAGTTTAAAAATAATCAGTTAATTAGATCGTGGCCTAGAACGAGCCGGCGAAAGTGCTAATGTCATTGGCTTGTTATTATTAGTTTATAATGCAATCACCGGTGACTGTGTCTACACGTGCTGTATAAACATTGCTTGACAGCCAATCCCAGGAAGGACTTGATTCATTCTCGGTATGGTTTAGCAATAGGTTGTGTCTTCTTTCAAACTGGTGAACGATTACATGTCAAAGTTATTTAAAATAAAACAAAACCTTTTTTAAAAAAACTATCTGTGAACTCTTTTGACAATAACCAACGTAAGACGGTTACATTGAATGCGTAGCAAATTTAAAATTCGAATCTATCAACTTCTTTAAAAAAAATTTGTAAATCGCGTGCGAAATTCGAATGCAAACGGCCGACCCCACACTTTTTTGGATAAACTACTAAATCGGTATTTAACAAATTTTAGCTTTTTACCACATCCGAAATTAGCCTCCTACAAAATTTGAACTTGACATTTTTCTTTTACCTTTAACTTAGGTATCGTCATTCAAATTCACTTCACAATTAAGTATTTATTTACTTGAGTACCTACCTAGTCTTCTACCACGTTAATGTAAATAAATAAGAGTCTAATTATTGTACATAAAAATCCTCGCAATTACAATTTACAGGAAGGGTGCCAAGACAGATTGGTAGATACCTATGACAAATGTTTGTCAAACTTTTAAGTGAAATTAAATTAGAATAAGTTGACTTTGTCAAATAAAAGCCATTTGATCGTTAAGCAATAAGAACCAGGAAAAAATAATTTCGCTTTATTGCAGCCTGAAATAAATAGTAACATAACGCGGTAGGTATTTTTTTTTATTTTACCCGGTACATAACCGGGTAAAATCCTATTTATTAAAAATCCTGTGTCCCGTAATCAAGAATTGTGATTATTTTGCAACCTTTGTAACATAAAATAAATCATACTTTCTATAAGGCCCATAATATTATCAGACAGTTTCTATCAGAGTCAGATAATATAATAGTTTCGCCGAAAAAAAACTTAACTAATCCTGGTTCGAAGATCAATCTTTCATGGAATAATATGTATGTATAATATGTATGGAATAGTATGTATTAAACAAAAAATCAAGATGAAGAGCATAAACCGTCTTGGAAAAATAATATAAAGATAAGTTTTATCGCGAGATGCAGCTAAAGTTTAGCAGTCGATGTGTTTTTAACATAGTCGTTAGTTGCAGCCCCACGCGTCGAGGGGGAGATCAGAGGGGTAGGATGCGCCCCGAGACATGCATGCAGCTCGGAAACTTACAAGAAGGTATAAAATAAAGTGGAATTCATTAACAATAAATATTTTTATTTCATTTTTTCTTTCAAACTTAGTAGCACTTAACTAACCTCAATCTCTTTCAATTCTTGTCAAGTTTATTTAATTAATATTTTATGTCATTTATACACTGCCTTAAAATTAGATAACCATAAAAAAACAATAATAATAAACCGTATCGCCGTCAACTAGAAATGTGCCTAAAGACTGGCAGCACAGCCACGTCGGATGTCGTTGATTCTTGTAAAAAAAGTAGGTTCTACCCTATAAATAAAATATTATAAAATCTGAAACTTAAATTGCAAATTAATACTTCGCCTTTCAATAATAAAATATGCTTTGAACAAAAATTGCTACAAAAATACAAATAATCTTTTCTGTACAGCAGTTTACTTGAGGTAAACCGAGATGACATTCCACTTGTATTGTCTGGTTGCAGACAGTGAATTATGCGTATTATGCAGTCACATTCAGTTCAGTCTCAAAATAACAGCCATTGTGGAGAGCACGCTATTTTCAAACATCAGAATTATGTCAAATTGCAACGGTTTTGGAAACCTTATGTCCGTTCTTTACTCTTTTACATTACTGCATTTGTTATTATGCAGTAAGCGTGCCCTTGCCCACGCAGAAAAACTATTTTTACGCTTTCTTTTTAATATAATTAGAAGGCAAATAAGCTGACGATCTATCCGATATTAAGTGGTCACCGCTGCCTACAAACACAGCCTGCAACACCGCCTTGCAAAAACGTCAACGAATTTGCCTTGCAAATTCGTTGACATCCAAGAGATGTCTCATATGCCTGTAATTTCACCGGCACCCATACCATACCCTTCACACCGGAGAACACACCACGCTGCGTTGCGGCAAAAATAGGTATGGTGTTAGTACCAACCCAGAGCCAATGTTGAAATGTCTCATGTGCCTGTAATTACACCAACACCTACAAGCTCCTTCACAAATATCTCTTCTACTGCTAAAAGTGGAAGTATATAAATAAATAACTAAATAGACTCTTCCTTATTTCGTAACTCCATAAATGAATTCTTCCCTCGCATCGCAAACTGCCCCGGTTGCACTTCCTCTGTGCACTGAGACCCCATGTCATATCGATCCGCGGAACAAAACGAGGGTTACCGTCCAAAATAGGGGTGCTATACGACGTTGAATAAAGTATTATGTGAGCTTACTTATGAGTAGATTCCATTTTTAGAAAGGTTGGGGCGGGCGGTTTGTTTTTCGAATTTTCATATTTATATTCTTTTTTCTGTAAGTGTATGTTTGTTTATGCCATGAGAAAGTACTTGCGCTTAGATGCTAAATTGTAGTGCAATATGATGTTGGTTGCACCAATCACGTGATCTTTCACATTAGCAGACATTATTCTAGATTTTTTCCTAACTAAGAGACCGAGATAGTTTCCTTTTGATTGATTCGATTAAGTTACAAAAAAAGGGCCTAACTAACCTATAAACTAACCTATTTTGATGAATACTCACGAAAACAATAATCCTTCAGCTTTAAAGAACAGTCAACTGCAGATTAGCTAAAGTATTAATAAAATACTTGCTATGCGACGTGGAATAAAAAGGAATTAACGTCAACTTAAAATCCGGTTTAACACCTGAGTAATCTCCCACCTTCGAATTAATACTAATTACTATTCTAAGCAGGTGCAAGAACTAATTAGCCTAATTAGCATAAAGGATTACGTTGCCAAACATAAGTGTCTTTTAAATTCTTTAACGAATACTAAAATATGATTATTTTTTCGTTCGCAGGTCTTTTTGTTCGCACTTCATAAAGTGAGCTAAATTCTGCCTGAACTAGACAACTCACAGCCTCTCAATAAGTAAATGAATTTAATCAAACTAATGCAATGTGAAAAATGTGTTACATTACTATTCAGCAATAATACTTTAACGTAGATCTCAACCTTTTGCTTAGAATAAATTCTGAATTCATAAGCTTTAAATACACGCAGACGGTGTTGCGGCAGGACACGTAATGCGGTCAGGAAATGGCGGAACGAACTGGATGGTTTCCTGCAAAACTGGATGGATGAAGCATGGAATCATGGAAGATGGAAGGAGTGGTGAGAGGCTTTTGCCAAGGAGTCGGATAGAACTGGTTAACAAAAACGGGTGAGGCTGTGTCGTGGTACCCAGCCGTTGGTTTAACGTGGAACGTCTATGTATTAAATACCCACGTACATTTGATCTGAGTAGTGGCTCCTTTGCTCTATCCAACGGCATATACATTAATTGTGTACGACACGTTGTTACGGAGTTATAGGCCTCACCGAGGCGATGTGTTTTCGTCTTATCGGTTTTAGCAAATTACCCCTATACTGTTTAAAAAGACGATTCACGTCAAAAGAATATAAATGACATAAACAAAATCATTACGTACTTACAAACAGAGCAATTGTAATGATTTTGGATATTATATTTAGCAACATACTATTTTCATTCTTCACATGAGAATGTATGTAACAAATGCATTATCGAAACTGTATTGGGCAGCCATTTTGCACCTGCGGTAACCGATGAAGGAACCACAGGCAGGTCACGTTACCATTTAGATGTTGCAAGACTGTTGCGGCTCCGATTTCGGCACCCTAAAATAGTCCCGTATTAATCCGTTCTCATTTTATTATACGTTCTTAAGTATACATTTTTTATTAGGCTTGGTTTTTAAACCAAAAACACTGAAAAAAAACATGTCATCCAATTAAACGAAATTGCTTTCTTGTGACGTCTCAGTGGTGTTTATATTGTCATTCATAAATTAACAAACAATGCAGGTACATCAGCAATAATCTAACAAGAATCTGTGTTAAACACATTATAATTACTTACTTACAAATAACTAACGAGTGACAACAGTAATTAACTGCTAAACGCAGTAAATACACTCTAAAATGGCGCAACTAATCATAATTGCAACTACAAAGCAGTTTATGTTAGCCATTACTAGGCTACAACCATTAAATTGTGTAAAACGATGCAAGTTAGTGGTGGTTGGTACTTATAGGCACAGTAATGTGCAGTCAGCAACAAAAGTCGATTAACAATGTTAATTTTACATATCATTTAAATAGACGCGAAACAACACAATTAGCTGCTATTCAAAATCTTAGGCAGTACTTAAGAATTCATTTCGTATTTCCTTTGAAATTATGCTCAATGATAAGAATTTAAAAATCTGAAATGTTAATCTACTTTTGTTGCTGACTGCACTAATGATAATATTATTGTAGCACTCGACACGGTTCGATAGACGGTTCAATATCAAGGTTGTTGTTTTTGTTATAAAACAAAGTGGCAGATGAATGGTCCAAGATCCTAGAGTCTTCAGATCTATGTAATTAAAGCATGGTATGGTCCATGACCTCTCTAGTCCATGTCAGTTACTCTTTCAAACGTCTGGCTAAAATGACGTAAATGTGGAGAGTTTGGGATCTCAGCCAAAAAATGAATATGAATTAAATAAAAATAAAAGATTACCAATCTCAAATCAAATATCATTTTTTTATTGCAATCCATAATTTTTAACATACAGGTGGTAGATGTTAATAAATAGAAAAAATAATTATGAATATTGCAGTGCCTTATAATCATGAGAACTTACCAGTCCAAAAATCTATTGACATTTTCAAACGTGATGACGAATTAAGACGTTTCGTTATGAGAAGTCTATCTCCAACTATGCATAGCAATAGAAACATGGATATCGCGATTCATAATCTGAGCTACTTCCCTTTAAAATTTCTACTTTAACTTGGGGAATCTATGTCAAAATATGATTTAAACCAATTGTCGCATGTATGAAAGAACCTCAAACAATGTGGCTGATTCTTATATTGTGCTCGTAATTATCTGGACTTGGTTGATAGGTAACAAAATCTTCTACGAATCATGCCATGAAGTGTATGTAGGAAAGAAAAGTGTAATAGATGGTATTTTTTAATGGAAATTGCAGCCGTGGCCAAGCCTGCAAGCGACGAGAGTTGTGTGCCACACGCGCCACAAAGAGATGTCAGCATAAAGTAGTCGAGGCCTGTCATAGCCAGTGGTTGCCAGGGTTGCGGAATTTGCTCGAAATAGTCACCGCGGTCCTGGAACGCAAAGGGTATTAGGAGGAACACGGACGGGTAAAAAAATAGAAAACCGTTGCGGGTTGCTCGTTTGAGATAAATGATTTAAGTTTTAGTTTTATGTACAACAAACAACATGTCAATACTGAATTACTGACAATAATGTAACATAATTATAAAAAACAAAAGCAACACAACAACACCTTCCAATAATAAATATTACTCATATAACATAATCTCCCATTCATAAGCCGTAATTATCACTTGCATATTTATTGTGTGACCCAATTATCATATAACACTGGATAATTTATGGCAAATAACATGCAACTATATTATTGTTACATGATCTGTTTTATGAAGATATTAATTAACTTAGTGCAAAATACCCCCGGAACGCAAAGGGCACATGAAGGAACATAGATGGTTTTTAGTCAGTTAAAGTCTGACACTCCCTCCCGCCCCGCCCAGGACGGGAGGGGTCATTTGATGATTTTACCATCTTTAAAAAAAAAAAAAAAAAAAAAAAATAGTGCAAAATACCTAGTAGCTTATATAAATTCATATGGAACAACTAGCGAAATGCCCACCATAAGGTAAGTCTTTGTTTAATGCTCCGCTCCCGTGTGTCATAGAGTGATGTTATATAGCCTATGTTATTCAGGAAAAATGTAACTATCTATGAGTTAAAATCGACCCAGTAGTTTAGGAGCATTTTTCGTTTGAAGCAAACAAAAAAATCTTACCTCTTTATAATATTAATATCGATATAATAAGAGCCTCATCGATATGTTATTCGGCCTGCCGACCCATGTTGCTTGAGGAAAGCACAATTTCTCCTCTATTTTCCCCCATGCATGCAGCCGTCCCCTTCCCCTAAATATCCTGAGACCATTCATCTACTCTTCGGTCTCCCCTACTCATCCATTAACATTCATATTCATCTATCTATACCGTAAAAAATTAAGGGGTTTGTACAACTTGGAATTTTTCCACTCAATTCCGGAAAAACTTGAGACATTTTGAAGTTGTTTATGAGAACCCTTCAAAGCTATTGTAGCTAGCTGTTAGGGAGGCCTATATCAGGCATGTTGACAATCCGTGAAAGTTAAAAAAGCATTAAAATTTGGTCGAGACAGAGACCCTCTTCTCTTTTCCCCGTTTTCTCCATCAACAATAAATCAATAACATCAGTGAAATCTCGCGATTATAGAAGCAAACAAACAAAAACTGGTGCGATGTCGTGTTGAGTGCTCAAACCTGAACGCACGCACCGGTGAGAGTCCCTCCGTGTATGGCGAGCCACTTATCTGAGACGAATAAGGCGAGGCAACAAATTGTCGCCCCCTAGTCAGTTTTCACTGACTATGAGGTAGTTGAACATTTTGTGAACAAGGTATGGAAGTAGATTTGTAGTATCTACTTGGGTATGTAAGGTTCAAATATTGGTTATGTACCCAATTAGTCTCTAAGTAGGAAATGATCCACCTAACGAACTAAATAGAATAGAAGAAAAATAATAGGTCTTCCACATTTCGCTTGTGAAAGATTTTCCCTTTTTTCTTCTCATGACCGCGGTTGAGTTCTCAACCGGGCACGGGCAAGTACCAATATAACAATATACTTCTATTATGAACTATCTAACATTGTGAAAAGTTAGTCTGGGATCCCCAATCAACCTTCAGCAAGCGTGGTGATCAAAGTTCATACTTTCTTTGGATTAGATGAGACCTTTGCCCTGCAGTGCAATAATACTAGTCTGGTACATATCATTCTCTTGCGGGTAGGTTGTTAAAGGAATCAGCTGATTCAATCCTTTAACACGATTAGTAAACGATCTGTCAAGGTTGTCAAGAAGCAAAACATGGAGAATAGTCCAGTAGGCGTAGGCCCTATTCATAAGCACACGTACCTCCTTATTGTGCGCCAGCGTCGAGTAATTCGAGCAGGGCTGTCGATTATATGAATTATTCATGAGTGTTTTACTATTATTTTATTACTTATGTTCCCAGGTTGGAGATTAGGGTTGACCGAATTTAAGTGAACTTGTGTATTCAGAATAAGCTTTTAGTACTTGGCATGTTGCCGTAAGAGGTTTGCGTTGAGGCAGTACCACCATAAGTCCATAGGGACTTAAGAATATTACCTACTTCATCATATCAGCCTACAGCCATCCACTGCTGAACAAAAGCCTCCCCCAAAGAGCGCCAACCATCCCGGTCCTGGACAGCACGCAGCCATTCGTTGCTCGCCACCTTCTTCAAATCGTCGACCTCCACATTGCAGCAAGGCGTCCCACACTACGTTTGCCTAAACCTAGTGATACTCTGACACTTACTACCTACCCTACCTTTACCCCTACTATCATCTTACTGCATGATTATTTTAGGATTACTGCACTTGGGTTCAACCCGACTTCTAAGGTTTGTTTCATTTTTGGAACACCTTACTTTTAAATCATTAATCTGTGTTCTTCTTATCAACCAGAAGTAGGAAAATGATGTTTATCATATTTCTAGTTCGTAGCACCCCTGCTTGTGACATTCAATTTGCTTGTAAATAAAGTCAATAGAACATAATGTGTTCCAAATGTTAATGTAACACGTTCTGTTAGAAATGAATCAGTAGGTATGGGTACGTAAAGAAAGAGTCATCGCGGCCCTAAAACGTAAAGGGCATTATGAGGAACACGCATGGGTTTTAGTCATTAAGAGTCTCACACTCCTTCTACCCAGGGCAGAAGAAGTCATTTAATGATTTCCTATCCTCAAAAAAGAAAAAAGGTATGACTACCTAGAATCACTGTTAATTCAACTTCAACCAAACATGGAATCTTATTGTACTCAAGGGTTGCGGGGTGTGTCCGAATGTAGACAGACAATGTCTCTTATAAGTTTGCTGACTATTGTTCTGTTAGGAAAAGATGGCGGTCCAATACCAGCCGGGGGCGCAGTTTATGCGTCAAACGAATACCGAGCTGCAGACTCATGGTAACAGAAGGAAGCTTGAGGTTACCGACTTCCCAGATGGAGGGCATTCATGAGGATTTCACCAAGAAAAAAAGGTATAACAACATACTCATCCTCAGGCAACTCTTCCAATTCAAAAGTACCAGTACATGGTCAATTTGAAATAAATGCTTTGACTTTGACTTTGAGAAAGAATGGGATGAACTTTATGCTGGTTGAGTTGCTTGGAGAGCTGAAGAGAGGATTGAGAAATTAACTCTAAGTCAGTTTCAGTTGCAATTTTACTGAAAATTGCTTTAGGGAAAAGAACTGGGTTATTCTTAGCTCAAGGCTAGGAATAACCTAGTCATTTGACTACCGATCATTTAAGATCACTAAGCTAATATTAAACAAGGGATAAGGACACAATAAAACAAAGTAATTCAGGATAATTTCGAGAAAGTTTTTATTTGTTTGTAAACGTTAAACATCCAAGGAGACAATCTTACCGCTATGCCGATCTATTCACAGTCTCTCCTAACAAATAAATAGCTCACAAATATATAATCAAAAACAATACTCTAGTATCACTATTTGTTTATACAAAAAGGCATTATCAATCAACAGTTCTTGCAAATTGTGAATTGCGTTGAATCCTATTTGTGTACAGTAATTACTTAAGAAATAAAGAATCTAAAATAAACAGCTTAAACGTTATTTTAAACAGTAACTAACATGACATGAGAGTTATGTTAAAAATAATAAATTCCAATATGCTTAGAAAAAAACGTATTAAAATTGTGTCCAATAACGTAAAGATTGAGATTTTACACAAAATATAATTACTTAGGAACACTTAACCCAAAGTAGGATTTATAAGATTCAAAGCAATTCATAATCTTGGAAGAAACAAAACAAATGCCGGTGATCGACTTTAAATTAGAGGATATTTCAACGAATATTTGGTATAATGGGTACAAAGGTAAAATAGCTATCCTATTATAAATTAAAACAGTTATAATATACCTTAATCTATACAGAGTTATATTACTTTTTACATATACTATATTGAGGGGATAAAATCGGTAAAAATACAATGAATATAAGATCGTAGATTAAAAACGGGCGTAAATAGAAATGTCTAAAAAAATTTGTAGGTAGTACTGGGAATATTAAAAAATACTAGTATAAAATAGCTATCTCAATTCAATAAAAACGGTGCATTATTAACTCAATTCCATTGAGGTTTATTATTCTGAGTCGTAAGATGGCTTTCATCTTAAATTAGTTATAGCCACAACACGTAATAGATCTAATTACTATCACTATTTACGCTACGTATTATGCATTATTATATTTTATCTGTTAATAAAAAATCTGTATAAATGGTTCCTATATAGTTTCAATGACAGTAAATTCAATAATGATGTCTTGATATTTTTTAAACGATTTTAATAAATAAAAGTAGTGCATGCAATAGTTTTACAATAGGTATAAATTAATAACAACACAGGCTTACTTCATTTCTCAATTCGAATCAAAATATCGTTCAGCTTGCAATCATGATAGGTACAATCGTACGCAACATTCACTCCTAGTCTACAATAATTTATAAGTAGGTATTTTGGTATGTCACATTTATGATTTAAAGCTAAAATTTCATATTGAGTATTCAATGTAGGTACTTATAATACGTACCAAGAACATAGTTTACACTAGGTACATTATATTCTATAATATAAAAAGTATAAAGGACTCTAACACTAATATACAAAAAGTTCAAAATTATTTCGTTTTCTGAAACCACTGTCAGAAACTGCGATATATTATGCAAAGCAATATATCTAATTCTAAAACAATGAAAATGTTATACAACATTGAGAAAACTCCGATGGTAGAGTACATAACAGTAGGTACAGCATTCTTTTAATAAAAAAATAACATAAAATTCATGATTTCAAATATTATTAGGATTACCAGACCCATTTAATTTCAACCATTCAACTTTCAAATTCAAGGATAGATTCGGATAGGTACTTTGGCTGGTTTAAATAATAAATTATGAAAATCACATAAATTGAGCAATTAACATCTGTTCTACAATGTTTGGTTAAATATAGTGTTCTGTTCATTTTGTTTTATAATATTATGAGAAATATTTTTAATAGGTAACTTAGCCGGTTTGCCGGCCACCTCTGGTTTTCGGCCACTACGTTGTTATATTAATATAATAAGGACACTTTAACCTACCCACTTAAAAAAACAAAGCCTACTTAATGTATTGGTATAAACCCTACAACTTTTAAATTTTGTAGAATTTTAATGATCCAACTGTGTCGTCGGTGCCTCTCCGAAAGTCTTACAGAGCACGCGAGTGTCGAAATTAGTGAAAAAAATAGTGCGCGCATAATTTTTGCAAAGTAAGTTACAAAGTTGTTTATCGGTTTTATAAATATAATTGTTGTTCTGTGCACGGGAGATAAGTTAAATTAGTGTTATTTTAATTAAAATGGAAGAAAGACTATGTTATTTACATTTAAATTTGATGGCCGGGAAACTAGATAATGATTTGGGGGATTATTTACTTCTCGGCCGGCCGGCCGAAAACTAGAAGAAGACCGTTTACTTTTAATTGATTCTTTTGATTATTAAATAAGGAATTCTTTAAAAAGAAATGCTTTATACACAAAGTAGAACTGCTTCTCATTTGTGTAGTCAGATGTCGGCCGCATGTTTTGAGCTAATTATGTGGTAATAACACAACAATAGTTATTGAATATTTGACGGCCGAAAATTAGAATTTTAATATTTACCTTTCGGCCTAAGCTAATCGATACGTTCGAAAATTAATAATTTACTAACTGATTCTCGACTAATAAAAGCTAACGATAACAAATTAACTAACTGAATCGAAATCATCACTCACACGAACAATACAGACTTAAAGGGACTTCCCCAAAATTTATTTTATTAGCTAGTTAGAAAATTAAGCAAGTTGATCAACGGCCGGAAACTAATTAATTTAAATTTGTTTTTCGGCCGTGTTTGAAGGGATGGTCGAAAATCAGTTTAAAAAATCTTATTTTTCGGCCAGTTAAAAAGCAATTTTGCTATGCCATATTATACTTTTTCCTTTTTGACCAATGTTCCTACTATTATGTTTAAAATGTTTCTATATGTTTAATATTTTAATTAAAATCGTTGATTCATACGTATTTTTTGCTTTTAATCCATTATAGAACCTACTAGCTAGCAAATATAGATCATTTTTCAATAAGCAGATTAGTGGCCGAGAACTAGCAAAATAATGGCCGGAAACTGAAACAGGTGGCCGAAAACAGGCGAAATCGCTATTTTTAGACATTTTAATTTTTAGTAATTTTAATTTTAAGTTGACGAGTAAATGGTCGACAAATATCAAAACTACATTATATTTTGAGTTCAAAAATATTTAAGAAACTAGTCTGCGACTATAAGGTCATGGAGAAAACTCGTCACAAAGTCACACGTTCGCTTAAGTGGCCGAAAACCGGCTAAGTTACCCTACTAGCTGAGGCAGACGTGCCAACGTCATAAGATTATCGGTTACAATAAATCTATTCTTTATATTTTTTTTATCAAACTATTTCATCTGCTTCCAAACTTTCTACTAAAGAATAGGTATAAAATGTTATTACAAAGTCATTGTATAGGAAATGTATTTGAAAACGTATTGAAATATTCATAAGAAGTGGACGAAATCACTAAGTCTATCTATAGACAATCAAAATGTCATGCAGCACATCTATTACCATTTATTTGGCGACAATTAATGTTCTACGAATATTTACTGGACTACTCACGTAATAAGCTCCAAAAATTTCTTATTCTTACGACTTTGGTGTTACATTTTGCCTAACTACTGGGTCCACGGTATTGCTACTATTTAAAAATTTATCCAAAATTACTGACACTTCTACATTTTCGTCGCAAAAATATCCGCTACAAAATCTCTAATTATCTGCTCAGACTATTACGCGTTTCATAGTAAAAAGTACTTTATTATCGTAACCAATGTATTGATTTTATGTTAAAATTCCTCAAAAAAATATCATTAGGTCGATAGAATTTATTGTTCCCTCTGTACTATGGAATAATACATGCTATATAAGGAAATTAATATATTGTAAAAAAAAATCGTATAAAACAATGTAACCTAATGGAAGACATTCATTTTGAATCAAAGTGCGTGAATTCATATAAACATTATGCCTCGGCGATTGAGAGATTACTATAAAGTGGAATGTGGGATACAGACACTACTAAAACTTACTCACTACGTCCCTATCTGATACTACGTACGTCTAATTAAATAAGATGAAATATGAACACATAACTTATTTATTAATAGGTTCACATTTAATAGATATATTAACAATACATTTAACACTAAAACTTGGAGTAAAATTAACATCTAAAATATAAAGCGCTAAAATCAATAAAATCCAACCCGTTTAATTATGAAATACTGCGAATCAACGTATCAGTTCCGCTATGATAGTTAAAGCGTATAATAAAGCTACAAATAAATAACACATTAAAATATTTTAATACAATAACTTAACATTACAGCAGTCAACTTTCAAACGATGCGGTTATATAGTGAACACCGGAGAGATGAAATCCTGAACTACATCTAATGAGTCGGTAGGACATAGTATGCGTTATGATCCATATCTAATTATTGTATGTGTTCCGGTGTCCACTGAGATTAGCTGAGACTATGGCACTAACATCCAACTACCACTTGTCTACATGTCTGGTTCCGAAAGTACCACAGTTCACATTCTGAAAGACAGCGCTGTGCTCCAGTACCTCCGAGCCGGTCGCTACATGTAAGCGGGCTTCATCTTGTACGCTCGTTTCCATATCTCACACAAGCACACTGTCGAATGGAACCTATAGAAGATGGCCAGAGGCATTGACACGTGGGTTATGATCGTCCAAGCCCACAGCCCATAGAAGTGAAGCTGGACTGGATGAGATTCCGCCCTTGACTTCTCAAGAGTATTTATCGCCCACATCGCCAAGTTGGTCACCAACAGGAACGTCACTATTTCTCTTCCAGGCTTTTTCCGTAACTGTTCAGCCGTTTTTGCTGATCGTCGGCTCGCATCGAGAATGAACATGGTTTGACAAGTAGTCTGGATCAGTGAGGACAAAGCTGTGATCAGTATGAGAATGGTATTCTTCTCTATTGTGAAATGTCCTCCAATGATAGTAAATGTGCCATAGATGAACATTCCAGTTTGGGCTCCTACGAGGAGGATATTGTCCAGTTCAAGATTACGATTACCGTCGTACTTCAATTTTCTCACGCAGAACATTCCAGCTAAACTAGCAAACGTTGTCATGGCATACAGCGCTAACTCACAAACATTGACCTCAACAACCGCTAGAGTTGCATAATCTTTTTTTGATACCAGAACGAAAAACAAAATCAATGATATTATAGTGAGTACCAAAACAAGGATACCGAAGAAGAGGCCTTTGTGAGCTCTGGCGCAGTCGACGCTGTACAAATGTGGGGACTTCTTGTAGGCCAGACCTTCCAGTATTCGAGCTTTCACAATTGCTGCAGCGACATCTTTTGATGGGTACTTGGAGATATTTTTCCACATGACGTAGAGGATGGCAGCACAGATGAGAGAGTACTCGATGGTGCAAGGGAAGAGGAATGGGGAGGCATCTTGGACGAGAGAACCCATGATGTTCGTTCGGCGGCACTCAAAGATGTGGTGAGGACCCTTGAGTCCTCTTGGCACGCGCAGGTGAGCAGCAGCAGGATGAGACGACGGCACGTCCGTCGAAAATGATGCGAACGCCTTTTGGAATGCTGGAATTAAAACAAAACATAATTAGTAAACTAACCAAGAACACTTTTTTTGAAATTTTTTACCTAAATTCTAACGTAGGTATTCGTGAGAGTATGTTGTAGTATGTTGTTTGTGGACTCGTCTTATCATTATGTTTAGTTGGATACTGACATCGTCATTAAACCAATATAGAGTCATAGCATCTCCGAGAAGACGACACAGCATCAACACTATCCAAAAATTCATCATCTATATTCACAACAAAAAATGATTTATTGCTTATAAATTCCAAAATAGTTCCACCAAAACATGAGACCCATATATATTCACCATAAATGAGAACCGCCAAATTGGATCGCGTACAACCAAATACCAGCTAAACTAGAGCAAACTTAGGTGGACATAGCCAAAATGATCCAATACACATAATAGTCGATCGGCATGACAGCCTGGAATGTGGGTCACTATGCCTTCCGGGTGGGTCTCAACGGAACGCAATCAACATGCCGACATTGCTGACACAGCTGACATTCGTCGATGATAAGGGAAATTCTAATTGGAAATCTGCACCCACTACCATATTTTGTTTATAGGTGGGCTAAGCTGTCAAGTCAGCTGGCCCAGTTTCAGAAATGGGTCTGATTGAATTTTGCTTCAATAAAGGGGAGTGACATTATAATCATGTAGACGGTTATTTGAAGAAAGGTGGAGTTATATTTTGATTTAAGTAATAATATTTGTTTACGTTTATGTGATGCAAATGCAATGTTGAACTAATATTTTTTGTAATTGCTCCGATAGTCCAATCATCATTCATATTATTCTAACACGGGTTAGACATTGGTAAGTTTGTTGAAAAATAATTGGGCATTTATTCTTTGAATGCAATTTGCACAACGATTTTGCGATGTGTAAAGTACTTCATAGATTCAAATAAATTTTAAATAATCAATTTACAGGCACTTTTGAAAATTCAAAAAAGTCAGTCAGTCAGTCAGTCAAAAAGCTAGGGCTAGGTGCTCGTTCCAAAAAGCTGATTCATATGGAGAAAAATAAGCAAGAAACTCCGTGGACACGCTTTCGAAAACACAGAAATAAAAATTTTGGTAACATCATTCATGTTGAATAAATTGACACAATGTGAGAAAAACGTAACATAAAACATAACAATGAACCTAAATACGAGTAATACACACAAGAATACCGATAGATGGTAGGTACATAAAGGAGGCTGCGTAATAAAATACCCATAAAATGGTTAAAAGTGGATAAATTGTGACAAAGGGATGGTTAGGAAACAAATCATGCGCCACGCGGTCTTGGGGACAACAGGAATTACTTTAAGCCTATTTCCTTTGACAATATAATATTATAATGCACGCACAATTCTGTTTATTTGCATTAAAATTTTATGGGTTCAGTACTACAAAATTAAATAACGTTCGACTAACGACGTTCTAAAGTGCCTTTTAATGATTTAAGTGAAATAAATTATTTGAGTTTTTATTAAGGTCTGCCAACAGAATCTGTATCTTAAGTAATAAATAACCATCGGTCACGGTCTTATACAGTCGCCAATAACAGGCTAACCAACATGTCTAGAAATAAGATAACAAATAAAACAGAATTTGACTCCGGAAAATAAAAGTAAATCCATACTAATATTATAAACGCGAAACTTACTTCGTCTATCTGTTACGCTTTCAATACTAAACCGCTGAACCAACTTTGATGAAATTTGGTACGGCGTAAGTTTGAACCCCAAGAAAGGACATAGATTATTTTTTATTCCGATACTTCTTCTGCATCGACATTTACGCGGACCATGTTGCGGGCAAAAGCTGAATAAATATTTTGTTTTGAAACAAAACACTTCTAAAGCTAGGATTGTTTAACACTTAAACTTAAGAACATGAATAAAATAAAAACTACTTATTATAAAGAAACAGTAATTGCAAATAAGTGATGACTTTGAATAAATTAAGTTATGTTAGGATCGACATTCGAAATAACGAGACTAATAAATCCCGATAGCTACAGTAAAGCGTATGTTAAATTGACTAGAACGCTACCTACTAACACTCGAATCAAATCAAAGCTTTCAAAGGGTCGCTTCGTCACAATATAACGCTGAAGCGAGAGTTCAGCGCCAATCATTAATCCAATTATACCGGCACAAAGGGTATTATCGGAAAACAGAGAACAATGTTATGTAGCAGGTTATATTAAAACTATATGGTGGGAAACCTCGGTGAGTTTGTACTGGCAGGTAATTATTTTATCGTCATTAATATGTTTAGGGCGGCAGCTAGATACCGTCGGTTTATATTTATTCTATTTTCGTAACATAGTTATTGTTTAGGAATGTACAATTATTTTATGTTGGACACACCTGTAATCTCAATTCGAATGATTTTGACAGAACTTATAAATCCATTGCTTCAAATATTTGAAAACTTCGTCTGCTTGACAACGTAAATAACGCAATGAATAATCTTTGATTGTCAAAATTAAAGTCAATTTTGTGTGATACGCAGTACGGAAACTATTAATCCATTACTTTATATGTTTGAAAAGATCGTCTGATAAACAAAGTAACTAACGTATCTATCTCTTTAATTCTCAAAATTAAAGAGATAGATATTTTTGTTTGATACGCAATTAGGCTGCCGAAAATAAATAAATAACAAATAAAAGTAAACTGAATGTCTTACGCGTTTTAAATAAACTTATTATCAAATCTGCGATAGACGACAAGCTAGTCTAAAAAGTTTTAATGTTAGATAAACAGTTTGGATATTAGCGCAGAGCAGCGCAGTTAATTCCATAAATACCTTACCCTTTATTTAAGTAAGTAAATAAACAAAACAACGCCAAAACCTCATCATAATTCCGTAAACAAACAAAATTCCGCCCCGCAATCTAAAATATGTTTTAAAACGAACAACACAAAGTTAACATTATTATAACATGTAGATTTAACAGCGAGTACACATTTATCGATTGACGCAACAATGGACGAATGGACGTAGTAGAGGCTTCTGGCACACGACAGGTCATTCAAAATGTCCACCCGATCGACAATACAAGCGTACTTATATTACTTTATTACGTATTATATTGGTTGCTTTTATTGTGTGGACTGATAAAAAGATAGTCCGAATTCTATGGGGCCTTATATAGCCATAATTATTACATATTCGAGTGTAGTTTATTTGAAAAGTAACCTACGTAATAATTTATTTTTTTAAAAAAACCTCTACAAATATTTACGTCACACAATCACAATCGTAAAAATCAAACAAAGATGACGGAACCAAAAATAATGAATGTAAAAAGGTTATTGTTTATTGAGCTAAACTTAAGCACAGGACCTGAGCCATCAGATGGCAGGTGGCTTAGTTAATATTGTAAAAACACCTGCGTTAAGGGACTAATGACGCTTAGGTAATTATTTTGTCGACAAAAGTAGATAATTTATATTTTCGTGGCAACACGCGAATGACATTAAGGACGCATTATTATAATATCTATTAATTATTAGAAAAGATTTCTTTGACTCATGAAAAAAAAATTATGATTAAAAAACTTCTTGATAAATATCAAAACAAAAACGTAAACTACTGGCTGTTTTTGCCAAAAAAATATTAATATAGCCATAAAGACATAGAAGAAGCATAATAAAAAAAAAACAACTTTTATGGCATCCTCAAAACTTTTTAGGAAATCAGCCAGTAACACCTACAATAAAAACTTTTTTATTAGGTTCTAAAAAGGTTCAAGTATTTATTCCCTTTTCTCGTCCAAAATTATTACATATTGAGGTTTGGCTTTACCTATAAATCACAATTATACCAAAAAATATGGCTACTTTAAAATTACGAGTTTTTAATTAATTTTAATAGCTACCGCCACTATCTAGAATTTTAATAAAAAAATACAGCTACTAATAAATCTCTTTCTGCTTAGATAAATAATAAAATCGATTTTACACATGGATTTCGTACCTAAAAACCTAATACAAAAGATACATTTTAACTTACCAAGTCTATGCGACAGTCCAATAGTCTTATTCTCAGGATCATAGAACGTCAGGATCTCGTGTTTCGTCTCCTGCACGAGGACATTCAGCCACACACTGAGGTTGGTGCCCACCATGTGCATCAGACCAAACCGGGCCACTATCTTGTGCTTGTACACTTTCATCTGAAATGTGAGCGATGGTGATAAATGGCCGAGGCTTGTACACAATGGGCGCTGCTGGACGTTCCGTGATTTTAATTGATGGATTGCCCTGTATTTTATTTTGTTGGGAATGTTGGATACAAAGTGATTGATGGGTAGTTAAGTGCAAGAGGTCATATATTTTGGAAATTCAATGTTTTTTTTTTACAATCTGCTTTACATCTTTTATCTATTAATATTATAAAGAGGAAAGATTTATTTGTTTGTTTGTTACACCGAATTGGCTTCGAAAGTACCTACTGAACCGATTTTTTTATTATTCCTGAGTAACATCGGCTTTAAAACATCACGCTACGATACACGGGAGCGGAGCAGTAACCTATGACGTAACTTAACGGCGGAAGCTTGTATTTCATATGTAGGCTAATGTAGGTATAATATTTTGGTCATTAAATATGCACAATTTTTTTAAGAATAAAAGACTTTACTTGATTCTTAATTTTTCACAAGTAACTAAAAATCGCGAGTGTTAAAATAATTAAAATCGAAATCAGATTATTTTCACACTAAATGTTTCTAATATAAGTTTAAAAGAATTTCTACAGAAATATTACTTCGCCAAGGCGCCTACTCGTTTTGAAAAGCAATTCGACAAACCGAAAGTCCATCAATTTATTTGCGAGTTATAATCGATTTAGTAAAGTCTATAGATACAACTCAATTGGATAAATCTAATTCTGTTAATACGTATTTATTGAGTAAATATTAGATTGGAAACGATTTTCCTTTTCTTCAGACGAGATAAGACTGTTTTTATTGCAATTTAGAATCTACGAAAATAGGAACCTCCTTGGTAAGACTTTCTACACTATTTTTTAACAGCGACCATCTGTCAACTGTGTCAGAAAATCGAAAATAAATATTTTTTCGTTTTTTATATCATTGGATGGCAAACAAGCCGACGGCCCACCTGATGTTAAGTGGTCACCGCTGCCTATAAACATCTGCAATACCAGAGGCCTTGCAAATGCGTTACCATTCAAGTGACAAAGTTGAAATGTCTCATTGGCCTGTAATTGGGTAGATGACACTACTATTCAAATGACAAACTTTTTATGAGCTGTCAAATTGCAATTCCCCCAAAGATTTTGAATGACAATACTAAACTATGACGTCACTTATTTTCCAGCTCAATTCACAATTTATTTGTTGATTTCAAAGCAACTAAAAATCTAATTTGATAGTTATTTAAAAAATAATCGGTTAATTAAGGGTTTTTTGTGTCTCGAAATTATTGTTTAATGGTGTCTACTATCCAATTATGCCGGCACCATAATGTAAGTATTACGTCATCATAATGATGAAGCCTAAAAAACAAACTTTTACTAACATTCCGGAATAAAAGTTCTTTCAACAGCGAGGGCGGCCGCGGGTTAACCTCGATCTCTACAAAGTGGTCCGAACTTAGGAAAACAAGCGCTAACACGAAATTAAATTTCAATAATTGATACTTTTCCAATACTTTGCTGAAGGAACGATGTAAGTTTAATATTATTTGCAAAGCCCTTTCACCGTGACGTTTGTCGATAAAAAAAGATACATAAAGGAAAAAATAAAAGTTTATTTTTTTGAAGTCGGTTAAAAACAAACGTATGATCATGAGAGCATGGCACAGTAACATAGTACTTACTTACTTAAAATTAAATTACTACAATTACATTAGCCTCATGTAACATGTGCTTGTATACACATTATGGTGTGCAAATAAATGAATACAAAATGAAACTTCCCAACTCCAACATACCTCATTGTTAAGAAAGATGAAGTACATCTGTATGAAGATGAAGGCCATCCTCGTAGCAGGGGTCAGCGCCAGCAGGACATTGTGGCAGTTGGTGTTCCGCTCCAACTCCCAATACTGGCCAAACTCCAGGCCCGAGTAGATCATGGAGCCTATGCCGAATGCTGAAATAAAACAAAATGAGACCTTATTGGATAATGGCATAAGCTTTAATATTGTGAATTCGCAGGGACGGATTTATATATAGGTTTTTGGGCTGCAGCCCTAGGCCCCTCTAATTTAAAGGGCCCCCTCAGCCCCAACCAGATCTGACTGTGATGAAAAACTTAATACGCTACTATCATAATGGACTATTGTTGTACCTACTAATTAATTTTCTATACTTAGATATCGTATACAAAAATATAATGAACAGCTTTTTGACAAAATAACTATTAGTTAGATTGATTAGGTGGGGCCCATAAGTAGTGTCAGCCCAAGGGCCCCACAAATTCACGGTCCGCCTCTGTAGGTTCGTCATGTGTTAAGGTCTTCACATTCTTTGGCTTAGTCCACATTCGTACATCTGGTAAACGCACACTTTCAGTGAGTGAGTGAGTACATACATACGACACACCCACAGGGTACTCGACCTTTTTGAAGGACATCGCCAATAAGACTTCTTGTTTGTCCTTCTAGAGTAGGGTTGCCAACCGTGGGTGCCCATACTAATACGTACATTATAAATCCGAAAGTAGATATCTGTCAGTTACGCTTTCACGACTATAAACCACTAAACCGATTTTGATGAATTTTGGTACGGGGTAAGTTTGAACTCTAAAGAAGCCTAATGCTTTATAGGGGCTTCTTTTTATTTGGCGACTTCGTGCGGGGAAAAGCCAGTATATTTAATGTAATATGTAATAAAAAAATTGTACGCAGAAATAGTATTCTTCTTCAATACTTATTTTGCAGCACATAAGAATAAAGTTAATAAGTACCAAATATATTTTGGTCTTTTTTCGACTCTCTTCATAAAATACTATTTCTTATAACATTTTCTGAAAAATACTGTATGAAATATTGGCAACCCTACTCTAGAGAGCCCCCTTCCGGTGTTCCCATCAAGCTGCCTTTCAAACTCCTATACCTTTCACCCTTATTGTATAAGTTATTGCATATATTTCCCTGTGACTATATCCATTATCATTATAGTACCTAGTTCCAGACAACGGACCATTTCATTTATCTATCATAATCAGCCCTCCCTTTGATAGCCCACTGACCTCCAGACACAACAGAATATTGACGTCTGCATCTTACTATAACGTAGTATGACTTGACATTTAATGACGTCATAGCTACGTATCGTATAGTCTTGGAAATTCGATCAGACGTGATGACGTAAGATAATGCCACCCCGCCTGTGACGTCACAGATACGATGACGTATGAGGCTTTTAAATAGATGAAAGGGCAGACTGGCTGTGGCGACAGAAAGTGTTTTAATATTAGATTTAGAAAATCCAGTTTGTCAGGGTTGCGGAATTTGTTTGAAAGAGTCATTGCGGCTCTGGAACGCGAATGGCATTAGGAGGAATACGGAGAGGTTTTCATCAGTTAGAGTCTGACACTTCCTTTCAGTCCACCCAGAGCGGAACAAGTCATTTGATGATTTCAAACCCATAAAAAAATTTACTGTAGTGGAACGGTAGCATCGAAAATTAAGTAAACTTTCAACTTAGGCTGATTTTAAAAGCCATTATATCAAAGAAAAGTTAATATTTCGTGTAAAGTGACTACAATGAAAACACGCCATCTTCACGACAAAAGACCTATAATTATATAATAGTACACTACTGAAAATACTCTATATATTCCAGGCATGAAAACTATCAACAGAATCCAACATTAACTCGACAATCCATAATATCGTACACGACTACAAACAAGATTATCTGGCCTAGTTGCGAATCCGGATTTTCTGCTCCAAAGGCAAGTTTCGTTCCCAAGTTCGCCTTTTGCACACAAACTTTGTTAGCAAACTAATCCTTGACGCCGACAAAAGGCTTGCTAAACGGCCCTGTTTACTTCGACACGCCAAATTGATTTAACAAAACAATTACTGTAGTCAGTTAGCGTGAGATTAACGTATGATAGTGGGAATTATCATAATGGGGAATAAGTAATTTATTGACAAGATGCTATTAAAGAATAAGAATTGGGAGAGGCTATTGTAATATTGAATTATAAAAAAAATGAAGAAGAGAAAGAATTCATACCTATATTTCATTTCATGACATAGGATAATATTATTGCATATACTGTTTATGTGTGTTACTGTTTTTTATGCAAATCATAAATAGTGTTTTATCTACATATGCCTATATTTGATTTAATTTTGATGTAGATTAATTTAAAAATTAGATAGCCTCTGTTTCACAGGTTAGGACTGCAGCTTTGCTTTATCAATTTTGTCCTCGAATGCCAAGAATTTGGGCAGTTACTTAATCCGCGATGCCGTGCCGCTGATGCATCCCGTCTAGCGATAAGGCGATATCTGATTCTGATTATGGAAACATTAACGGCACACGTAGATGTCCAAGAAGGCTACAGACACGAACATGATCCATAATCTAAAGATAATCGTATAAACGTCATAAAGCTCACCAACTGCCCCCATCCTCAGGTAGAAGCTGCCGTAGTGGTGCGTGCGCGAGGCGAGCGCGAACCCGAGCGACAGTCGCTTGGCGGCGAGCTGCGGCGGGATGTGCGCCGCCGTCGCCGTGCTACGCTCAGTTCGAGATGAGCACGAGTCCGACTCCGACGGGGATGGGCTTGAGTCCGATTCTACGTACAAACAGAATAGTTAATGAAGTGGAGGACACTAGATCCAAAGATAGAAGAGAATTTTTTTAAAAGAGTATGTATGGAGTTTCTTGCCCGTTCTTCTCCATACGAAACTACCTTTTGGAATGGGCAACTAGATTCAATAGTTTTAGTTAATTGACGTCCGAAAGTGCCTTATAATGGTCTAATTGGAATAAATGATTTGACTTTGACTTTGACTTTGAAAGAAGAAGAAGAAAAGTTAGGGTTTTGCTTTTGAATTGTACGTGTAGGTATTTAACACGCATTTTTTTTGTGTGAATATACCTAAGCATTATGGCAACGTTAAATCTGTCTTCTACATATAGAAAATAGACAACTAACTTTCGGGTTTTCATGAGTTTGTCTGAAGTGGAGTCAGCGTCCGTCCTTATAAGCAACCTCCGTCAACAAAAATGTAAAAAGGCACTTGATCTTATCACAAAATTCGCAAAAAAGGGTCGAGTGGGAGAACACAGTAGTACATACACATAAAAATATATCATAACAAAAAGAAATATATAGCCGCATAAAATAACCGTGAAACTGGCACCACTCTAACGCATTAGCTGGCATGTTTGTCGGCCCTCCACTGGGCTTTCCGCGTCATTTAAATAACAAAATGTGGAATCGCGAGACTGGAGAGAAAAAAAGAAAAATCACCTCGTCCGTTTCCACGGCTACGATCATGAAGGAGCAAAAATAAAGGCAGGATACACGAGAAAAACAAGGAAAAGTTTGAAAAAGTGCGTTTACGTCACATACCCTTGCTCGTATTACCCGATTTCGGATTTCACGAATCCGCTTTAGATTCGGTTGTTCTATTTTCAGGATAAGGTCTGTTTGTGTGAAACATTCATGCATGTTTTCTTTTCGGATGAATAATGAATCAAAGGGTTTTGCACTGCTAAAGCTGTACACGATTTTGCTATCCTCTGTATCTATTTCTCTCGACGTTATCCAATATACTTTGTTGTATCTATTTGTGCCCATTTGTGGATAAAACCGTCCAGTAATGATGAATTTTAATCTTAATTATCATTTTCACTGTTAATTTGATCCCTAACATGCACGTCTACGTCCGTTTTCAACTGTAGGTATTGTCAGAAGTTCGGAAAGTGTTCTTATGTTCTCGTTATTTTCTTAATATAAGTTCCTTACTACACAAAGACACTCGAGTACCCACACAGACCAAGTACAACACCCGCTCGTTATCGCACGAAAACTTATAGGTACTTCACCGTCACACCTCCAGACGTAACACTTGGCAATTCAACAAAAAAAAAAGAACAAAAATATATTGCTCTTTGAGGGGGTGAATTGCTCGAGGCACTTTGTGAACTCGCTCTTCCTATTAGAGCATCTCCGTTTTGGTAATGATGCAATTTAGACCTGACACCGTCGAGCCAGCGAAGACTTCCGAGGTTCTAATCAAGGAAATGGAAAAAAACCGGTGATGAAGGCAAGGTTCCAAATATTTTTGAGGCTGTACGGTAAAAAAAAAATCTGGTAACTAATCAAAGTTGTAGGCGAATTCTACTGGGAATATACAGTTTTGATTGGTTACTCCTTTTTCCAGGTTTATTTTTGTACAGTTAATTATTTCAAGTCACTAACTCACTTTTACGGTCGTGGATATAGTGGAGAGCTCGATAGAAATTTCAAAGGAAACTGTATGTTGAATTCGTTTACTTAAAAATAAATCCTAAGTGTATTTTTATAAGTACTAACTTGCAACAACGGCGTTGTCCGCTGCCTCTGACTTCCTTCTGTCCCTGGCGAGTGCTGCATACATGTAGAGAAGAAATACCATACTGCCGATGTACAGGTATAAGTAGAAGCCCTGGTAACAATAGAACAAGTTATTTGCCTGACTGTCATTAACAAAAATAACAATTAAGGTATGTATGGAAATATAGAGGAAATAAGAAAACAACTAGTAGAAAAGCTCTGTCAATATTTACTTCTCTGTAATATTGAAAAAAGTAATCAACCGTGTAAATAAAGATTTTCATCCTATAGGTATAGGGTACCTTTTATTTTGTTCTTTGATTCCCCATCCAATTACCGTCGGTGAATAATTCTTAACTTTTACTTAAACCTACAGCAATAATTAAAACTTATAACTTGTGAAGTCGATACTCAAAGTTTTCGAGGTTCGATGCTTTTTCACTTAGCCCGCAATTACGAACTTCAAAGGTTCTTAAATGTTTTATTATATTTTAATTGTTTATAAAGAAGATACCTTTCTTGATTGTTTGGATCTTTAAGACAATAATTAGTTTCTGATAAAATGAAATGCATTTAATGTACTGGAAAAATACGTTTAAATTCAAAAAACGAATCGCATTTTTTACGTGAAAAATAAATAGGAGACCTTTGTCTTTGAGTGTGTGTCTTTGTCCTATTACTTTTTCATACGGATCAACATGGCAACATCGTATTTTTGCAACATCTTCTTAGTGTTACCTTTATCATAATTTATTTGGACGTTTAACCTCCTTTATGAATAAGTTATTTTCCTACCCATTTCGCACCCGTCATTATGGTCTGCTTATAATAAATTGATGTAGGAAAATGCCGTGCGGTATTTAATTAAAATAATCGATGAATATGCGATGCAGACATGCAGAATTCTTGAACTGCAGAGCCTCCATAGAAGCCTGCAGAGATATGCCGAGCTAAATTCCAACTGGGGGAAATACGTCCTGCAATTTTGCCAAGACCTACATTTTTAAATATCGGCCTGTAATATAATAACATTGAATATTCTTCTTCTTTTTTTCGTGTCGATTGACATAAATAGAAGACATTGAATATTGCCGTCCTAGCACATTTTAAATCCTAATTCAGTATTCAATTGATGTTTTAGCGAATAAGGTACAAATAGACACATAAATTACACAGTGTGACAAAATGACGTCATCAAGAGTCCAACTTCTCTTTAAAACATAAAAGGGACAATAGAAGAGAATAGTTGTGAATTATGTGCGTCATAACTTACCTCGTAGAATGAGGGTGGAATGTATGTGGAGATGACCTCAGCCATGGGGAAGGCGATGCCCATCACGACGAGCAGCTTGCCGTAGAGAGCAGACAGAGTCGTTGCTAAGGCGTCGCTCCTGTTTGAGTAGAAAGAAAAAAATTAAATTAGTCATTTTTTGCTTATACCTAAGTATGTAAGGATACTGATAACATTACATGAACAGTACACCGTAGGTAGGCAACCCTAATAATAACCTCAAAACAACGGCTTAAGTCAGTGATATTTTCACCATAGTATTGAATATTCTCGGCTAGTTAGAATTTAGCTGATAGAGTAAATAGCTCGAACAAACAAAGCAAACACACACATACAGAGACAAAACATTATTGGACGAGCTTTTTCCAATTTAAAACTAGCAATCGAATGTCACTTTGAATGTATCTGCTTACGAAGCGAACAGAATCGCAGAGGATGGTAAATTAAACTCGGCGTGAAGTTGCCCAGTTAATTTTATTGAGGGTTATCTCAACTTAAAATAATAATAATGTAATTAGTAACAGGTTGCTAATTCCGTAGCCTTCGGCTTGGATTAGACCACCCCACCTCAAACCATGGACCCTCATTTGCAATTTAAATTATGGGGTTGGGAAAATTTCTGTCGTAACGAAAGCGCAGATGACAGAATGTAGCTGCCACATATATTTTAAAATGTTCATTCGGCAAGACTGTGTATAAATATGGAGAAATACATCATCAACAAATTGGTCACATAAAACCGCTGAGTTAGCAACTCTATATGATTATCTTCGGAAACAATTCACGTTCTCCTAGACGGCGACAAACAATAGCCAAACTCGAAACACAAATAAGTACCTACGAACCACCTAGAGTAGGTCCCGACATAACACAAGATAGTCTATCGAATTCCGGACACCGCAATACAATGTGGAGGCAAGCACACATTCGCTGTTTGTTTTACGAGCAAGGACCTTCGGGAGCAGACCGTCTTACTGCTTGTGGACCGAGCTGTGTCCCACAGGCATCGTAGACAAGAATTAATGGAGCTGTGAACCTATTTATCTTGAAATATTTATGGGATGCTGCACTAAAAATAATATTAAACTGGAACCTATAAATATTTGATACCTGTAACAAGAGTATTTTCTAGTCTACGTATTATAGTTCACAAACACATTTTACAAAGTTTCATGTTTTCCCGTTATTGCGATATTTTTTTTTAGTTCTGGAGTCGCGAGCTTCTATTTACATGAAAAGAAAGTTTAAACTTCTAAGTTTTTTAATGCTTTATGATAGCAAGTTTTAAATGTTATAACTTTAAATAGGTATACTTAGGTATACTTTAAATATATAAAAATAAAAATCGTGTCCGAGCAATAATTTTATCAATTTTTTTATTAATTCAACGGCTCTGTGATTTGAACAATGAAGAAGTCTGCAGACATAGTGTAGATCCGATTGGAGCAGCATACAATAATGTAGCACGTGCAAAAAGAGGCTCCATGCTTGCTCCATGGAATATAAATTCAGACTTCAAATAGTTTATGATGATAATAAGAAACTATAAGATGATGTAATCAATACAAATCATAAGTCATACTAGGTATCTCATTAACAATTCCATACAATAATCATAAGTTGCACACTATGCGACAAATAAAAAGTACGATTGAGGTAAAAAGGTAACTTTAATATCCTCTAAAAACCCAAGCTCATTAACATCACAGTAACCGACTACAATCAACGTAGCACCTTCATTGAAGAGCTTACCCAGATCAGCTAAAGTACTAGTACTTAGCGAGTCCGGGGCACAGAGCCGCTGAATCCGATTAACTGGGGCAGGGTATAAATATGGATGACGTGATGACGGTGTCAGTGGGAGATCCGGTAATCTGGAGTATAGCGGCGACCCGCCCTTTGTATAGCTGTTCACGGCAAAACAGAGAGAGAAACCTCTAAAGGTGTTTGTGAATTGGTTGAAAGGATTTAAATAATAAATGAAGATTTATAAAGTTCATTAGGTTCATACTTATAATGTAAAAAGTAGGATATGTTTTTATGGCTTGCAGCACGTCCAACTGCAGAGTGAACTAATTTAACTGATAAATTCGATCATCGCATGTCGTTAATCACTACGCTACGTTCGAACGTAGAAACTTTGCCTATTAATTCAATAACTAATCGACCGGTCGCATTCTAAACTATGCACAAATGAAACCAGTGTTCGGAAATGTTCGCACTAGACTCCGAGGAGTAAAAGCAAAGCCTGTAATCCTGTATAAGTACTTAGACCCACGTAGTGGATAGAATTGAGTGAAAAGCTAATCTAGCCTATTTGTTGCCACAAATGCTTACATTTGCGAAGCCGCCGACGAGAAAAATAACATCGTCGTAATGTCCAATAGACGCTCAGGGAGTCATTTGTTTTTATTACGCACCGCAGTGACAGAATTCAGTCACAAATAAGTAAATTGCCGAGGCCTCGTAACTTTTACGCGAATGTTGCTCATCTTCGTCATTTTATTTTCCGTATATCTCTCTTTTATGTCCATGGTGGTTTAGAATTCTACATCGTTCAGTGTAAGAGAAACGATCAAATCGATTTTATCTGGCTCTTGATGGTAAGCGGTTTATCTTGCGTTGACAAAAGCATTACTTGTAATTTTCTTTTAACGCTCTTAAAAAAACGTAGCTAAATAGAGTTTCGCTGATTGCCAGTATAATCTAGAAAAAGTAAGTTAGGGAGTCCAGATTATTTCCGAATAAATAAGTGTGTGTCTCACCAACCATGTAATTTTTTTTTGACCACCCTTAAATTTGCAGAGAAATCTACTAAAAAATATTAATATATTTTTAGTAGCTCAGTATAGTAAAGTAAATAGGATCCAAATACATCTTTACGAAAGCAATTTCCACTTCTTTTGATGCCTAGTTCGTATGTAGATCTATAGTCACCTAATAGTCACTAAGCGTCATCATCCCAGCGGTGCGTGAGAATACATTGCAGACAGACAATCTATCCATCCAGGCAGGCAATAGATATTGTCGTGTCATGACAATGACCGCTTATATTACTTACGACACGTGTTAGGAGCGCTTCCAATCTAGTAGCTACATGTATTTTAGTATAGGTGTGTTTTATAGACACTGCTGTACTCTCGTTATCATTTCTGGTAATATTTTGAACATGAAAGCGACGTTCTGTGGTGTCTGACTACCCCCATGGGAAAAAGGCGTGAGTTTATGTATGTATGTATGAAAGCGGCCTGTTCGTTCCTTGGTTGGCTACTAATACCTATATGTATCAATTTTCATTGCCTCATACTTCTTGACTCTTCTTTCTAACTGCCTCCTTTGCCTAGTGACCGAAGCGTGACTGCTATGCTAAAGGTCTTGGATTCCATTCCCAGGTGGAGCAAAAAGTGTTATTGGGTTTTCCTATGAACTTCTCAGTAGCAGCTCGGAGTCAGGTTGTATGCCCGGTTAACAGCAATAGGCTCGCCCCAATTACATGGAACCTAAACATACCGGCGAATTATGGGTATACATTGGTACACCTCTGCGTAACTCTTCGGGGAATACGGGCGTCATGGTATGTATGATATTTCTTAAAACGTTTCTAAAATAAAAATTAGTATCGTGACGATAGCTAATTCTTGTCAGTAGATCATTCTGTTCATACCTCTTCATAGCGTTTTTAACATCTATTATGGCATTGCAAAATGTTCGACGTACCTTTATGAAAGAGTGACAAACAAAAAAAAACTTTTTTTTTAAACCTACCTATATCCAAAAGTAGCAACTAATTTACAAAATCTTCTTAAACACCAAAAAATATAATTGTTTTATATGCAACAACGTTTAAATTTAACTAATATAGGTGTAAACAGTCATGGCACGTTTAAATCAGGCGCACCGCACTAATTACTTCACATTTACAACGTAATTTAACATTCGGAGCTTTCATTAACAGCGTCGGCCATTTTTCGCGTTTAATTTTAACGGGTCTAACAGCCAGCAAGACTATTAAAATATTCACGTAGTATGTTTGTATATGTATAATATCTATCCTGTACTGGCTGGATGCGAATACAAGTTGGCCTGGGTCCAGCTATACCTATTGGATTGCAATAGTCAGAACTGTTAATTTTTATTGGATCTGGCTGTAGACCATCCATTGTTGTATTCCATTGATAATAATATGCTCTACCCTGACCTTATTGGTGAGGTTCTTCAAAACGGTCGGGTGCATAGGTAGTACACGTAATCGGCGTGCTTGTATGACCAGATGTATGAACATGATCGAGGCGAAAGAGTATGTATGGAACGCAGCAGGTGGCGTTTTGCGATTTCGGCCTACCCCCATGGGAAAAAGGCGTGAGTTTATGTTTGTACATATGTGTGATAATATGCAACTACCAAACTATTACAGATAGGTATATTGCATTTTTATGGAAGAAAAAATTGTTTTCCTTGAAGTTGATAATTATAACAAAGATTTACAAATTCGGAGATGAATTTTACTTCTGCAAGTCCCTTAAATAACCTCAGTCTACGGGCCACCTAACCACCTTTTACATGAACTTAATGTGGTATTTTACGAAATTGATGGACTGAATTTTCCAAGAAAAAAACCACCTTCATTTTTTCTTTATTAATATTTGAATTCACGTAATTTAGACTCACAATAGCCCTGATTGGTACCGCACAAAAGATCGGGTACTGCCCTAAAATTCAAAACGTTTCCTTTTTTCGTCCGAAGAATTTTTTATAACATTGTTATTTGCCGTTAGAAATTCAAGCAATTTTGAAATTAAAATACCTACCCAGTTTCTTAGGGAAAGCAGTGTGTCATGTAGGTAGGTATTGTGTGTATTCCTAAATGGTTCCAACTCGAACGTAAAATTCAATTCTTCGTTATTTTCTCCACATTCTTATCACGGGAAGCGTATTTACTTGACTTGCGTGAAGTTGACGTGAAATCGCATTAATAATTCCATGTTTGGCACTCCCATTTGCATTGGGGAAGTTAAAAGATTTTCCGACAAACGTTTTCTAAATAATATTCAGGCAGCGTCAATCAAACCTTATACTTTCGCCTCTACGGAATTCTATGAGATACGGGAAGGGAAATTCCTTATTCCATTATTGAATTAATTATCATCTTTGTACGAATTGAAAGCTTCGCACGTAAGACGGGCCTGTTGGTCTAGTGGTTAGCGGCCCTGACTGCTAAGCCGGAGGTCGTGGGTTCGATTCCCACCCAGGACAAACTTTGTGTGATGAGCATGATTGTTTGTTCTGTGTCTGGGTGTGATTTATCTATAATATGTATGTATTTATAAATTATGTAAGTATGTATATTAGTTGTCTGGTTACCATAACACAAGCTCTGCTTAGCGTGGGATCAGATAGCCGTGTGTGAGTTGTCCCAAGATATTAAAAAAAAAAAAAAAAAAAAAAAAAAAAAAAATGACGTCATTCAGCTGTACTCAGAGATGTATTATTGAAATATGGGCAATGAACGGCAACAAGAATATCTTTGTTACGATACAACGTATTACGCCAATTGGATGACGGGTCTCGAAAAACCGATAGATACGAAACGCAATCACAAATTCAAATCCGAACATAAACTGAATTTCCAATTTAACAATCCTGGCCTAATCAAAGTCAAAACATTAAACTTAGTTTGAGTTAAATCTAATCCATCGCTGACAAACGATAATCTTGATAGCAATATATCTTGGAAAGGACGCTGAGGTACCAAAAAGTACTAAATAAAATAGAAGTCCAGAATACGTAGACCTATCATGGTTTCGGCTTAAATTTGACTTTTGGAAGATTTTTTCAAGTTTGCTCTTAGAAGGAGATGTCACGGTATTCTGGTTTCCGTAAGCGTTCGGCCCTGTGGGGGAAGGGGACCCTCTCGGGCACGCACGGTTGCCATGGTAACGGCGTGTTATTGGCTCCCCACAGCGATCGTCAGTGCCTACTTACTGTTGCAACGATTCCGCTCCCGACAATGATGCCTCCTGTTTATAGACTTGCTAAAATTATGACGTCATGGGTTCGGCGGGAATGCTAGCAATAGGGGGAGCACTGCGCATATGATTCTGTGGAATGTTACGGAAAAATGTACTTTAAAAGATTGCTTTGGCTTTTAACTCTTTTAGTAAGAGGGTACTCATACAAGAAATGGAATCCAGATATTAAGTAGATATAGAAGTAGGTATGTATTAACATAAGATGATCTGATATTTAAAATACCTTTGAAAGGATACGTTTCAACAAAAACAGAACCTTTTACGGAAGCCTCCTACATATTTTACCAACACAAACATTCATTAGCTCCTAAAATTTTCTAAATAATGCGCTGCAAAGTCTTGTATGACTTTCACAAAGCCAGAGACAGGAGGGATAATTACAAAACTTTGAACACCTCACCCCCTTTGAAACAACAAGAGTTGATGCGGTCACACCAAGTTTAACTAGCCTTTATTTAGCAATCCTTAATTCAAAGCTTATCAACAATTGTAATTAATAATATTCCATCACCATTTAAAAATACGTACCCAACAATATTCTTCCCAGATTCTGAGTTCCTCAGATAAAGTCTCAATTCCTAATGACTCGTCAAAGTTATCTATTTATGCGAATAAGTGTTCAGAATCACAATACCTCAAGATATCGAACTTAAAGCACTATCAAATAGCTAAACTCCTAACTATGAATAGGTACACCAAACATCGACAGTAAGTAATGATGTTCTCAAATGTTAAACAAAGACTTTCCGAGGTGTTTGGTATATATACGGTAGCATTTATATTTGATATAAACCGTTTCTACGCCAATAGTGCCGGCATATAAATTTGTTAATAGGTAAAGTTAACACTAAACACAGGTTTAATTTTGGTTACTATAAGCCTACTATCTATTTTGTGCTAAACCAGTAGCCAAAGTTATATGTCCATAACTTGGATCCTTAATCTATCAGTCAACTCACAATAACTTACTGAATGGACGCTTATTTATCTTGATAATTTCCACCAACCCAAAAATAAACATTTCAAATATTAATACAAATACCCAGCAATTGTTAGATAATTTCCTCAGTTCACTAGCTTTTGTGAATTTAGCGCCCCAGCAAGAATCTTTGTTGTCAAGACAAATTAATTATGAATTATTAAGCACGCCTTATCTACAACAAAAGAATATTTAATTTTCACTCGTTACACCAAACGTCGCAAAAGTCTATTTGCAAATTAGGTCAACTAGTGAAGGCGCACCCCTTCGGTTTTCGACATCTTCATTGTCATCGGTTACGTTAACGTTCATTGTTCTTACTGTCAAGATGGCATAGTCAAGATGGTTTCTGGGCAAGACTGTCTTTGATGAGGCCCTTTCAGATATGGCTGGTACACGTAGTATTGTTTGATTCAATATGAGAATAAAGTGGCATGTTCACTGATATATAATGTTATAATTCACATAATATTCAATACCCACAGCCTAAAAATCAGACATAGACAGTGCACATAACATAATAAATATTTGTAAATCCAATGTTAAATGTGAAATTGGCGCCCAACAAAATTCGCGACGACAGCCTTTTGAGCTGAACAAACTCACTGTTTCAATAAACTCGGTGAGAATAAACAAAACATTGCGGTTCTTTGTGTTTCGCTCGACACGGCACACGGAAATGTATTCCAGCTCTCTTTCCCGAAACACTGTGTCCGTGAATAAGCACAGCTACTCAAGATGCTAGCTCCATGTAAATGTGTACCTCTGTTAATTTCCGAGCACTAGACTACATTGTGTCACCGCTCCGAGTGCTTTTCATTAGAGTGCACATTCAGAGGGAAAATGCAATTTCCCTTGCGAGCGCGAATTGTGATTCTAGTGAAGGGAAATTTGTTTTAATTTGTCGATATTATATTTTAATATCTTCCGCTCTGTAAATGTGATTTTCGAAATTCTTTTTCGTCTCCGTTTTGTTGAATGCCAATGTATTTCCACGTAGGTTACACCGGAGATAAACTTTTGACCGCACATCACGCCCCCATCTCCCGAAGTGTTCACTTTTCTAACAAATTTTGGAGTTACTTTGCAAAGTACCTACATCTCCCTACTAGAAACACCGATATTACCTGTGTGAAAAAATTGTCTGCACTTAAGGTGCGGCGCCCGAGGGGACACCGCGAGCGCTCGGTTGCAAGCTTTTACGCATTCTTGTAATTTATTACGCCGCGCTCTCTCCAGCATTTTTCATTGTGGTAATTTCAACGCCCCACCAATGATTGGCTCGAGCACATTTTTTTCCTCCAGCTCTCAAATTCAATGGTCATTTATTAACTCAAATGCAGCACATGGGAAATTAATGGTGTGAAATTGTGGGGAAAAGCCTGGAAACCTTTTTAGAAATTGAGTATAGGGCTGATTGAATTTAGGGCTTTTTCAACGATAAAATAAAAGTAGTGTTACTACGGGCATCGGAAAGAAACTCTCCTAAATAAAGAAAGGAAAGGAAGGACGTGAATTACACGTTTGAATAATCAGCATAAAAATCTTTTTTGTTATCAAAGCGAAGAGACAATATAGAAAAGCGCCACGACTAGGTGGAAATTGTAAATAATTAAAAGGAAAAAAAAAATGTTTAAGCTTTAATGCATGCACGCTCGTCTATTGGTCTTAGGTTAAACCGAGAAATTCTTGTATAAAATGAACGCGGCAAATTGGCGTCTTAATATCATTTCCGCTTGCCTCGCTTCCTATGATAGTTGAAGGGACTTTTACATGGTTGAATAATGAATACCTCATTAGTTTCAGCGCGGATCAATGAAATGAGAAGTAAATACGAAAACATTGTTTGAAATTATTTGCATAGCGATTTTTTCAAACATGTTTTTATACAGGATAAGTTTTTAACCAGTGCGTAAATTTTTTTGGTAGTTCAGTGTCAGTAATAGAACACATTTCCGTGATTAGTTAAAAAAAAAAAAAAAAATTTCGTCCTTATCCGAGTTTGAAATAAGCAAAACATCCAGGACATAATCTATTCGCCATACTATCAATGAAAACTCGCGGCCGCCGCCCGCCGCCGCCCGGGCGCGTGGCTGGGGTGAGGGGGTGGGGAATGCGCTAGCGCCGAGTGACAATGAAATATGGTTTTTAAGTAAACATGTTTCGTAAGCGATAACTTTGTTTTTTAGTACTAAGACATATCAAAATAAAATATACGTGTTTAATAAAACGTGTTGAAGTTTATTATGGCAAAATTTACGCACTGGTTAAAAATTTTTCCTGTATATATTAGCCGGACAATATCACTACTCACTAGGCATGACTTTTGCCAAGCTTTTTTAAAACGTTGGGGTAAATTGAATAATTATTCGTTAAGTGAGGAAGTGTAACCTCATGCACTCTGAACATTACAGTAACCGCAGCTTCCATACTTTAAAGCTAATAAAAGAGTTATTTATGTTCCCCGCTCAGCTGATCGAAATCGTACGAAACACGCGTAAAAGAAAACATGATTTAATTTCTTTGACGTACAGTGTTATTATGTTCCATATTTTTTTGACCTTTTTTAACACAAAAATGAAGTAGCAACATCGGTTCTTAGTTCTCAATTAAAGTAGAAGTATAGTTTACGATATTTAACCGCTTATTGCCATAAAATGAACCTTCAGATTCGTACCTATGTATACCTAGGTAACCTATACAGCTACTACCTCAAACTTAGGTTTGTAAAGCAAGTCTTACAGACTCTGGTTGCTTTTAATGTATATAATTAAATTAATGCAAATCTGTCATCTTGAACACGACTGATTTATTGCAGGAATTATGAGTTGTTTTCGGTTTGTTTGGTAGGGTTGATAAATGGTGCACTTGCAGCATGACATGACCATAATACCTTCAGTAGATTCTGCTTACACAATCAGTCACTTTATCATTCTATTTCATTCAATCGTTTATTGTTGACAGAGACGGAATGATGATTTAATACATTAGAATGGTGCAAGCCAGCTTTAACGCATACAATTAATAAAGACAGTAAGTAGATACACTTGCATAAGTATGTATGATAAGGTGCAGAGTGCACATCTATGGGCACATTTGAAATTTACGACAGCAATGCGATACATTGCCTTTAGCTGTTATCTCTTTAGATAAACTTTATTTTAAAAATCAAATCATCTCTGCATTCTTTTTTGAACTACTGCTCTAGCTACTGTACCGTGTCGGTGTGAGCTATACGCAAATGTATCTTTACCATATAGGAGTATCTTGTCTATTCGTCTCCATACGTAAGTGCCCTTTGGAAGGGGCAACTAAATATTTTTTTTAATTTGACTTTGATTTATACAGTCCAAAACTGCTGGTTCGAGGTGGCTCAGGAAAAGAGCAAATGGAAGGAATTGGGGGAGGCCTTTGCCCAGCAGTGGGAAAGTACAGGCTAAATAAAAACAATAAAAAATAAAAAACTGTCAGCCCAAGGCACATCTTACTATGACCCCACCTGCACCGTGGTCCGGATTCCTTAATCAAGTTTATTAAATGAAAACAAAGTACTCACGCGCTTATAACATGCATGCTCTGTATGGCCGCAGACGGTCTTGACAGTCGTCGTGACGGCGGTAGAGGCGCGTGCGTTCCACCTGGTCCGTACAGTACTGGCTGCAGAGACAGCGAGCCACCTAGAGACATCGATGGAGGACTCGATAACCTGCACAAAGAGACAATTTTTTACACAAAATTACACCTTAAAGTAATTTGGAAAGATTAGGTTTTCAATAAACAAGGCGAAAGTAGTAAGTAAGGATCGTAGCAGGTGATGTTCTGTGGTTTCTGCCTACCCCCATGAGAAAAAGGCGTGAGTTTATGTATGTATGCAAGTTTTTAATAAGACAATTTAAATAAAAAGGAATTCACAGATTTCTTGACCGATGGATTGTAAAGAATGTGTAATTACCGTCATCTCATTAATGTGACTTGATGAATCAGTTAAATTTTCTGGATAATATCACCCCATCATCGACTTTGACTTTGTTACCTCCGACCTAGATTAGAGTCAAGAGCGAACCCATAACAAAAAAACAATAATGATTTTTAAATACAATTTTGATTTCTAGGGTGTTCTACCATCTTTCCTTCCATCACGAATAAGAGACTTTTCTAAAAACTTCCCTTTATAACCACAACCTTCGACACCATAGGAAATATTTTTATTTTTATTTTTTATCGTTATATTTAACCGTTTTTTATTAAGAATTCGCGTCACGTCGCCTAATGTATCCCAATTAGAAATAAGTTTTTCTCATGTAAGTGAATGTAATTCTTTTTGAGAAATCTTAAACCATAAACCATATTTCTTAAACTTGCAGATTTATATTAAATGTCCCTATAAAACACTTTAAGGAAACGCAGCTTAGCTCTACTTAGGGACCGCCAACGAAGAGCATGAAGGGGCTAGTAGAGAAACTACACAATTAACTACACCTAGCTTATTCCCCAAATCCGACAGCGAAATACTACAAGCCAGTAAATCTCTGACAGAATCGTCGGATTACTTAGTACATCCGTACATTCCGCACTCAAGCTATTTCGGAACGTTCTCTTGATAAATATATTTGTATTTTATTTAATAAGGCAGAACTAAGTTGCCTGTGGTTGGTATGCAGCTTATGAAATAGAAATTCGTTAAACTAAATGCCTAGAGTATTAAGTCGCCGCCTGTGCGGATTTGCTTTTGTGCTTCAAGAATACATAAAGAAAGCATTTACAAGTTTTTACTTAATTTAACTGCCTCGTTGGCCTAGTGGTCCTGAGCGCGACTGCTACGCTAGAGGTCCTGGGTTCGATTCCCGGGTCGAGCAAAAAGTGTTATTGGGTTTATCTATGAAATTCTCAGTAGCAGCTCGGAGTCTGGATTTGTGCCCGGTTATAATGACAATAGGCTCGCCCCCTATTTCATGGGACCTAAATATACCGGCGAACTGTGGGTGTACATTGGTACACCTCTGCCTAACCCTTCGGGGAATACAGGCGTGATTGTATGTGTGTGTATGTTGTACTTAATTTCACCTATCCCGATGTTTGTTTGTTTGTATTTTTTTACGATCTTTTGTTTCTAGGACGGAAAATATAGAGGCGAGTTTTAAATACTTATTACAAAATGTTCGTGACTTACCTACGATACGATTGAAATACCTACGTAAAAGGACAAAGCAAACAAAGCAGGACTAGGAAACAAGCAGTTAATTATTTAACTTCAACGTTAACCGCGATCGATATGTACGTTTCAATTGAAACGTTGAACGTTGGTCGGTGCGTTGTTTCGTTTGAATTGTATTAATTTTATATCTTGTAAAGGTGATGGCTAAATAACTGCCCCCGGGCCAGATACATTCTGGAATGTATATGAATCTTACATAACCTCATAATTTTTAAAAAAACATTCATGAATTATGTAGTGTTTAATATTTTCCTAGCACTTTCGTGAAATTATTAAACATAATAAAGTATCTAAAAAAAAAGAAAAACTTTTCATCACAAACATTCGCTTATAAATATAAAACCTCATTTTCGTTTTTAGTTTTATTATTTTTCGAAAGTGTCAGTTGAAGAGAATTATATACTGTCAAACACACCTTTTTTCCTTTTAAGGCAATATTATTTTACAATTATATTATTCCCAAAAAGTATCTGAAACTTTTTTACATGAAATACTAATACTTAGCCATTCAGCATTACATTGTGCTAGGTACCATATTTATACATGGTACCTGGCACATGGGGCAGTGGTCTATACTTCCATTTAGCCATCTCCTTTGAATAAATGTATTTGTATTTTGTATTTGTTTGTATACATTCGAACGTTTATACAAAAAACTTCTACCGTTCGATCCTCATTGTTTATTCACCTCTTTCATTCGCATAACGATCGACTACTGCCTACCTGTAATGTTTTTAGCAAAAACAAAAGAAGGTAACTTTGAAATGAGAGCTACCTCGGAAGTGCGTTAACCCTCATTGGTGCCCCTCTTCTCTGTCCAAATAACACAGTGACTTTCCAAATAAACCCGTCTAACTAACCAAATAATACTTCCACTGACCAAATGAAGGCACATTTTGGTACATTTCCTCCCTCGTACTCTTTCCGCAGTTATTAAATGAGCAAACGCCGTGAAACGAATTTCCGATTTTCCTCAAAATTGTAAAAAGGTGGATTCAGTAGCCACGCTGATGCGGATTTAAAAATCCCAGTTCTTTGTAATTGCCGCGATAATAACATCGAGGTAAGCCTTTATTGGCTTCACTTGGAGATTGTTTATGTAGCAATTTAAATTGTTTTTTAAATTAGGATGATGTTTCTGTTTCATGGTGATATAAGATTTGATTGTTTTTTTAAATCAGTCCTTACATAAAACTAAACAGATTGTGCGTGCCTATTAATTCACACTAATGTCACATAAACTATGCCCATTGGTTCACACGGAAATCATTTGACCAAATACATGAATAGAATAATTAAAACCCTGAAAGCGTCGTGTCGACTAAAAACATGCATGGTACAAACGCTCAGAATGCGTGGTTTCGTGTTACCTTATTTGTGGGTAGCTCGCAAAACCAGGAATACAGTTTTTCGATTCCCTGCGGGCCTGTTCAATGTTCATTACGAACACGGTTTGTACAATGTACATGCATAATTCGTTTTCCCTTTGTAACACGACCATTTTGCATTATATCAGGAGCATTTATTAAGTGCACGGTTAGGATTTTCTTTTACTCTATTTGTATCGTTCGTTATCTGCATAGCATTTTTTTTACTCGTTTCCTCACTATGAAATTTCCCCTTTATTGCAGTCGCGGTAAACAGTCTGTAGGTACATACTAAAAAAATAACCATCACGCCTGTATTCCCCGAAGGGTTAGGCAGAGGTGTACCAATATCAATGTACACCCACAGTTCGCCGGTATATTTAGGTACATACTACCTACATGAAATTGTTATCTGCTATCTAAATGTATTAATTTGAACCAGAGTTTCCATAAATAACTTTATGGCGTTTCAGAAACTCCTGTCGTAATTGTTAAGGAGATTGTTTTCCCCACTAACAATTACCACTAAAGTTCAAACACGCAAGTAGTTATAGTTTCAAAGAAGTTATCTTCCACATTTCTGAGACAAGCGTTTTTAATTATGTAGTTGATGATTTGTCTGGCGTTACTCCTGCGTTTGCGTTTGTATTTAATAGTGTGTCACGAATAGATTTAACGCAAACCCGGTTGCTGCGTTAACTGCTTACAATCTCACACTGGAACGCTATCTATTTGTAGTAACTACATAAAACGGATACAGTTTAACAAATAAACCTCTAGGAAAGGATATCCTATTTATGAACTCGCTTTTAAATGTTTTCCTGGAAATCTTGAGATAGGAAATAGATCAAAGAATGTTCAGCGAAGCAGGTAAATAACATACCTGTATAATTTAAATTAAGAAGCTTTACAGTTGTTTGATCTACATATAGATTACGGGCCATAAAATCATATAATTATAAAGTACGTGAATATAATGATACACATGTGAAGTAGCTGTTCGCAAAATTAAGTAATTCAACAACTTATATTATCAGAACAGCATCTGCAACCAACGAACCTGTCAACGTGATTTTCTCGATAAAGTGTGGTAAAGTATTTGCATTTAGTTTTCGCTACGTGCTTACTTTTCTGGAAAGAGAAAACTTTCGCTCTTACGTAGAAGGAAAAGCTTTCAAGAATAATGAAAATGGTCTCTAAAATAAAATCTATTAAGTTACCGATCTAATAAATAACGAATTGATTTAAAGAATGTACTAGTCGTAGTATAAAGATTTCCATGAAAAAATCCCCCTACCTTCTCGCTTCTAAACCTCGTTTCTAGAGTCTCTCGTCTAGATTTTCTAAATAAGTTGGTTTACCACGTAATGTGTGTGTAGTGATTCTTCGTTCCAAAGAGAAATAATCGGAGTTGATGGCCAATTTACAGTAATTGAAGGATCACTATAGAAATGTGACAATCTGCAGTTTTTCCAAACCATAGCGAAAAGATACAATACCTCATAGGTGACTCCAGATGCACGCGATGTGAGGAGCAAGACGGTGCTGGTTGATGATGCGACGACGGGTGCGGCGGCAGGGGCGGGGGGCTGCTGTGTCGGCTCAGCGTCTCTGGAGACACCAGCGCAGCCCCCGCGGATGCCGGGCTCGGCAGGGGCGGAGCGCTACCGCCGGATATCTCGGAGTCTGCGCCCCCGAACGTGGCCCGGGAGACGTGGGACCCACCCGACATGTTGTTCGCCGGGATGGAGTAGCAGCTGTAACCAAAATTATATTTTATAGATACCTAGGTATTTAGATCGACAATGGTCGGTAAAGACATTCAACTGAGCAGACGACTAGATAGATCGAGTAAGCCCCAGTAATCAGATTTTCAGTAGCAGCTCGGAGTTAGGGTTTGTGCCCTGTTAATAGGCTTGCCCGCTATTACATGGGATCTCAAACATACCGGCGAACTGTGGCTGTACATTGGTACATCTCTGCCTATCCTTTCGGGAAATACAGACGTGATGGTATGAAATCAATTTTTGTGGAAATGTTTGAAAAAAGCTGTGAACATCTTTTGTTTGTAATGTATTGTTATTGTAATATACATATTCTGTATTCCCGTGCCTATATCGAAGTATATTGTTCCCAATTGACGAAACTTATAACAATGTTGTCTCCACTTTCCCAGGTGTTTCGATAGAGGCGTTCATATAGTGTCTCGGTTTGTTAATGAGCGTATGGGCATAGTGTCTGAAAGCCGGGCATCCTACAACAAGACCCATGAGACCGCTTAATTAGTAATGAGCACCAGGTGCCGTTGCTTGCGGCCGGGAGTGCTCTCCCCTACTCCCGGTTGCTTTTAGTACATAAAAACTATTTTTGTGTTATTCTCATTTTAATATATAACATGTAGAAAGTAGTTTTAGGGCTACTGAGATCAAAACACCGACTGAATCTATCTATTTCTTCAGTTATTTTGATGATAAATGCTGTAAATTAAGCTATGAAGGTTGACGTTTTTAGATTACTTATTTTCTTTTATTTTGTTTAGATACAGATGGAAACATGTATTATAATCAGTTTTTCTTTCTTCAAACAACGTTCATTAACGACATTTAACCCTTTAACCGCCGCAGTTGTATATAAGCAACTTATCATTTTTGAGCCCATGGCAAACTGCGGCGGTTAAAGGGTTAATGATTGACATGATTTTGTTTTATTTTTTTTAACTCATATAATAGCAAGGAAGTATTATTGTCGTTTTTGTTAGGTTCCAGAAAGCAATTCTACTAAGTTTTAAGAACGATATTATTCTAATCTCAGTCTCAAAAAATGGCTCTAATTTACCGATATATTTTGACACTGAATGTCGCCGAGATGACAATGCATTAAACCTATGTTCAAGTGAGTCGGCTGATAGAGGTACATGTTTTACACAATATTTTCAAAAATACCCATAAGTATATCCTTTATCAATCCTCAAAATTCCAGCCATCCTAATACGACGTCGGTCTGGCGACACTGGAATCTTAGTCTAAGTCTGTAATGCGTCTAATCGGTCCCTCCGGACCGCTAGCACCGCTAGCTCCGGACCGCAGCGCTGCTAATGCTCTCTAAACGGTAGACTTACTTAGAATTCTGTCTCCACAGAAGGATAAAAGGAAAAACTGGCAAAGTGCAAGTCAGACTAGCACACGAAGAGTTACGTAGCACTGTACAATATTTAACACACATACATATACCATCACGCCTGTATTCCCCGAAGGGTTAGGCAGAGTTGTATCAATGCACACCTACACTTCGCCGGTATGTTTAGATCCCATGTAATAGGGGGCGAGTCTATTGCCGTTATCCGGGCACAAATTCTAACTCCAAATATTTAACACTGCAAACAAAAAACACGTTTTTTGTATGGGGACCCCCTTCAATTTATTTTTATTATGTGTTGTAATAGCGGCCGTAGTAATACATACTCTGTGAAAAATTCAAGTGTCTACCTATTACAGACTGTTTTTAAGATACAACCCTGTGAGAGACGGATGGACAGACAGTGAAATCTCAGTAATAAGGTTTCGTTTAGCCACCTTTAGATACAAAACCTTAAAAAGTAAATACAGCCACAGATGTATACGATGCTAAAAGGTTGGATTAAGTACCTAATCTAGATTCACGTTAAGTGACTCGTGGTAGTCGCTAATGAAAACTTATAGTTCAAAAGAAAGAAAAATCTCACAACCGTATAACAAGCTTGGCCATTCTTAAAGACAAAGACAAAAAAAGACAAGAAATACTAGTCACGCAGCGTCACTAAACAATACGAAGTATGTGGAAAGCATCCCAAACTTGACTCCCTTTCTCAAGGTTTTAATTAAAGAACCTCCTGCCTCCTTTAATTAAAAACTAACTTTTCGTCAACTACGAACACTGTCGATGGGTTGTTAAGTTTAGGTACGGCACGAGAGTTCAGCTGCTAGACACCTTTGGAAATTAAATAATAATTAATTTACTATACTTCGAGCAAGTTTTAGTGAACTTGATATTTTACGTAAACGCTGGTGCTGTCAATGGCAAGGAGTTTTGATGAGTTAATAATTATTTTTGTACAACATCTACTTTTATTTTCGCTTATATGACCCGGGCTTTATTTCATGTAGGTAAATGAATATATAAGCACCTATTACAAATAGGCACATACATTTTACAGCATCTCCATTCCGCACGGTGACGGCGCTGACGTCAGCGTAAATAGAGACGTAATCCTCCAAATTCATCACCATTACCGCTCGTCGACGCTTTACGTACTCTCAAATATGGGTACGGGAAAATGAGGCAAAAATTTAAAGCCCTCACTGCTCCGATTTCGCAAGGAATCATGCTGACTATGACATTTGGGAGGATAACTTTTACAAGGAGTTATCAAGAGCTCGGGAGGAGTCGTCCCTAAGTGAGTTATTACACGGGAAAACATTTGAGATAGGACCTACGGATTTCCCAGGTTGAGACGCGTGGGTTCAAAGAACTTTTGAGTACAGTTTTCAGCTTTCGTCTGCTTTCGACATTTTCTACTTACTAACTTTTTTTATAAAATTTTTACATTGCGAGATTTCTTTCCTATCAAGTTATAACTTGATATCTGATTGGTTTTGCAGACATATTTCTTCGCAAAACTTTTGATATTAACTTTTATTGGAGTCTAGATCTAAGACGAAGTTTCAGCAGTTTAGCGGTCGGTATAAAGGTTCCTAATCCAAAATCTATTTTCACACGACTGGTAATGGCAAGGCGAAGATATTATGGGTAGGTAGATAAAGATACAGTACCTACCAAATATTTAAAGATTTCTTTTCACTAGATTCTAATTGAAATTATCTGAAGCCTATGTATTTTTTCATGTAAATAATAGCAGTGAAGCTAAATTATTTTAACATTCTCAACAGCCCGCTCATACAAAAGGTCGCAATCGGAAATATTTCCGATTTCAAATGTATAACATTATATGCAATAATCGTACATAATATTCACAAATGGACGCCCTGGCCAAACGTGCCGAGAATCCGATACCGTGCGCGAATACCTACGGCACAACTTTATAGTTTATGAACTTCGGCGGCACTTGTGTGGAATCTCAATTTTCTTCAGACTTCCTATTGTGAAGTTCTGAAGTCACTTTCTTAGTGCATGAATATATTGAGGTGCAGTAGGATTGAATTGAAGTTATTATGGTAATCCAAGATTAGTAAGCAAGTAGAGAGTATGTGAGATAAACTTACATGCCACATACATACTATCACGCCTGTATTCCCCAAAGGGTTAGGCAGAGGTGTACCAATGTACACCCACAGTTCGCCGGTATGTTTTTAGGTCCCATGTAATATGGGGCGAGCCTATTGCCATTAACCGGGCACAAATGCAAACTTCGAGCTGCTTTTAACATAAAGATGTTTATCGTACCTATTTATTCCGTTCTTGCTTCAAACTAAAAGCTTAAAGTAGTTACACATTGAATGTTGTATGATGGGGCTCTCGATATTCGGTAATTCTGTGATCGGTAAACTGTGAACAAAGGATAGTTTCACCTTCCCAAATAACCCTTTTCTAAAGGGCGACCGCTGTACCTGCGTATGTTAACAGAAAGGTAAATTTAAAACTGCCTAGAGGTCATAGGAAAATTGTTTTTCAATTAAATTGAGTTTACCGCGGAAAACTGATACTAACTAGTACCTACTAATAGGTTCTGTAGGTACTATTATAAGGGATTTTTTTATGTATGTGATATCATCAAATGACTTCTTCCGCCCTGGGCAGAGCGGAAGGCAGTTTGAGACCGTTACTGACTAAAACCCATTTGTGTTCCTCCTAATGCTCTATGCGTTCCAGGACCGCGGTGACACTTTCAACGAAATTCCGCAACACCATCAAATGGATGGCGTTTTTTATTTTTATGCCAATCAATTTCATTAATTTTTCTACCTACCTACATGAATAAGAAATCACATAACAATAGCAACAGGAAATGGAACAATCGGCACTAAAAGGGACAACGAACACGTAAACAGATTAAATAATTCCAAGAAACGTTCGTTCCTGTACACCGAAAGTGCCACAAATCGAATCACCGCCGGTCGCTCGCTGGAGATGGGCGCCAGTCGCACATTTCCGCATCCAATATGGCCGCTTTCGATTTCCGGTCCCGTCTCCCGCGTAAACGGTTTACCTCGGATTACATACAGCGTTTATTTTAATCAAACCAATGTTCGCCTCTTGCGCGGATCACGGGATTAAGCCTGCGTCCATCTGGACGGGTCCGTGGGTTACGCTCCCAGTCGTCGAGGCACCTGTGGTCGACGCACCCGATTCGATTAATTTCATATCTTTTTTTTATTGTGCTTTTTCACTTAGTACAGTAAACGAAAAAAGTGTTTCATCATAATAATAAAGTATTTTTCCTTGCTAAACAAAAGTTAATATAAATATATATAAAATATATATATATATAACCCACTTAACCTTATCCTTACACACCTTTAGTGAAAAGTGGTGATTTGCTTGTACATAATATACTATTTTGTGTTTTTTTTTTAAATATATATTTAAGGATTCACAGTAGATTATTAACTACGCTAAAAAAAAAACGAACGACGAATTATTTTGTTATTGAAACTGACTGTTATATTTAGGTTAAATTATTCTCATTTGTTTGGTTACACAGTTTGATTATGTTTAATTATTATTGTTACAAAAATGATTCTCTTGATTATAGGTGAATAGGTATATAGCAAAAAAATTTTTTACTAGTGTTCTTATTGAGTTATATAAATAAAGAATGAAAAATTACTGAATCTTAAATTTTTCAAAACATACTACCAATATAAAAGCATTTGTTTGTTTTAAATATAATTATGATTTTTATGTTATACATTATACCAACAATATACATTTAATATTTTTGTAAAACAGTTTTGTGCCTGACGTTACATTTGATCAAAAATTGACTTGAATCAAATAAATCGAATCGGGTGCGTCGACCACAGGTGCCTCGACGACTGGGAGCGTAACCCACGGACCCATCTGGACAGCTTCAAATACGAACACAATGTATGTAAATCAAAATAAATTGCTTGTGTATCATAATATGAGACATCTGGATTTTTGCGCGAATGCCGCGGATGATGATATTTCAGAGGGATGTTGTGGATTCTTTTGTTTGTATTGTTGTAAACTCGAATGAAAGCACCGTGTTTTGTTCGGATACAGTTTATTTACGAACATTTAGAAATAAAAGCTGAATATTTTTTGGCAATTCTTGTATCGTAAATCAAATGACTACAAATAAAACACCGGAACTCATAAAAAACGTTGTATTTAATTTATCGTTCATTCTAGGTACCATTAAACTTGAAACACAAAACAATGCCCATTTTATAAGAAAAGTTTCAATATGTACCTACTACATATTTGTAACTTATAACTTGAACAGACAGGATAAAACGATTTAACGTGGTCAAGAACTGACCTTGTAAAATCTTGTAACTTTTACTTGGTCTACCTTTCACTGAATCCAAATATCTTCTGCAAACATAACGAGCGAAAACTAATGACGATTCGTCATTCCAAATGGCATAAATATAAAATCCAACGCAAGACATTTTCTGGTTGCAAACAAACTCATCGATGGTATACATATACTATATAGCATCCTTTTGCTTTTACCGTGTACTTACGAACAAAAATAAATAAATATAATCCACTACGATAAAGTAAATAAGACAATAAAGCTACTGGCTTTCCATTCCATTCCATCCATTTAGTATTTAGCGTAGATACGCCTCATCAATCATATGAGCCGAGGAACAAATTCTTCTTACGTTACCTGTCATCTATAATACTCGTGTTACATCTTACATCGTCTCCGATATTAATATCAATGTTGCAGACATGACTAAATCTGTTTTTCTTACCTCGAGGCAGTGAATGAGGGTTAAGAAAAGCGAAGTGATTTTTTATGGGATATTGCGCGGTGATTTAGTTATGTAGGTAAATTTAACCTTTTGACATGAAATGTTTTGTTTAGTAGGTGTTTGTAGTTGAAATATGTCATTAAGTATAATAGATGCCCTTAAGTAGAAAAGTTACAAATTGTTCCTTTTCTAAGTAAGTACCTAATCTATAAATCTCACAGACATTATTGTACCTATTGGGCCATTAATCTACAATAGAAACTACAACAATAACAAAGATTAATAACGCATCAGAACTGACAAGTTCTAACCATAAATGAAACAACAATGCTATCTAAAATCTCGCCCAACTTTCAGCGCACCGCTACAAATACTATTAGACGCTAGATGTTTGTACACGCTGTATACTAACACTTTCCCATTTCAAGCTGCTGTAACCGCCACTGCTGAAACAATGAAATCTGCCCCTTATCGCGATAAGGATTTGATTTAATTTTGAGTGGCAAGGTTGCAGTGTTAACGATCTGTGAAGTGTTAGTAGTATCGTAGTATACGTTCCCTTTCGTTGGCAAGCTGCCGGCCGCTGATCAATGAACGTCTATACAACCAGACTACTTTCACGCTGAACGTATTTTGAATTCAGAACGCTTTTTACTTTTTAAAGGTTAACGTAATCCGGCCAGGTTCATTAAGTGGATTGTTTATGGAACTCTTTGATGAGTCAGAATATAAAACGTTTCTGTGAGGAAATCTAATTAAGGGTTGGGAGTTGTGTACAGTTTGTTTACATAATGAAAGTGGAGAGTGGTATGTATGCTTAGAGAGGCATGTTGATTTTGCTTTAGTGGGGTTTATTTCTAAAGCTGTAAACCTCTATTTTATGGATGTAAGTGCTTAATATTATAAGTTAATGCTCCTTCTTCTCAAGTGAAATCCGTTATTCTGGGTATCTATAAGACTAGAAACAAAATGGCAACAGGCACTATCGCCGTAATCAAGAACCAGGTAAAATAAAAATACAAATCCACAGGAAATAGAAATACGAACACTCAAAACTCGACATTATCCTACAGTAAAATTCACAGCGTCCGTCCGAAACAAATATAAAAGAAATCTTTTCGTATAATGCTGAATAAATTGTTAGCAGCACGAGTACGTCTGTTCATATGCGCAGAATAGAAATATAAAAACAACAACCAACGTGCGAGACCGAGGAGAGAGCATTTCACACATTTCCCGAGGTTTTTTATCTGCAACGCAAGCCTGTCTTGTTTATTTCGAAGACACTACAAAGAACTGTGTTTTTACTGAAGGAAGTACAAGATAAGCTCTGTGGTGAGACACGCGGGATATCTTAGTGTGTGATTGGAGTATAGTGTACTGTTTTTACACTTTTTGTGGACGAAAGTTGTGATTGCGTTGTGGTTGTGTTGTTGTGGCTGCCTCGTTAGCCTAGTGGTCCTGAGCACGACTGCTACGCTAGACGTCCTGGGTTCAATTCCCAGGTCGAGCAAAATGTATCATTGGGTCTTTCTATGAAATTCTCAATAGCAACTCGGAGTTTGAATTGGTGCCCGGTTAATGGCAATAGGCTTGCCCCCTATTACATGGGACCTAAATATACCGACGAACTGTGGGTGTACATTGGTACACCTCTGCCTAACCCTTCGGGGAATACAGGCTTGATGGTATATATATATATATATATTTATATATATTCGAGATTATTTTGGTATAAATCGAGGCTTTACACGTGGCCTATGTCATGAAGATCGTGACCCAAGGCTGAGACACGTTTAGTTCCCATTTGTAGACTAGGTACCTACTAACTCTTCTTTGATAGTTCCATTGTATTCCAATAAAGCAGACGTAGGCAATCAATGCACTGCACACTGTTAACTACTTTGAACTTGAAGACAGGACTTGCCAGTTGATTTGTTTACGTAAACGTTATTTCAACTAAGCCTATCAGCTAATAGCTTTTAAATTCATACACTATCCATTAAACATGCAAACAAAACATTAGTCTTGTTTATTGTTTATATTTCATGTGTAGCGTGCTTAACGTGCTTACATGTTTGTTTATTATTATACATCACATTATGCTTCGGATGTTGTTGAAACTACAAGAGGCGCTCTATTATACGTTTTTAAACTTAGCTACAAACTTCGTCCGCATGAAGAAAACAAGAAAGTTCTAAAGAAAATGTATAAAGAAGAAGTCTAAAGTTCTTTTTAATATCAGGTAAGACCCTCCAATGTTATGAATATTAAAATATTCGAAAGGGTCTTCCTGGACCCGGTGGAAACTCTCAGAAGCTTTGAGCCTTTTAGCATCCCACTTAAGGTCTTAAGGAACCCAATTAAATATAAAACGCTTATAAAAGAAAGCGTCTTGTGAAAGGAAAGATATTTTTGGCTAGTACGAAATGGATACCTGTCTACTCTTACCAGGGATTCATGAACAATTTGTTTTTGGCCAACTACATTTTGTTTGCTAAGTACATGTTAAAACAGATTGTCAATCATAATTTAAACTAACTGACCCTGTCATCACATATGATAAACAGCGGAGGTTATAGGTAGGTGTTATTTATTTCAACTACTGTTGTTTACTGAAAAGAGCTGCAGGTATATTTTAGGAACGTCCTAAAATATACCTGCAGCTCTTTTCAGTTAAATCTACGTAGGTACCTACGTCAAAGTTTATACGTATACTTTACGGAAAATATAATAGAGAGAGAGAGAAGAGCTTCCCTGCGAACACGACACTCTTTGGTAACTTTATCTTAAATAGTTTTTTTAACGAAGTTTTCCCGATTGCTGCGGACCTGGGTGGAAACCTTTTGCGCTAAAGTTTCCTTAACTTCGCCCAGCCTTGTCTCTTATCCCTCGGTTTGTTGACTCCGTGTCTGCTGTCACGAGATCCTGCCAACAAGTCTTGGTTTTGTTGCCACTCTCTATTTGTTTTGATCCGTATTTCTGTTTAGACAAAATATTATATCGGATGTGTTCGCTCGGTATTCAATTCAAATGCGATTTATTTTCTAGTTTTTTATCTCTGTCTATTGATGTTTCTGAAACTGAGATCGGATTTTACAAATGTAGGTTAGGATCTGTATTTTAACCGCACACGAGTTAACATAAAAACGTAATGAATGACTACATTCTCATGTAATACATTCTACAAAAATAATCACTATCACACGTCCACATAGCGTGCACCACTCACATACCATTGCATTTAAAAATTAATCGTGGCCACCCCTGTCAACAGCCCACAACGGGTCAACGACCCCGCCTATTTAGAACGAACAATGTTTATAAAGTTAAAGGAATAGCAGGAAGTAGGGCGAGGGGCAGTGAGAAGCGGTCTTAATCCGCCATTCAACTGTTTTTGAAACACGAGTTTACACAACACGTCGTAGGTATCTGATCTAATGTATCTGTTGTGCGAACCGTGGGATGTCAGCTTTATAATGGGGTAGCAAGTAAAGTGACGTATTAATGTTTGCGTGACGGAAGCTAAAGGTTGAGTAGAGATTACCGCGGTTGTTTGTAAGTGAGTGAACTAGGTGACAAGCAGTTCACGTGGATGGCGTAGGCGCGGGATGTTCTGTAGGGCATTGTGGGGGAGTGTGGCCTAAATAATTGTAATATGATTTTTAGGTCACGGTATGTAAAATTCCGACCTTTGGTTTCATAATTCCTACTACGTATAGTATAGGAGACATAAAATGCATAACTATCATTTGCAATGTTTAAGCAGTCATTTTACAAAAATCTAGAACATGAACAAATACAACATTTTAAATTGATACTCACGCAAATTTTACCTTTTTGATAAAATACCAACCCTACACAAATACGAAATCAATTACCAGAAACATAAATAAACTATTTTGTTCAACGCACTGCACGTACGGTCATTTACCTACCTAACAACATAACTTATTATTCAAAACATAACCAACGCAAACAGTTAATGTAAACTAACGCCTACTAAAGCACGTAGAAATTCCCGTACACCTCCCGAGCCTACAGGAAAATATTCGAGTAGGTAATAACTACAAAATTAGGTTGGAACTCATTATAGAACGCCAACGGGCGGTGGAATGAACCCTCAGGGAATGGTGGTCACAAAATACACATGCATACTTTTTGGGTGTCTGAAAGCACGTTCCATTTTTAAATATTTTGTTTTGCTGGGGACGAAAACATTACACTGCCGGCTATTCTGTCATGTAAAACAACCTCTTTAGGGAGTTGATTAAACTTTTTCACATACACAAAGCATTGCGTTTTCGAATATACATAAAAAATGTTGCCACTATCTGACACTTCTTTCTAAATAGACCAACATTTGCAACTACAATGAGACACAGGAAATCGATTCATATAAAGAACAGTTTACACGCAAATTAATAATGCAAACTTAAACCTCACTGAACGACCGATCGATAAAGCGAAACTGTCGTGTTACCTACAATAGGTAGACTCTGGACGAGTTGCATTGCACCGGCACTACGTAACGATACGAAATATTGAATACAATTTCAGTGCGGAAAGGGATGCAAGCAATCTATCATTGCAAGTCAGATTCACTTTGAAAGCGATGCGAGATTAAATCAATTCCATTTGTGGATCTATATAACGGACACAACAAGGATAGCGAATCTGGACGGTCGTTGAATGATAATACCATTAAAGCTCGAAGAAACCGACTATCGTTTAAGTAACTTGCTGTTTGAAACTGTGAAGCAAAGTTTATTTTTTAAAGTGTTGTTTGAGTACTAGTTAACAACTGCTTATATTCTTATCTAAATAACTAAAAAAAGGTTGCATGCAGTTCTTATCTAAACCTCCTTACTAACCTTTCTGGCTGAACTGTAACAACCACCGCTTCAGAGCAGCTAACAACACCATTTTCAGTAATCTTCATTGTAACTATTTCCATCAAATCAAACCACACCAAACTCTAATTCAAAACCTGAGTATTATTATTAATAACAATAATGTCCAAATAAACTATTTGATAAGGCATTTTTTGAAATATGAATTAAGAGAAAGTTGAAAAAAACCACTGTTAGAACAAAAGTGTATGAAAGGTAGACGCAAATTCGTCGCAAGCGCAGTGCAGACTGAATTAACCGCGGTCGTCCCCTGGGGATTAACTGATCTAACTCGATGATACTCGGCTGGATTGCTGCAATTTCGTACTGCTATTATTGCAGGCATGAGGGCAGGACACCGGCTCTCCGGCGAAATTAGTAAATAGACACTTGATGGGGCCAAATGGGCAGTGTCTGTGGCGTTCAGCGGTTCAGCTAATATTGTATCAATTTGTAAAATTTAACTGACGGATGGTCGGTATGATCGATGGGACTTGGCTTGATTTGTAGGTTACTTCTCTAAACTGTCGGTTAGTGAGTTGAACTTGTTTTGTGGGAGATAGGAGCTAGCATTACAACAATGATTTGCAGTACCTGATAGTAAGGTCCATACATCAAGCAAAATAGAACTAGGTTAGTTTCAGGGTCGGCTCATTCTTGGGAACTGTATCTTGTTCGACTACATGAAGACTGACAATCTTATTTTACCTGATTGCATAATAAATTAATACCTATTTACAATGACAACCATTAACCGGGCACAAATTCAAACTATGTGCTGCCACTGACAATTTCATAGAAAAACCCAATAACACTTTGAGCTCGACCTGGGAATCGAACCCAAGACCTCTAGCGTAGCAGTCGCGCAATCCAATCGATGGAATGAATATAGAAGCAAAGACATAAACTGTCAATTTGTTAAAAAGATTGTGGTACGTGAAAACAAAACAAAAATTAACAATGCCATCAATATTTGTACTAGGTACTTTCGAGCCCTAAACTGCATGTTCGCATAGCCGCACAGATTGTGTTGTCTCCGGCGCATTGAAATCGACAATATCCTCCGAGCGCTTCCCTCCAGCGCCCCCACCGGCCTTCGATCGAGTCGCGTGACGCGACATGTGACATTCGACCACATTCGACTATCTGACAACTTTTCCGTCACGTGATATATGAATGGGCACATTGGGCACCAATTTTGGCACTTTCCGGATGTATGTGAGAAACGCGGTTTTGTCGAACACGTTTTGGAAATGGGGCTGCCATTAAAATTTCGTTTACGTAAGGATTTAGCTATGATAGAGAGACGTGTTGAAATTATAGTTCGTTTTTTCTATAGATACGGTTTTAGACATTATTTTCTCAAAAGATTTACACAATCACTTACGGAGAAAATAGATACAACAAATAATTTAAGCCGATTGACGTGGTGGGTGGGTAATTGGATAATGTTTTCTGCCAGTCTTCGATCTGATCAGACTAAGGATTTCAGAACCTTACCCGCACATTTACAATACCGACAACTCACAGAGAATCGTTTCCTTCTTAATTCGTTTTTTCCCATCTATTAAACTAATATTTATTTGAGCTTAAAGCCTATATTTAGTTGCCAAAGGGATATGCGACATCCACCATCAACGAACAATTTTAATTTAAACACAAAGTACAATATTACGTGAAATGAGTACTGATCTAGGAATTTTACATAATCTGTGTAGACTTTTAATTAAAGAATAACGAAGTCATGTAAGTAACTTATTAACATAATAAACTATGTATTATATGCAAATGTCAAGTTCTACGAATATCATTATTTCCTGTAAAAATAGATCCATTTTATTATTACGAAGGGAGATATGTAAGTTGGTTGCGAGTTGCACTACTAAATCTTATTTATTTATAACGACAGCAGGACTATAAGCTCAGATGCCCGTCTTAGAGCGACGACTTAGTGAACAGTTTGTAGCGATATTCTGTTAGTTAGGGAAAGCGATCGCTATTTTGCACATGACTGTAATGAGAATGAGCAATATTTTTAAAAAGTGTCTGTTACATTTTCCTTTAAAAAAATTAAGGGTTAAAAATTATTAGTGGACTGCCGGGGTCGCGTTTGGCAGGGGATGGCGAGACGAAGAGGATAGACTCCTCCAAAACTAGGGGGATGAGGCACTGAAAAGTGAAGGATGGAAGTAGTGGAAGGAGGCCTTTGCCCGGGCAAGGAGTAGTACAGAATAGGCTAACAAAAAAAAATGACTCATGCGCTCTTGTGAGCGTTTGGCAGTGACACGGACAGGTTATTTCTCAATAGTTCGAAAATGTTCTGGGAAACCTTAATTAAGATAGTTTGCTAGCTGTATGCCTAAACTAACTAGGCTAATTAACCGTTTTAAATCACATATCCTTTTCTTTGGCATGCATCCAATTTCTCTATCAATGATGATGAAATCTTGATTTCAGGCAGTAATTTTCCACGTCAATTGTTTGAGGTTTCTTCTTCTTCCTTTCCTGTTCCTATAATTTGAGGAAGAGCCTACTCACTTTCTTGTACAAGTTATTTTGTCTTACGACATTCCAATTGGTTAAAGATTATAATAATAAGATTATAATTAACCAAACATTGAATAATGTAACTATCTATACTGATATTATAAAGAAGAACGATTTATATGTATGTTAACGAATAAACTTCAAAACTACTGAACCGATTTCAAAAGTTCTTTCATCATTAGAATGCTACAGTATCCCTGACTAACATAAGCTATACAGGATAAGTTTTTAACCAGTGCGTAAATTTTTTTTGGTAGTTCAGTGTCAGTAATAGAACACATTTCCGTGTTTAGTTAAAAAAAAATTAAAAAAAATTTCATCCTTATCCGAGTTTGAAATAAGCAAAACATGGACATAATCTATTCGCCATACTATCAATGACAACTCTTGGCCGCCGCCCGGGCGCATGGCTGGGGTGAGGGGGTGGGGAATGCGCTAGCGCCGAGTGACAATAAAATATGGTTTTTAAGTATACATGTTTCGTAAGCGATAACTTTTTTTTTAGTACTAAGACATATCAAAATAAAATATACGTGTTTAATAAAACGTGTTGAAGTTTATTATGGCAAAATTTACGCACTGGTTAAAATTTTTTCCTGTATAACATCACGCTACAACCAACGGGGGTGGAGCAGTAACCAAAAACGTAACTAACGAAGGTAGCGGGTGGTTCGTTAGTCATAAGTAAAGGTAGTGAACCGTGGTCGAAAAACGATAAAAGCTTGAACAATAATTTCCCACGATACTGTACCGCGATGCCAGAATAGGTACTCCATCATGTCAATATATGTTTTATAGAGCTCGTGCATCCTGTTCGGAGGAGGCGACGGTAACTGCCGTGAGCAAGGAAATGTACAATGTAAGAGGATGGTGCTGTTAGCCCGCCTACGTTTAAATATAGATCGGCATGTCTAGGCATCTGAGATCGTCTTAGTACTAGAAGTTTAGATTACTTTATTATACTGCAAAATATCAAAAAGCCTTACATACCGTGACATGTTTAAAATATTTAATTCAAATCTTTATTAACTTTGAAAATGATATAACTAATTTTGAAAATAAGCAGCTTGGTATCCTTAGTTTTTTAATCATGGCTATATAAGAGTGCCTAAATAGATTTATGATATTAACCCAGGTCAATCCCAGGTCGAGCAAAGTGTTATTGAGTTTTTCTAAGAAATTATCAGTAGCAACTTGGAGTAAGGATTTGTGCCGGGTTGATGGCAATAGGCTTGCCGATAGGGGCCCATACATGGCTCCTTAACATACCGGCGAACTGTGGGTGTACAGTGGTACACCTCTGCCTAACCCTTGGGCAATACAGGCGTGATAGTATCTTGCATTAGGCATTTAAAATGTTTATGTTTTAATAAAAATAAATAATCCTGTATCATACTTTGTAAAACCCTTGGTCCAGATTATGTAAAATTCTGTATCAGCTGCGAACAAAATATGTTTCACAAAACCTTTTTGATCCTCTGCGCTTTATACGATTCAGATCAAAGTGAATCCCAAAATTTCAGTGTATATGTATATCACGATATACAAATACACAAAGAAAAACATTCGATATTAAATTTTGCGAAGGTGTTTTGCTGTATTTATCACTTTGAGCCATCCCTCAAAGGGCGACCAGCGATTTTGCTTCGATCTCCTAATCCTTCGAATTTGCAAAGGTATTTCGATTCTATTTTTTCAACAATAAGGTTGAAAATAAAATATTGTGACGTTTAAGGATTTCACAAGGTTCGTATAAATCGCATCGTTTAGGAGCGGACGGATGTATTCGTTACGATTTTAAGTGGATGTTTACATAATGATTTATGCAGTGCAGATGTCACTCATCCTAGTAAACTGATGACAGTTTACTTGATTCTGTAGTAGATAAGTACATAAAACCTGTGGAAAATTTAAAACAGGTCTCTCTTTCTCTCTCTTTCATGTGGAAAATAATATTTACATAAAGTCATATAACGAGAAATTTTTCATTTTTTTTACACACAACTTACTAATGCTGTCCATTTGTATTTAATAAATAATAATTATCGCTTAGAATAATGAGATTTAGCTTATCGCTCTGATCTTTTGAATTGCATATGGCAAACACGCCTATAAGTAATTGTTGCATTGTTAGTTTATTTTAAGCATGTTATGTTGTTTATATTTCAGAACCTTGTAAATGTTTACTTTCCAGTAATTTCAATCCATTTTTGCAAACACCAATGTTTCATATTTCAAAAACTTAGGTATCAATTTAAACCGAAACACATCCCTTTTAAATCCCTAATCTACAGAAGTGTTGGGTCATAATCCGCAATTTATACCCGAAGCGTGGGCTAGACGCCGCACGTACGAACTATGCTGCAAAACTAGCGCGGTACAACTCAATAAGGCGTAGCACACACGCCGCGCTCGAGTTGTCTCCAGGGCCCTCGAGCATACAATGGCTGCCCGACACCCAGCCTGTCTACATCCACCTCTATATTGTACTAATGACGACCTACCAGCTAATTAGGTGTATGTCTCCTTAGCGCTAATTAGAAGAGCGTGTGTCTGATCCTTTAGAAATAATTAATTTCATATTTTTGTTCCGTCATTACGTTGGGACGTGATCCCTACTGCAAAGCGAGAGTTAATGAGATTTTAATCATTTTCATAATTGTTTTGACCGATTTTTATGTTTGAAATATTTTAATGTGTACCTGTATTATGAAGATGAATATTGTACCTATACCTAATAATTAACTACGTATATTAATTATTAAGCTACTTTTTACGTATGTTCTAAGTTTTCTTTGTGTGTTTTATATCCATCAATAATAAATAAATGTAACCTAAATGACATCACAGAATTTAGTTTAAAAATAAATGTTTTAAAACAGCTATCAGCTATATATTTTAAAGCTATCATAAATCATACCTATCTCGTATTAAACATATCAAAATTAAACAAACAAAGTTAATGGGATACTGTTTGCGTTATTAATTTAAACCGTGTAACTCAAGAAACCTTTCAAGCGATACATTATTCCAACATATTGGTTCTAAAGTGGTTTTCACAACTACAAATGGAGGAGAGGCACCCCTTACATTGTGTAGCTCGTATTTCACTTGATTTATTTTTACAGGCGCTAATATATCACAAGGACCAAAATAGACTAGCATCGAGTCTGGTCCTGAGATCCGAATATTATCTCCCTCACACGGTATTCTCTATTTTCTCACGGAAGGTCTGTCAAACACATGTGCGGACAATTAATCAGATTCTCAGGGACGCCAAGACATCTGCGTGTACCTTTGTCCAAATGTCAATTAGGAAATGGTAGCAGACCTGATAACAGAAAGACCAAGATAAATGGTCGCCGGCAATAAAAAGCACCTGACTAACGGAGATTTAGGAGATAAAGGGCTTCTTGAAAATCAATGAACAGAATCTTGGAGAGATAAAACGTGGAAATTAAGGGAAATGTCGTTTTTTGCACCGGTCCCGCCTCCCTCCCCCCCTCCGTTTTGCCAAGCAAAACTTAGAATAAGTTTGGATCCTATCTTTAATTAAATTCTTGTACTTATCACTTTCAATTTATAACGAAAGCACCTTGACTTTTTATAACAAATCCTTCGTGAGGTAGAAGATTTTAAACGAAGAAGTTTATAATATTTCAATGTCAATTGAATTAACTTTGACATACCCTTTTGTCACCTTTGTGAGCTATTAAATAAATCTTTCCTAAAGGTAGATAAATTAACCTTATCTTAAAGACAAACTTTTACTTGTGCTAAAAACTTCATAATGTCTTTACTTAATTAACTCTTTCAGGCCTTGCGTAAACAATTGGTGCACATAAAATAAAAAAGTACTCATGCATGTTGCGATATTGCAAAATTTCAGTGTTTTCAATCCCGGTACCGATTAAGTCAATTCCAATTATCTTCAGAAAATAGTATCTGAGCGCAAACGCAACGAGACCCGACTGAACGCTATCGACTCTAATGTGAAGTGACATTGATTGCGCCAGCAACACTTTAAACCTCTAACAGCGTTAGATTTTAAGATCATTACTAACCCTTTAAACATTTACGACTTTTTGATTGATTTACACTAGAATGTTTTTAGTGGACATGCGATTTATTTATATTATTATTTATTCTCATAATATTTTAAATCATTGTGAAATGCGTGCAGTTTATACTAGCAACAAAATATTAAGTATTTAAAAGTAGCTTTTGTTTTCATAAGTAGGTATGTCGTTTATCACGTTGCATAAATCACGACACCTACTGAAATGCATCAAAATGTCTTAATTTTACCACTAGTTTTTGACCAGACTTCGTTTACATATTAAAAAGTACCTAAACTCTGTCCTGATCCTAAGCTACTCTTTGTAAAATTTTATTACGATCCGTGGAAGACAAAACTACTTTGCCTTCATGAGGCAACACACAACCAGACAGAGTTACTTTATCATTTATTGCATTGTAAGGGTGAATTTATTTTAATACCTTATCTAAACATGTTCTATTCAACTGTATTCTCACATATTATGTCATGTCCGTTATCAGCTTTTAAAAGCAGAAAGTAGTTTACAAGTTCACACCCCTCTATTTCTCACAGATTGTGAAGTGTCAACACACTGCCAAGACACGTCGTAATCATTGTTTGTTTAGATCAGTCTGCCCTTAGCCTGCTCTTGTTGAAAGCTGTCAATGAAATAAAAACGAATGGAAACCATAATGGTTCATTAATTCGTTTCTGAACGATTCAGAGTCAACAGCAGCTTCATTTGTATCTGAAAGGATGCACTCAGTGTACCGGAAATAATGAGTTATATTGATTAATGAAGGTAATATTTTCGTAACGTTAATGTTTGGTATTCAATATTTACTTCATCACAGACTTTTAAGTATGTAAATATGCGATTTAATTAATGTCAGTAATTAAAACAGTATTTAGATTTGTTAATTAGTTTACTTGCTTCCAATTTCCACCTTTCGTAGTTAGAATTTATAACCGATTTGAAATTTATTTGCTTACAGTATTTCTCTTAATTAAGTATACTCATAAATAAATTTAAGCATCCTAAATACTCACACACCTAAACTATATAGGTGCGTATACGAATTCACTACGAACCGGCATAAAATAAAAACCGCTTGATAATTTTCACTCAACTAACGTTTCAAAAATATCTGCGCTCTCCAAAGCGGGTGAACATTTTTCAAGCACTTTTACGCAGCCACTAGTTAAGTGTCGTACGTAGATAAGTGTGGAAAATGAGAGGAAAAATCTCTGCGTTTATGAAGGACGAGGCATTAATTATACGGATACTTCTGCGACCCATCAAAGCGAACCCCGCCCGAAATTTTCAATTTAAATTCTCCGGATTTTTGGGTTATTGGTAGGTCCTGTATGATAATTATGTGGCATAATTAAGTCTATAATCTGTTTATCAATTCCCAAAAAGAAGTCATTTTGTTTTATCCATCCAACGGATAATTAATATTTTTCAGAACGAGTTTTTTTTTAATTATTTATTAATTATATTCTATCATCGTGCCGGACACTACTTTAATTCATATGTTTTACGTGAGCGTTCGCACTCGTGTTAGAGTTTATCCATTTCTTTGGCTAGTGACATATACGAGCTTGTACAAAAAAACACTGCGGTTGCTGTAGCTGTGTTGTTTTAGCGCATGGCTTAATTTTTTGCTTTTGGTAGTAAAACAAATCCTCACGTAATTTGTCACGTCCGCCTGTCCGTTCTACCAGACATTTCATTTGTTTGTCCCAAATTAACGTTCGACCCTTATAACTCTACACTGGAAATTTGAAAAAAATAACATTTATTATACTAAGCTCTGAACTCTCTCTTTCTCTCTATCTCTCTTTAGAACTATGTCAAAAACTTTGAAAAAAACCTGATCTTTTGTTATTTATCTTTGCTTTCAGTACATAATGACATGGTATTCATAATCTCATTAACAAATAATTTATACAATTTCAACTAGTAGACTCGGTGACATACTATTTGCACAATGTTATTAAAAAAAAAACAAGTAACCATATATTCGAATATTCATCCGAAACATTTTTACGAAATGAAAGCAAACATATACCATCTATGTATGTATACCTCAAGACATGTTATAAATTGAAAGGCACCCCCTTCGACAAAATATTCTAAGGCGTAGGCTGGCTAGGTTCCGGCCCACTGAACACGAAATCAAACATTTCGTATCGTTCACATCAAATTCTTTTATATGGCGTCCTTTATTTTCCTATCAACAATATACACTACAATGTTTTATTTTACTATATTTGTATAAAAATCGTGGACACTAAGTTTAAAAAAAAACATCGGAAGGACCAATTTAATTTACAAACAAAACCTGATCATATTAAATAGTGTTAACAATGCCTCAAATGCCTGCCCGTCCAATAAATACAAACAAATCAAATCTGTAGAGCAAAGCCACTTTAATGCGGACAAACATCTTACAGCATCCACTTTATCTCATTATACGAAGGAATTTAGTATCAAAGGCATTAATGGCATCTTTAAGTGCTTATGAGAATCCTTGTGCTCTTAATTACATTCCTTTGTTCAGGTGAATAGCTTGGGTAGGCATCTTTTCAAATTATTCCTTGATATATGGTAGAAAAAGTAGATAATTTACGATCTACTTAAAAGATAAAATAAATGATGGTAGTAAAACAAAGGAGTTTGTGAATAAAAGACGTTCGCTATTGAGCGAACCAAAGGCATATTTAGAAAAGTGATAGATTAGAGGCAGATAAAATTATATAGACAAAAAAAACTTGCGAGTGTTGTCATATACAAATAAAATATAATTACAAGCTGAGATTTGTTAACTTTAAAACTTTAATGATGGAGATGCCAACACATATAGGCATTCAAAAAATTTCCACATGCATATTTTAAAAACCTTTCATCTTCATTATGACATGTCGAACTATTATCATATATCATAGTGCCATACCGAAGAGAATTCAAAAGTTATTAAACAAAATTTAACGGCCGAAAATACGTGCTACCAATTTAATGCTTTGTTAACTTTCAAACTATTTATAATATGTAAATTGTCTACCACACCCAATCATTTTAATCAAGTCATCGTAAAGTTATTGTAGTGGTCCTTCGGTCCTAGCCACGAGCTTCTAAATTAAAGGATTTTACCGTTCAACGTACCTTGAGAGACACTATAAATAGAATGCTGTAATAATTATGTGAGAACAATTATTATTTCAAAATTAGTGTCTTTGACAATATTTTTAAACAAAAAGATGGTCAAAAAAAATTGTGACCAAGAATCTAATCCAGAAGAATTCACCCAAGATACAATGGAGACAAAAGAAGAGCAGTGTTGGTTCTGTAGACTCCATCGATTTCCACCGGTCACGTGGAAAGCTCAGATAAGAAAGTGAGACAACATTGACCCAATCATTCCAAAGGGGTGGCTCGTGTCTCATTGTGACACCTTATCTATCGAGCCATCTCAAACGGGGGATGTTACGAACCAATTTGTCGTAGTCGTGAAATTGGAAAATTCAATTTCAGACGTATTTGCCTCGATCTACTTTGCTTGTGAAAATAGCTCTCTGATTTCAAGTGGATTTATTTTTCAGATAGAAGTGCAGATGTCGACTTTTGAAAGTAATAAAGGGTGTCAAGTCAAGTGTAAAATGTCAAATGATATTTAGAGAAATATGTATGTAACGTTCTTCATAGCTAGCTATGTGGGAGTAGCTGAAGGTGCTAAATTCCAAGCCTCTGTTCAACAAAGCCTTTACATTGGCATAGATCTAAAGTGCCTACTTACGCTCAAAATAAAATAAAATAACATTTATTAACAAGTAAAGCAAAGTAAGCGTTAAAATAATTTGTTTCAGAGTTTCTTGCGATGACGTGGGTTACGTATCGCAACAATCGCAAGTCGTGAAAACAAAATCAAATTACTTTTAAGTAGGATCAACTTTTCCTGTAACAAAACATCATCAAACTTATAAAATATATTTTTCTTTATAAATAGCCAATGTGCTAACAATAGAACATTGCCTATATCTCTGTAGGTATGCCTTTTGTTAAACCAATTAATCAGAAGTACAAGACATTTCGCTTCTTACAAAGTTACAACAGAACTTCTTAAGTACCTAATTATTTTTATGGATGATTTGACATAGTAAATTAAGCATTAAGATAAATAAATTAATGCTTATTTTCGGTTGTATAAACGAACCTCGTTTAAGCTATATTTTTTTAGATTTGTTGCTTTCTGAATTAGAAGCCCCGGAAATCCAAAATAATTCACGCAATTTTTTTTGTAATCAGGTCGGATTGTATTATACCCACCCTGCTGATGATGCTATCCTATTTGTAATCAGCAATGTTATCAGATATTTACAAGTAAGACGTTTTACTTCAGAATATCACCCGGCCTATTCAAGGTACTATCATCAAATGTTTTGTTTTTTCGCAATCAATTAGACTTTTTTAACTAAAAACGGCCAATATAAGTGACATAATCTACTACAGATGCCATAAGCCTGATAAAAGTTTGTACAATAAACCTTCTGCATTCACTTTTGAGTAAAGGAACAATGTAGCCAAGTCGTGGGGCGACTCGGTTTCCGCTACATAAAGCCGCGAGAGGGCGCCTCCATCGATCGGTGAGGTTGGTTCCGTAGCAAAGAATGTTACTCCCATGTGATAAAATGTTCAGGTTTTATTGAGAGATATGAGATGTAGGAATTGAAATGGAATAAATTGTAATGTAAATACATGTTTGAATATTTACACGTGGTTTGCTATCTTATTATACGGAATACAAGCATTATTATTGAAAGTCTTAATAGTGAATTTTGTTAACATGGGATCTGCGCATTAAAGAGCAACAATATCTACACTTTCGCTTAAAATTCTCGGGAAGTTACGCGAATCCGAGAACAATGCTGAAAATTTACCTAATCCTAGAAAGGACTCCTATTTATCCACCCAAAATAATACCCGAACAGTCGCAAGTTAATATAAACCCTACAGTTCAAGCTCTGGACAAAGCTTTAATCTGTTAAGAAAGTATTAGCATAAACGAGATAGCCTGGCCTGCACGTGAACAATGCAGGACTAACTGTTACCACCCCCTTGCTTAAATTATACACCAAGCCAAGGTATTGTTCCAAGTGGTATTATAATATAAACCTCTATAGGATACCATTATTATTTTAACGTTGTGTTTTGTAATAAATACGAAGAAAAATCGCGTGATAAATATTCTTGTAAATGATTCTTGCAAGACAATCAAATTAGTAATATCTATTACGTAGGTACTAGGAAAGCAGAGGTTTATAGGGCAGGTTAGTAGGGCATATTTGTGAACGTTGATTAAATAGGACGCAAATATACTTTGATAATTGATCTGGTTCTGCAGAAATGAACCATAACGTTGGAAATTAAACACTAATTTTAAATTCATTTAAGAGTCTATGCAACCTCAGCACAAATTCGAATTTCGCCCCCACTTCACCGCGCCGCCTAACTCTTTATCTCGATCGCATACTTCTGCTTTCAATGTGTCCTGTGTGCAAAATGACACAGCCCTCCCGTATGGAAGCCGAAGCAGGAGTGAGCGCGGGGGCGCGCGGCAGGGAAAATGACCGATATTATAGGTTATTTATATTACGGCGAAAAAAACAAGAAATTCAAAAAAAATAATAATATAAGACCTGCTTTATAGTTAGTTCAGTTAGTATAAAAAGTTTCATGTTCTAGTTTGAATTATTTAATGATTGCCAGCGGTTTATTGTTCAGTTTAGAGGTAACTTTGGGATTTTTTTCTATCGAGAAAATTTTATGGAATTGTGTTTTCGCCAAATATAAGACTTAACATTAATCCTCAACTTTAGAATATATTTATGTCAAAATTAATGCTGCAGTATTTTCGGCGTATCGGAGGATTCTGCTTAGGGATTGCAAAATCCGGAGTTTTTTCAAATCCGGATTTCTAATTTCTCGTCCGATTAAAATCCGGATTATCCGGAGTTTTCGAAGTTTTTGGTGTTTTAAGTTATTTTGATAAAATTTATATAAAATAGTATAAATTAATTTAAATCTGCATCAATTGGCTCAATTCACAGCTCGACAGAATAAAAACAACTAAAATAATCAATAAATTTTGGGTATCAGTAATTTTCTCGTTATAAATTTACATAATCATTACATAACATAAACTGTACTTAAACATTGGTACTCCAGCACTCCAGCGGGGAGGAGCTGGAAAAGCACTTTTATTGAAATCGAAAGAGCTCAAAGAGCTGTTATCAAAGTGATGCGTAAAAAGCTTTTCAGCTTTTTATTCTCAGTGCATGTTCACAAATCCATAAAAAATAGAGTTAACTACCATAACCTACTCTCGAAACGTATTCTACGTGTCCCTCTTCATAATGCTAACAGGCCAGACGATGCCCCTTTTATTTACTCACACATATCTACAATAAAGCAAGTAAGTACTGTGATATCAAAGATCTCACCTCCCATTCATGTAGAATAACCACAAAAAGCTGGCTTCTTTCACTGTCATACAATTAAACCGAAAATTGCTAAATTATCAACAAAAAATTTCATACATGTGCTCCTACACAAGTTCCTACTCAAAATAATCCTAATCTCAATATTACACACATACACCATTTCACCAGCACACATCTCATCTCACTATTACAATATTTACAATCACATTTCATTTTACCATCACACCCACACACCTCATTACACGTATTCCCCGCGCTACTAAACACCTTAACATTGTAAAACAACTTTTTTTTTTGTTATTTATTCCATATTTTATTCTAACTTATAAAAAGTTGAAAATTAGATTGCTTTGTTCAATCTCATATAAAGTCTTGATTTAAAAATTAATTTAAGCAACTCTAGCCCTCAAGGTACGGGCGCTGCCTATTATGGGGACTGCCATATATTATATAACACATTTCTTTTATAAATAAATTGTCACACCATATCTATACTAATTACTAATAATATTATAAAGAGGTAAGATTTGTTTGTTTTTTTGTAAAAAATAAGCTTCAGATGACTGGACCGATTTTACCAATTTTTTTACCAATACATAGCTACATTATTCCCGAGTAACATAGACTATATAACATCATGCTACAACCCACGGGAGCGGAGCATTAACCAAAGACGTAACTTATGGCGGGTGAAATAAGCAACGCGTACGAAGTCGCATGCAGTTCGCTATAACTTAGAATAGCATACCATAATATGAAGTACTTTTAAGTTTATTTTGTCTTGTAACAATGCACCAATATTTTTTTATTTAATTTTTATTCTTAGTTTTTGCATTAAAGTAGGTAATATCGATATACCGATTAATTACAATCAAAATTATTATTATAATCAAAATTAGTTACAAATATTATGCGTTATAATCAGTTTTGACAGAAATCCGAAAAAATCGAATTTGAGTCTTAAAATCCGGATTTAAAAAAGGCGAGAAAATCCGGATTTTTCAGTTGTTTTCGGATTTCGAAGAATCCGGATTGCAATCCCTAATTCTGCTAAGCCATTTGAGGTAGTATAGGCTCTTAAGCATAACTCTGGGATGCACATTGACCTTTTTTATTGGTATGGTAAAGTAACATAATGTTGTATATTTAATGAATTTGACATAATTTATGAAAGTCATGTTATATGAATGAATGACTATAATAGTCAATAAGTTGATTTAAGCACGTAAGCTCTGAAATTTCCTGTGCCTGGAATTCCTCCTAAAAAAAGAGGATTATAAATTAACAAGAAAAAGAAAACTAGAGTGGGTACAGTATCTAAGCACAGTCAAATCTTTATTAGAGCTCCCGCATACAAATAGAATAATAAATACTTAAGTGCGACAAATGTACACCATTACATGCAAGACAGTGATGACCAGAGCGAAGCACTGGTTTCTTTCAAACAGAATAACAAAATACCCAGTCGGCTTTTGTTTCAAGCGAGAAAAATCTAATAAACGGTTCCGCGGCTCCAAAGACACCCATTTCTTAAGAAAGATTTATATGTAAATGATATTACAACGTGACGGGAATTTTGTAATTTTTCTCAAGAAACATCAACGTCACTTGAATGTTAAAAACGGAATTTAGGATAGGTTCAGAAGATTTATTATAGCGTAAAGGAAAACTTGGAAAGAAGAGGGAAATTGAATTCAATTAGCGTATCTTTACCACTCGCTCTCTGCTTTGGAGTTGGTTTGTTTAGTACTTGATTTGTCTTTTTCGTGATTATAAAGCTTTAATTAAAAGCTTCTTTAACGGTTCACACGTGTCTACAGATGTGCATGAGAAAATTTTGGCAAATAAAAAAACTAATAATAATAATTGTTGTGGTATGAAATTAAAAAAAGACATTGTGTAGCTTCTTTTTTCGAAATCTTAACTTCATATTCTACATAATATATACTTTACCTATTATTTCAAATATTTTTAATGTTGATAACACTGGTTTTTCTTTCTTGTACCTGTTCACACGTATTTTCTATTTGCGAAAAAAATTCATTGGCCTTAATATTGTGAGTCACGCTTATCTTACTTGTACCTAGCAATACCTAAGTTTTATGACAAAACTAGATCCTAAAATAAAACTATGCAACAAAAATTTAACTTTTTAAGTCGTTTTACAAGTTTGAAAACTCGTTTTATTTTCCATAAATACTTTCAATAAATGAATTTTTACATTTTAAATAATATAAGGAAAATATTCCCCCTGAAAGTTTTCACAGCTTCAAAAACAGTCGCAGTTTTATTGATTTCCACACCTGATTGTTTGCGCAAAGTCGGGACAACTACGATGCATGCAATTTATTGTGTTGTGTAAAATGTGTGAATCCCGTCTGTCAAACAAACCATAAATAAATACTAGGACTGGTGCAATACAAATCGGTTACACGATTGGTTGAATACATATACAAATTTGTTCATTAAATTGATTTGGGAACTGGCTAACCAATACTCGGCATTGAATACCGAATTGGTATTTCACAGTACAATTAATTATACCAGAAATCCATTATTTAACTGCTGTGTTTTCATGTTTTGCGGTGTACCGATATATAGGATAGGACCCGGAGGATATTACATGTTGCACTGCTGATCGAAAATAATCAAATGCCTAAAACTTTGACACTTTTATTTTCGCACTTAGTTACTATGATAACTTACAGCAATCCCCTATAGGTACTACAACCCTGACACAGTAAGCAGTACCCAGAGCGGCTGAAAACATAAAATAAGCCTAAATAAACATTTTATTGCGCCCGCAACTCTACTTTATGTTATCCATAACATTTGGTCCCGCGGATAAGTAGGCATAGATAACGGAGAGTTTATGGGAATATAATATTTTATATGGTATTAATAAGCAACCCAATGGTTATAAATAGGAGAGGGTAAAATATAAATTCATTCATGAAAAAGTTCAACGTTTTTTCAGGTTTAATTATCTTATATACCTATGCTAGATTTTTGGAGCTGTTGTCTCGTATATCACTTAACGATCTTAGGCAGGGATTATTAATTACAACTAATATAAAAAGGTAGTTAGATAAACCTAGCAGCAATTACTGCTTGGCTGTTGGGAAGCGTAGGTACTCGTACTGCCAAACATTACTTCAAAATACGTACATATAAATATATTTCCTACAAATTTAAATCACGGGGAGGAGGACCCAATACTTCCTCAATTTGAGCATTAATTTGTGTCAACATTTAATTCGCAAAGTCAACGTTACTTAATCAAAGTTACCGCTTTACGGCAAATGTTTACCGGTAATTATCGAAGTGAAACTCGCTTCAAAAGAAGTCAGCATTACCATACAAGGGACAGTTTCGCCTAGTCACTCGGTATTATAAATAGATCGGAGCGGTACGACATTACAATGTTTGATTTATGACTCCTGATAGCCTGTTGAGTAAAATATTATGAAGGCGGTTGCAAACGATGGGGGAGTGTTGTACGTAAAGTTTATTTTGACCGTGAAACTATCAAGTTTGTATCGAGGGCTTCGGGAATATTGGTGCGTAGATTACAAATTTCTGACTCGAAGGACCAAAAAATATTAAGCTTCGTCTCTGTAGTTGACAAAAATAAAGGTATCAAAAACAGCTTTATATGCAGCAGTAAATAAATACATTAGAAACTAAGTAGAACAATCTACAGTAAAGAAATATACTCACGAACTATTAATGGAACGGAACACCGTCCGGTGTAACACTTCCTTAGAGCTTCATAGTAATAAGTGAGTAATATTCTATTCGGATTTGATTCATCAACGATGACTCAACGAAACCCGAATTTTTACTCCCCGTAACGGGTGCCGTGTGTCAGCTATTTTTGTAACTAATGTATAAAATATACGAGCTTGAGACTTTAACTGCCACACTCAGAGACGTTTAACGGTTACTTAAGTCGCTCCTTAGTAAAGATTTAGTAGAAATCTTTACTAAGGAGCGACTTAAGTAACCGTTAAACGTCTCTGAATGTGGCAGTAAGACTTAAAATTTCCACTAACACAAAAAGGTTGCTAAGTTAATTTACCTACAATTTACTTCAAATAATTTGAAAGACGCCGAAAAGTCTCTGCACTGACTAAAAATAAATACCCTACTCTAATACAGAATAGTAAAAGCTCTTACGCCTTCTCAAATGTCAAAGGTCGAGCATCATAAAAATAGGATTAAAAATCAGGGGAGCAATTTTACAAACTTTAAGGAAAGATCCGTATCTAATCTCTGACTCAATCTGTCAAGAATGCCTCTAATTTACCTACATTTTTGACATTCATTGTGGCTAAGATGAGATTTCGACTAGATTTTTATTTGTTTTTTAGTAAAATTAGCCTTCAGAAATAGAGAGAGTTTACAAGTATAAATTGAATATTTGTGTGCCAGTTTTATCAGGGACCAAAAACATTGTCAGGTTTAAAAAATATATAGATACATTTTAGCTTTGGCTAAGGATTACAACTTCGCCACAAATCAAGTTAAACCGGACACTCCTTTCGTACCTATGTTAACGCCGCGCGTTCCCAGTTCCCAATAATCTATCTAAAGCCAGACTTCAGCTTCGTGTGTAATGGAGAAATTGAATGGAGCAATTGAATGCACGTTACCATTTCTGCCAGTCAGCTTGTATTAACGTGACTTCTAATATGATTTAGACAAATCGCTTTTGAATGGGAAGGACGTGTGTGTTTTCGTGAATAGGAGCTTACATGTATACATAAGTAGTACCTATATTGATCGAATTAGTTCGATGCGATGTCTTAATTACCTGAAGATTTTGCTTATGTAACCATTACGTACTTGTACCAATGATGAATATACGATGAACTAATGTGTATTTATTAAATACTAGCTTTTGCCCGCGACTTCGTCCGCGTGGATTAATAGTTCCCGTTCCCGGGGGATTTCCGGGATGAAAACTATCCTATGTCCTTTTTTGGGTCCCAGACTATATCTGTACCAAATTTCATTGAAATCGGTTCAGTGGTTACTTTCGCATTTATATTCGCATATTAGTAAGGAAGTAAGGATTGGGGAAAAATAAAAAATGAAACAGACTTCAAAGCAAAAGGTGGAAATAATATACTGAAGCCTAAACAAATCCAATTAGAATAGAAATTGCAAACATATTCAATTTATTCAGAGATAAATAAGCCTGTGAGGCCTACATTTGGTTTTATATCTATTTATCTGCGGCATCTCGCAAACGACGAGCCGACGAAATTTGAATAATCACGACGGCAGCTGTGCAAGCTACGGCCAAGAATATCGTTTTATGGTAAGCTAAGCTATGGTAAGATGAAGTCGGAATCCTAATGTGAGTGTGGATTGTAATGCCCGCGTTTGTGTGACACAATCCTGCTTTTAATTTGCAGCTTAATTTCTAGGTTGAAACCGGGTGGTGTTGGAATTCAAATGGTTATGATAGGGAAGGGTTGGATTAAATGGTACAAAAACCTGATTAAACAACTCATTGCACACCCGATAGTGAGTTCCAAAATAATATTTAGTAGAACTTCAGACTACGAACGCTAAAAGACTAACATGTATAGGTAAATTACCAAAAAAATACTTTTATCAGAACAAAGTCAAATCATTTATTTAAATTAGACCATTAAAAGACACTTTTAAACGTCCGTAACAAGAGAGAAAATAAATTAATCCTGAAAGGTAGTTTCAGTTTGTTATAACTCCAACATACCTACTCTTTTAAAAAATATGTTAAGTACCTACAATAGATTGTACAGTTACATTAACTACAAGAAATGCCTTGCATCTTAAAAAAAAAATAAGATCTATCAATTCCTACACATTCATACTCCTGCATCAGAAAACGTAACTTACACAAAGTCCATTTTTATAGCAAAGTATACGACATCTGCGACATAAACGATCCATTTTTAATGCTATCCAATAAAACGTCCAATATAAGGTAAATGTCTTGTCGGTGCAGTAGCAGCTGTTGTGATGTGTTCCTTCGTCTGCCGTCCGCCGGTGAGCCCCGGGCTTCACGCTTGGGGCGTTATCACTAAATAATAACATAGAGAAGGTGCACTATTTGCAAATCTTACAGTCTCAGTTGGACAGGGTTGCGATTGTACACGAGCTTTACACGTAAAAACAAACGGATTATCATAGCATTTTATTTTAGAGCATACGATCGTATTTTAATTGTAAACCAAGAAGTTCCCAAGCTTTTCTAACCTTTATAAATAAGACCACAGAACAGATAAATATTTGTTCTGTGAATAAGACTTAGCATTTCAAACTTAGAAAAAAAAATAGACTAGCAGACTGTATGGTGTGAACTGAAATATTGATAAAAGGACCAAAATAATAATGGCAATGAAAAGGTAAAAGAAATCATCCAGATCCAGATCCAGATATATTGAAGGACTGATTCGCACTATAACTTTGTTTGTTGTTCATCTACACCAGTTCGTATTCACGTAATATCTAAAATGGTCCTTCTGTATTTATTATGTCTATGAGCGTTATGTTCCGAAATAATATTCAACGCTTCCCTAGGCAATCGTAGGACCGCACATTTGAGAACTTTCGGCTATTTGGGTACAGTGTTAAATGAAACAAATGAGATATATGACGCGGTCACGGCGCTGCAACAAACTTGTTTACGCCAGTTTGGGCAAAGTTGGCTTTATTAGCAAAGTTAGAACATTCTCGCAGATTCCTTGTTTTGTTATTTTCTATTATTCATCTTACTAGTAGGGTTTTGTGAGAGGGACAGCAGAGTAACGTTAGATTTATGTTATTAGTAATCCTAACTAAGTTTATATTTTGTTGAGCTGTGGATTTTGTACTGTTCTCAAAGTTACTTTTCATCGTTGAAAAGGTAAGAAAATCCAAGAGCAATGACCAGAAACTTATAGTTTGTGCAAAAGTTTTCACCCCAAGTCAACTTCGTCGGCGTTTCGACGAATCGTGCAATGATTGAGATTCATTTGGTGGATTTTCTTTTTTGCTGCATAAGGAAAAGGTGGAAAAAAGATTGAGGGAGTCAAACGTGTTTTTGTGGAACCTCTGCTGAAGGAACGCAAGCAATGTTAAGAATTGTTTTCGGGAAAATAAAACCGCTTTAATTGTGTGATACTTGGTTAAGTTATTTTCTTTAATGGTCTAAACAGAAAACCCATAATGACTATAATATTGTGTACGAATTCCAAAGTTTACCCTTATTTTTACCAGAAAGAAGGCCTAAAGTATTGTAAGCCATAAATAACTGCCTTCCCGTTGACCTGGGACATAAAAAACAGACCTTTAGCGGTTCTTTCATCCCACGCAAATCGTAAAAGTCACTCGAGGGTATCGTTTCTGTTATATTTACTAACAAATAGACCATAGATAAGCAACATGGCTCGGCTTGGTCATTTTAGCCAAAACCTTGCAAAAACATAAGAGATAAATGATGATAGGATAAAATGATAACACCGCAAGTTGGAGGAAAATGCATAAAACTACAGTTTGGGACACTAGAGGCAAAGCTTCACAACAATCAACTGTTTTACCACTAAACCTATATATAGTTTTACAGTTCCGACAGGATCTAGTCTCTACGTATTGAGGTGTATTGTTAAGGTGGCATTCATGATTTTGCTCCTAGGGCCATGAAATTAGATCAGTACATCCGAAACTAGACCTTATTTCAATCTGTGCAGCCCGCACTAACCCCACTTTCCACTCGAAGCGTATATCAAAAGCAAACATCGTCAACCCGTCTTCAGAATATTAAACACATTAATAATATGTTGCAGGCTTGCAGGCTACAGGGTGGCAGAGCGTGGCGGTCTACCGCGGCCGTCTGCTAAGCTAGCATGCTCATAATAAAAGCTCATTTTATGCTAATATCGACGCGGGCGGCGGCAACTATTTGTGCAATTTGAGCAGTCCAAAGTGCGGAAGGCAAATAACTGCTAAATATTCATGCTGCCGTAATGTTGTTGGGTTCAGCAGTTTTTAATGAAGGTGAGTTTGTGGTATGGACAATTAGGGGACTGTTGGAAGTTTGTGATTTCTTAATGGCATTGTAAGTTATGGCCATTTACAAACACAGGGTTGAAACTGTTAGAATTGGTAGTTTTTCTATATATTCATAAAAAGGCCAACGCTGGAAACCACTGGCTGGTTTCCACCAGTCAATAAAAATTGCCTTCCATAAAAAGAACAAAGCTTTTCTAGAATTGCTTTAAAAGAAGCAATGATATAAGCACAAATATCACACGTGTGACAAAAAACTCAGGACCCAGAGCGGCGAATCTAAATGCGTAACTAAACGTATCGCAAAAAATGCAAAAGGAAAACCTGTAGGGTTTCACATAACAAGCGCCGGACCGCAATAAAACACCTGCAATCCCGAACTTCTTTCTTTTAACGTCTAACCTTCCTTCCCCGCCCCCCTCAACACCCCCCACCACCCCCTTACTTCCTAGCGTGTCGCGTAAACAGGGGAAATTCGAACAAAGAAAATACAGGAGCAATTTGCAAGCTTCCACGACAATACGAAATTTTACGCCGTAGTTATTCCAAAGTTGACTACAACAATTATTCGTGTACACAATGTGAAATTAGCTCGTCATGTAAATTAACCTGTTCTCCCACTGACTGATTATAAAGCTCGGGTTTCGCCTTCCAATTTAGTCGGCGATACGCTGAAATGGATCGGTGTGAAAAAGCTGGCGGTGCAAATTGCATGCATTTGGGCCTGAATTGCATATAGGTATGGTGTATAGGATTGATTGTGTCTGTCTGTAATCTATGCGTAATTTCCATGATATTCCCTTTGTAAAGAGTTATTGATAATTACAGTATAATGATAAAACACCGATAAGTACAATAAATATATTATGCACCTTTAACTTTTGTAAAACAGCACATTTTCAAAAATAATAAGAAGGACTTCAATGAAAGTATATCTTAAACTGAAGTTACTATATATTCGTATTATGAGTAAATTCCATAGTTTGTACTAAATTTTTCATAGATAAACATAGGAATGACAAAAGCTTAACACTCCTCTCGACATTAAAGCTGCCTTTGTCAGTTTGCCATTACCTATTGCCTCATAATTCTAAAATCCTTCCTGTCTAGACGAATAGCTGCTACCCTTACGATGTAACAAGTCAGTTCTAATTAAATCCAGTGTGTAGCTCATATCAAACGGCAGCCGTAACGAGGTGATTTAAAGCGCACTCATCGAAAATATTTATAGCTATCCTGGAGCTCATAATCAACAAGCTTAATTGGAGTAAAATGGGAATCTATGTAGATGGCGCCTTCCTAAGCCATCTAAGATTCGCAGATGACATAGTAATACTATCCGAAACAAGCTCGCAGCTACAAACTATGATTGAATCTTTACAGATAGCTAGTACAAATGCAGGACTCGAAATTAATCTCACCAAGACCATGACAATGACAAATAGCACAAAAATACCAATAAAAGTCAAAGGAGACCCACTGAAATACACAGAAACATACACATACTTGGGAAAAGCAATCAGTTTTGACAGAAAAGCCAACGAAATAGAAATAGGCAGGAGAGTGCAACTAACGTGGAACAAATACTGGAGTCTTAAGGAAATTTTTAAAAGTAACTTGCCAATAAGTCTTAAAACTAAGATCATGAACTCGTGCCTCATACCATGTTTGACGTACGGATGCCAGACGTGGAAATTCACTGCCAAAGCTAAGCACAAAATCACAACATGCCAACGGGGAATGGAACGAAGCATGCTCAAGGTAAGGAAAACAGATAAAATACGCCACACAAAAATAAGAGCTATTACAAAATCTAAAAATGCCTTGACCTACGCACAAAAGTTAAAATGGAAATGGGCAGGCCACCTTGCGAGGCTTTCAGATCAACGGTGGACCCTAAGAGCAACCTTATGGAAGGGCCCGCAAGGGAAAAGAAACAGAGGCAGACCACTAACACGATGGGAGGACGAGATTAGACGAACAGCCGGCTCAGATTGGAGCAAAATAGCTAAAGACAGAGGCACATGGGCAGTTTTGGAGGAGGCCTTTACCCAAACAGGGGTCCTTGCAAATGAAGTTAACTAACAAAACTAACAACTACATTCAATACAAAAATCTAACCCACTAACACAACCCTACTAGAAACTAAGTTTACATTGTAACACATGCAAGGAATAAATAGGCTTTTTTATTTATTTATTTATTGCCTCATAATTCTAAAATCCTTCCTGTCTAGACGAATAGCTGCTACCCTTACGATGTAACATGTCAGTTCTAATTAAACCCAGTGTGTAGCTCATATCAAACGGCAGCCGTAACGAGGTGATTTAAAGCGCACTCATCGATGCGGACCGCCGTGAAATTAGTCGCACGTCGAGCTCAATGTTTGTCGCGCGGATATTGACAATGCTGTGCCTATTGGCGGATACATGTGTCGGTAAATTGATGTTGAACATTGTTTAATGTTAGGTACGAACGCCAGCACATGTAGCTATCCCAATTGTAACATTTTCCCAATTGAAAATCAATCTTATTCTGTTGAAATAAAGTTAAAAACTTTTAAAGTTTAAAAAATTGGGGTAACTTGATATACAGGCTTCTGTAGTACTACGTAGTAAGTTATAGACGAGACGAGAAAATGTCAATCGTGGAAGGTAAGAAAAACTGTAACGGACCATATTTAATGTGAAACATAGTGTAGGTAATCTAGCGAGGCTTTTGTTTTTCTTTACAACGGCTTGCTTGAAGATAGGTACATGAATACCGAAAAATCTTCAAAATAATTGGTACAAAGTGACAGCATTTCCAGTTTCCTAGTTAACAAAGATAGATGTGAAGTTAGATGCGCATTGTTTACCTATGTCGTGGATTTTGAGAACGTTTGATACCCATTTGCGTAAACATGTGTCAGTAATAGAATGTTGAGTATTGTTTGATGTAGCTATATATCCTTTGAGTATGGCTACAATAGATACGAAAAAAATAAAGCCTGCCGAAATGAACCTAAAATTTCGGGACCGGAATAAGCTCGCCCGCTTGTTTAGAAATGTATGAACACGGATTTATTTCACCGGCAACGCGATAAATCTTCATAAAAACTTCCAACAACACACCGAGACAATCGATTGTATACACGAATTGATGTTAGCTACGTGCGATGCAATCCATTTCATAGTTAGCAAATATTGATAATGTAGACTTTTAGGTACTTAAATAGATTACTAATGAAGCAAGCTTTGTATCTTATACGTTATAATGAACAGCCAGTGAAAATTGAAAATTTTAAGTATTCAGATACATTGATTGCATTGTTTTCCAAAGTTGTGGGTACTGTTATATCAAAGTATGAATGAATTTTCAGGACGCTGTAAGTTTCACATTCAGATGTCATTTATTTCTCTTTCTAGATCCAGTACTTACATTAAAATCGTTTGATATCTGCGACTCTTTCTCTTTTTGTTCATATTCATATTAAATTTGTTTGTTTCCATTTTAGTCTACCCCAACCATGTTGTATCTGCCAAACAAAGTCCGTTGCATTTTCCATGTTCCAAAACTGCTCTTGTTTTTCGTCGTGCGCTTTTAAACTGTTGTGCCTTATCTACGAGTAGAACGAAAGCTTACAAACAAAATAGTGTACTTTATGTTTCCACTGCGAGCCAAAACAAAGGCGTATTGCTCGCTGCCTGTCCATATGTCACTGCGCTGTGACTGGTTAACAAAATGAAAAAAAGATACGTTAGAGCTTTTCAACGACAGTAAATTACTTACTCCGTGTGCATGTAGAATAATTTATAGTAAATAAGTAAAATAAAATTCTTTTAGTTCATACTAATGCCCATAATTGGTTAGTAACAATTTATCTTAAAGTATGTTAGAAATGTTTTCAACTTAATTGAAATAAATGTCACAGATTCCCGAAAAGTATGTTCATATTTAAATTCAACCACATCTTAAAACTACCTTAAGCATTGGATTCAATATTATCTATAACTTAAAGCTTTCATATGAACCCATGTAGGTAGCTGGGCTATAGAGAAATCATACCGAATCCGAGCTACATGATGTTGTCATTAATAGAAACCTTCACATCACAAATTCCCAGAATCCGTTAAGTCATCAGAATCCCAACGTGTACCTAGCTTTACAAGGAAATCCAACATCTGGTTCTATCCAACCAAAGTTTATCGACATGCGGGAAGGAACTTTGTTCTGAAATAAAACTTGGTCATGACACCTCACCTTTTCAAAGTGACAAATACAGTTCAAATCCAACACTTCAAGTTTTCTGGAGATTACAGACTTCAATTTTATAGACTTGGAGTTTCCACAGACCATTTGCATGTAAGCAAGCTAATTACCATAAACTGGCAGTTGAAAACACAAGTTTCATGCGGGCGAAGCCGCAAATAGAGACTAGCGAACGGCAGCGGCGCTACTATTAGCAGACGGCACACCACAGACGGTAACGAACCGTCACTAATAAGTTTGTTAAAGGCGGAATAATCGTTTAGACTTCTGTTGCCGAAAGCCTTTGTAGCCACATTTCACTACCCATTGCTTCTTTTGTATAAAAACTTTTTATGAAAGCAGAAAGTAATTTCTCAATGTACAGGACTAATATAAGTTTTTCGCAGTTCCAACGAGGCACGAAGCTGGAATATCACGATGCAGGGATCAGGCAAGTGACGGGTTGACTGACGACTGTTCGGCTTGTGTTGTGGTTAAGCGGTGTGTTGTGTTGGCTAGTAAACTGGGAATGAGCGAGCATGTGGTAGCTACTGTGTGGCAACTGTGACACCAATAATTACCTAGTCGAAAGTAGTAGACGTTTCGTAATTAATGTCCTGATTAAAAACTAGATTATGTAAACTCATAATGAATAGTAAGTAGGTATAGTAGATATATACATTAATAAACCCACGCCATTTTCCCATAGAGGTAGGCAGAAACCGCAGAATGCCACCTACAACGATCCTTACATACTTCTTTCACCTCATCTACGTTTATACTGTCATACATCTGGTTATACAAGCACGGCGGTTGCGAGTACTGCGCACTGGACCTTTCTGAACAACCTTACCAATAAGGTCAGTGTAGGTCCTGCTAGGGCGACCCCTCCTGACGTTGCCACTCACATCTGCCATATACATTCCTTTTGGTAGTCGCCTTTCACTCATCCTCTCTACATGAGCGAACCATCTCAGCATACTCCTTTATCAATACATCCTCTTTTACTCCGCAACGTTCTCGTGTAACCTTATTCCTCACTCTATCGTTCAAAGTTACAGTATGATTTAGCAAAGGCACGAGATAATTATATTATGGCATGGATATTCTCCTTGATGAAGGATTTACCACCCATTTCTCTGAGAGACTTAGGTAGTTAACTAGACACGAACCGTAAATAGCACTTGTCTCTATCAATTTGCACTTGAATATCTTTACACTTGCAACAAATCTCTTGAGCCTTATTCAGATATGGAGGCGTAGGCAGAGGCTTGTGTCTTTGAAACGTAGAGCGCATTAACAACTTTTTGTGCGTTGTCATACTACTAAACAGATTTATATGCTCCCCTGAACGTGCCCTCGGCGTTACAGACATGATTTATAGCAAATGACGCGAGTTTAAATCAACCCCTGATGAATAGACTTGATTGATCAATATTTTAACAATGCATTCGGTAGGTGACTACAAGATTCACTTGTATTTTTTCTACTGGAGAAGATTCTACGATTAATGTTGAAGTCCTATAGTATCCTCTTGTCAAGAAAAACTGTAAGTAAATTCATTTTTCAAACTTTAGCATTCACTATTGTCGCGTTCAGAGTCTTCGCTCAAAACTCCGCAAAATCTTTTCAAAAGTTACTGAACATTTTTAAGCATCGTCGAGCAGCAAAATCAGTCAAAGGAAAACACTAAAGCCTTATGTTTCGTGAACGAATATTCGAACGTTCTCAGAGTAGATAGGTATAAGTATAAAGAAAGGAAGTACGTACCTATCATACTTACAGATATTTATGGGAGTCTAAAGGCAGGCAGGTACACAAAGGCATAACCAGCTTTGAACACAGTCTAGAACGAATACGGAGTATAAACAGGCGATGTTTCATACAAGTAGGTACTTATTGTTCATTAAATTCGTCCCTTTTCCATATAAAGAGGAGAAACACTGCAAATTGGCAGTTAGTATCTACCGCTCCAAAATAAAATGAAATGACTCCCTAATAAAACCCTTCACGAATGATTGGAACGAAACGACGAAATTATTCAGTTCGAGTGACGGTAAAAAAGTCATTAAAGGGACGGCATTCACGCTTTTTAATTCCGACGACGCGACGGAGGTCTATTTTGGAGCATTGTATCTTTATTACTGTTCCGTACGGAAAGTGGGAATGGAAGTGTTAAAAGTGTTGTAGCTTTAGTGGCGAGATTCTGTGGGGGAAGCCGTCGGGCGTCGGAATGGAGAATGGCGATAGGACAAAGCTTGTAAAATTTTAAGTTAGTTGGAAAAACTAAAATAGACGCTTTATTTTATTTTCGTGACAAATTACAAAAGTGGACATTGCTGGGCTGGCGTTTCTAAAAATAATCTCAAAATCAAGAGACTCTTCGCCGCTTGCCTATTTCGTCTGACGAAGTTTTCTAACAACCTTTACACAATGGCTGATACCTACTCCTAGTCCCTACCACTTCACATTAGGTACATTACATTATGATGCAGGCAATAAGTATATATTCCCGTTATGTCGGTAATTTGATGCCAAAGTTGGTGGCGGCGCCACCTCCTGCCGTTACGTTTTATGAAGGTTATTATATGAGTTTCTTTACGTTTTCCTTTACGTTTAGAAGCCAGGTAAGTTTAGCGTTGATGCCACGTTGATGCGGACAATGATTACAATTATTGCGATGACAATTATTATAATTATTTTGAAAGATATATTTCAAAAGGACTTTTGACTATTTAAGGCCCTTGCGCCATTTTAATGAACGGAATATGAAAGGAAATTGATATGAACTTCCGAAGAACCATAACATTTAAACCGTTTTAAGTGTGATTAGAATTCCTAGACCAATACAAATCCCTGAACATCAAAACCTCAAGACAATCATCTCACTTTACAACCGTGACCAATCAAACTATAAAAAGCCAAAACATAATCGAAAAACAATCCTATTTCTAAGAAACCACATAGTTGAGCAACTATACTTCCCAATTTCTAAGAACACGTTGCTTGACAGACATTAGTCAGCCCGGGTGCACAACCGCACGACATGTGGTCTGTTATCTGACCCCGGGGTGTTCGAGAGAAAGCCCATAGCAACCCGTCTGACGGGTCCCGTTGACACACATTTCATGTTCCGCTTCATTTCTTTGTACTTTACTACGCCGTGCCCGTAATATGTTTGACCCGCGAAATCCCGGCCCCTTTCGGCGATTGTATTTACTTGTAGGTAGATGTTCAACGATCGTGGAGGTTGCGTTCCTTTTTATTGAGAAGCATTGAATTTGGGACCAGTCAGACGTGGTGAAAGCTTAGGTAGAGTACGGTAGATATCTTTCTTTCTTTTTTAAAATTGTTGCCCTTCACTAGGGATATCTCTTGTATTGTGGGTACAAACGTATAAACTCACATACACGAAAACCAGACCCGGGATAACTAACCGTGTGTCATACAAATATTGGTTCCGTTTGAGCATCGAACCCGCGACACAGCGCAGCAGCGAATCGCTTAATATTCTGTTATCCCTCATGAATCTGGGTATCAGAAATATTTTTTTCCATTTCGAATGTAGTTCCGGAGATTAGCGCTTTTAAACAAACAAACAAAAAGTAAACTCTTCGGCTTTCTTGATTGTTCAATCGCACAACAGCCGCTTAATCCACTACTGTAGAGCTTGTCTACGGCACCAATGCCAATATTCAAATCTTTAAAACGGATTCTGAGTGGTTTGTTGTAGAACTTGTAAGCTCGTTGTCTATTTCTACCATCAAATTATGAACAAGTTTAACAAAACACTCATATTTTTTTTTAAATTGATGGTTTTGACAAGCTTAAGGATAATTATTTAACTTTTGTATATTTATACGTACTTACCTAATGTCGGCAACATTAACCGTGAATAGAATACCGAACAGTCTGCTGCTAAAATAAACCGAATTACAATGCAAATAGCATCCATTAATTTAGCTCAGTGCTGTTGCAAAGAGCATAATGTCAATTATTAACTCGTAAAGTATTAACGTTACGCCATTTAGTTTAATTAAATCCCGTGATGCTGATGCACAATTCATTAGTATTAGTTAGTCGTTTATTTACTATCCAGGTAAATACTGTTGAAGATCAGAAGTTACCTATAAGAAAAAAAGACCCTACAAATGGGTACCTAGATTTCAATTTCCTACGGCAAAGGGACAGGTGGGAGTTCCTTATTAACAGAAACGGTTACAATATTTGTAGTAAATTAAGTATAGTTGAATAATCTTCAATTTTCCATATGCTCCGAATAATAACACTCGTATTACAGAACAAACTAGGTACTTGTTATACAGGCAAAATTATTCATCTTTCTACTACACTGCCAATATTCATTTTTATAGTAGGCTTATGGCACAATATGAGTGATGTAAAAGGATTGACATCTCGTGAGACTTAACACATTAGATTATACCTGTATAGGTACCAAACAGTTGGTTTGTTTGCTATACATCGGTAGGTAACCCTCAGAGCAATTTGAATAAATAGAGTATCATTGATGCTCCCCTGTGTAGTCTGTCTAGCTGGTGTCACTGACTAGTTATAAATGTTATGCAATAGTGAAGTAAGAATGAATGTAGCTACGCTACACGCTGTACGCTAGAGGTCCTGGGTTCGATTCCCAGGTCGAGCAAAAAGTGTTATTGGGTTTTTCTATGAAATTCTCAGTAGCAGCTCGGAGTTTGGATTTGTGCCCGGTTAATGGCAATAGGCTCGCCCCCATTACATGGGATGTAAATATACCGGTGAACTGTGGGTGTGCATAAGTACACTTCTGCCTAACCCTTCGGGGAATACAGGCGTGATGGTCTGGAATGAATGTAGAAATATAGAACGACTAGAGTCTAAACACAACAAATATTGACATTCGTTAAAAGATTTTAATAATTTATAAGATCGGATGTACAGCGATTACAGACTAAAAGGTTTCCTTATTACATATTTTATTTGATTTGTGCGTCACACCTACTCTATATTTACAGTCATTCGCTTAGAATTTGGTTACATAGGTTTATTAAGAAGCTTATTTTTCCGTCCATCATAAAGTTTTACTGCAAAATGATTAAAAAGGATTCATATTTTAACGGGTCTTCTCAGTTATTCTTTTGATTGCCGCCATTATTCAAGACTGAAACCTAATAGAAGGAGGCACATTTAACTCAACTTAGATTAAGTGGTCCCGTTCCGTAGATTAAGTGAATCTTGTAATTATCGTGAGCGAGATTCAACTGGACGGCATTCCGGGCTAGACGTCTGATGGCGGTCAGTAGCCGTCTAAAGGCAAACAGTCTCGGATTTTGTAGTGCACTGCTTTGTTTGCTGACGTCAGGGCGTGCATAATTTGTAGATAGGTAGGCAGGTACCTAATAGGTAGGTCGCCATTTAGTTTGATAAGTTCGTACCTACTAAATAGCTTCTACTAAGTAGGTACAGTCTGCAACAAAAGTAGGTAGATTAACATTTCAAAGGGAATATGAAATAGATCTAAAATTAAGTTCAAATGAACTCTTAGGTCTAACATTCTGAATAGCAGTGAATTGTAATATTTATTGTAATGATATTTAAAAATAACATTGTTAATCAACTTTTGTTGCTGACCGTTCCTACATTTAAACTTTAGTTATAGGCTAAACATAGTAGACCGTTTATTAAATGTCTATTTACGTGAGGTCTAAGATAGCCATTGCTTTCTCTACATTATTTTCTTCCTTGATTTGCCTAATTGGCTAAACTCCTTCAAAAAAACTTAGTCTTCCTACAGCTCAAAACTTGTTTACAAATTAATCCTAAATCCACACGAGAAATTATTGTTAAGCTTCGAATTCACCCTTTAAACATTGTATCGTGCTGTGACCCCCTGTCTACATCTGTTAACACCGCGTTAAGGTAGTCAGTCACTCATGATTATGCAAATGTGTCTAACAAACCGATTAGAGCTGTGTTATTTTGTTGTCAAAATTGGAACAGTTCATGACATTGTACGAATTAGTCTTATAAAATAATGCGGGTAGGTACAACAGCTGGTTTACTAAATTACCTTAAGTAGGACGTACAGAATGCTAGATAAAACATTTTGATCTCAACTCTTAGGTATATTTTACGAAGTTTAATGGTCAAGACTAAGTAACAATTTTATCTTCACAAATATCTAAGTTGTGCCTGCCTCGTTAGCCTATTGGTCCAAAGCGCGATTGCTATGCTAAAGATCTTGGGTTCGATTCCCAGGTCGAGCAAAAAGTGTTATTGGGTTTTTCTATGAAATTCTCAGTAGCAGCTCGGAGTTTGGATTTGAGCCTGGTTAATGGCAATTGAGTCGCCCCCAATTACATGGGACTGAAACATACCGGCGGGCGGCGGCGACTTCATACCTCTGCCTAACTCTTAGGGGTATGTGTAAATATCTAAGTTGTGGTCTTGATTGTTATCAACCTAGCACTTATGATATTGGTAAAAACAACTTAATTGCGCCCTGTAATAGGTGTTGTTTTGCACCACACCCTGTTACGTGTATATGGTACCTATATAGGTACCTTATCTTCATGTCAAATCGTGTCTTAGCTACTAACAAATTAATCAATGTTAAATTAATACCGTTTATGCAGCATTCTTCGCGTTGTTCGTCGTGTTAAGTGTGTAAACAAAATGCAGTTTATGAGGTCATGTGGTTTTAATTACGTGGACACTTCCTGTTCTTTGGTCGTGTAGGGCGTATTGGGTATATAGTTACTAGGGCTTCAAAGTTACACCTGGAGATCAAGGAGGGTATCGTATGGCTTAAGTAGGTGTCTACAAGTAACTTCGTCATTGCCAAATAATAACATCGAACTAATTAAGCAAGATATTGCTATAAAATAATACTCCCAAGTTGTATCTCAAAACTTGGCCCTCTGCTTTCCGTATCTACCTAGTCACGATCAGACGGAAATAATTGTCTGTACAATACGAAAATACAATTCTAAAATGTTAATCACGCCTCGGATCAACAGCCTAAATAATTGTATTGTACAGTCAGCAACAAAAGTAGATTCCCATAATTATGTCTATTTAAATGACATGTAACCGTAACATTGTTAGGTTCATCGAGTTTTGTTGCTGACCAAACAATTCTAAAATTTCTAAAATCAAAACAAAACACAAACGCACCATTGCCCCAACTCCTTGTTCTCCTCGAGACCAGACGGCGTCGCTAGAGTGTCGGCATCGCCCTCCGTCCTCCCGCCCGGATGCTCAGGGATCACGCGCTCGATCGTCGTCACCTCTTCGATGTCCGAGTCGATACCTTGCGCGAAGTCCATGTAAAAGGACTCCCGGGAGTCGCTAGACCCCCGTCGCAATTTGAGCGACAGGTCCGGTGAGCTGTCATCCATTTTTGTAACACTATTCCTTCATCTTTCACTTGAATAGTTAAAGAGTCAGAACCGTCTTTTCACTTTGTGCGACATTTCGAAAGCGCAGTTAACCCATTTTCGTTCGTTAAACTTGAAAATAAATAAATAATTTATTCGTGGGCATTACTGTTATTACTAAAATATTTAGGTATGTATATACAGGAAATAATTAATGAACTAAAACTAATCTATTGAGACTTCTAAGGTAATAAAAACGTTCCCTATCTTCGACGCAACAAAAAAGGCTCGCACACAAACAATAGCAATTTATCTTGTCGCGCTACAAAAAGGCCGATTCGACGTAAAAAGAACAATGACCTGTGAACCGTTCCTAGTGTAACCTTCCCTAAAATCGACACCGCTTCCTGTGCCACTAATAACCGACGCACACCGACACATGTCGTTTAATACATCTGTGTGCGTCAGCCTACTCAGCGGTGAGTCTTATTCGCATTCGGCTTCTATTGAATGACTTATACGACCGCCGAAACTGCCGAAAGTACTATCAATCAAATCTCGACGCTTTGTACGGCAGTTAAGTCATGAATATGCATCTCCGGTAATATTTCTTGCCGCTTAATATGGTCAGAGATATAATAATATATTGGTTCGTTACAAATACGTTCTGCAGACCGGTTTATCAATATTTATATCAATCATCCTTGGACCCCTCTTCCACGCACTACTGACCATATTGATAATAACAATAACAATTCAAAAGCTTTTAAGTAAAATAAGATTCTAACAAGAATCTTGCGCCGAACAGTGGGTCCGCTCTTAGAGCATTTCGTGATAACGATAAGGCACGTTTAATATTATTATTAATACCACATCCGTGAGCGATATCAATCGACGCCGATCCCTCGGGAACAACAATAATGCCCAAGAACAAACATATTCATTTACACACGACAACCAATCGTGCGATACGTATGCTAGACACGCATCGCACGGCGGAGGCGGAGGCGTATTGACACGGAATAATTCAACGGGCAGTCACTCACACCGATACACGATAACGTTGTAGTAGGGTAAGCACGTGCGTGGTATAGGAACGCGACGGGCGTCGGCGGCGCCCTCCCGCGGCAGAGGTTGGCGCGCGATTGCCGCTCGCAGCGAGCGCAGCGCGCTGGCGGGAAGGGCGGGGGATGCACCCTCGGCCCTGCTCGCACCGTGCGGGATCAATCTGACACAGGCACCCGATATTCGGGAAACGGTACCATTCACTACATTATAGAAACAGGAACTAGATGGGATTAGCGCCGTGCGACAAACTGCGGGGCGCATTGAAAATGAAACAATTATAGTAACCTATACAAGTTTATAACATACTTTCTATACATATCAAACAAGTGATTATTATACTTACATAATTCAATTATACACTCAATATCACAATACTTTTTAGTCTTTATTAAAACAATTGTTTACATGTTTGGTGTAGTATATGGAACGTAAGGCTACGGACCTTGGAGATACATGCTTATTAAATATTTAGCTTTTCTACTTATAATTTAAGTTAAAAACGCATGTGATGCCTTGTTCGATATAATTAGCAAACTACAATCGCTTTTCTGTCATCAATTTATTGTACATTTGGAAGGAAATAAATTTCATTTTCTTATTTTTTTGGTGTGTTTTAAATTCCAAATTATTGTGCTTGTAGCAATAAAATAAATTGACACAATAATTGCTTAAATTAATATAAAATTTTAGGTGCTTTACTCTAAAATAACTTGGAACCGCTTGCCAACACTTCAGAAATATCACACTTATATTAATGTGGCATTAAAGGCGCGGCCACATCGCGAGAGGTATGAACTAGAAACTAGTAGCTATTTTATAGCTTTAAAAGAGCTAAACTGCTATTTGATTTATGAAGGTAGTGCTTGAATGCTTATATTATAGGAGGTTAGCTACTTTCGCTGGTATAGTTCAGGACTAGCGTTACTCGCTTAGTATTCCTCTCTTTCTAGCTCACGTTTATAGTTTTATTTCAATCTCTCAATCGCTAAATGAATGGATCGCTAGCACATTATCAACTAGTTAATAGTTCACGGATCTGACCACGCCCTAGTAGTAGATGATGTATTAACCTATGACAATACTAACAATTTTTTATTAACATTACCAAAATTTAACGATATTAGACATTAGACCTACATGTTATAATTTTATACATGATTAATGATGATATTTTTTTTCTGTTTTTTTCACGAATGAAATTTAAACAACGAATACAATGAAAATTAAGACAGCTCTAGTCTTCGTCAAAATAATAAAATACATTCAATAATATTATTATGAGACACGATGTGTATTTATAAACATTTTTCAAGTTAATAATATCCATACTTACTGATGAATTAATTAAACGGTGTAAAACATGAAAGTTATAAACACATTATCCCTTCTTGAAAATATTGTACATAATGTTTACAACACTGAATAAAAAATATCTTGTCTGTATAGTATTAATGCTTACTTACTTGCCAGCCTTTTGGACACTTGCCCCATTGATAGCGATGCGGACAACTTTTTGATGCCCTATGAACTTCTGCTTCTTTATTTTTATTTTATTTATTGTATATACTTTGCAATTTAACTATTATTTATAAGTTTTATTTTTAGGTTAGTTATAATCATTAGATAATCTGTATTAGACCAAAATTTGACTTGGGAGAGGCCTATGTCCAGCAGTGGACTGCTATAGGCTGATGATGATGAAGACCAAAATGGACATTGTAGTTAAAAATCATGTTCTCCCTTACGATTGTGAATTATCCCGACCTCGTCAATTAGCACGACGTATTTTTCTCATTAAAAGCAGTATCGTGCTCTAGAGTTACTATGACACATTAGTCATTAAGTGAGACTCTGTGTCACTTACACTGTGTGTGAGTGACACAGACGAGAAAGATGCTCAAAAAACTCAACTTAAAAAAAACAATTATGTGTGTATTCGCCGCTGATTAGGTACTATACCTCCATATTATTTTCTCGTGGACTAAGCGGTGTTTTCCGGCTAGCAACAAAAAATATTGATCATTTAATACAGAAAAAAATACAAAATAATGATATGACATGAATTTGTTGAATACATGAATAAAATCGTGTTTATACAGATGTTGGCTCAAGTTGTACGTATAGTTTAAAAGTAGACATTACGAATATTTGCATAGTCAAGAGATATAATGATAAGTACATTATGGGAAATACGAGATCTTTTTTAAGTTCGGAATAATATTATATTTTTGGGACTATTCTGATTCTAAGTTAAATATTTAAAATGTAGTTTTTTTTTTATACGCAACACCAACTATTTCTGCTTTCGTAAGATTTAACTAGCTTCTAGTCAGCCACTGACCGACGCTCAAACTATCTTGAAAAAATATACTGTACTTACATTTATTTATTTCTAATAAAGTTGGCAGAAAACCAGACCAGTTAACCAGACAAGACATAGTGTTGGCAGATACATTTTTATTGTGCAGACAGACTTGTCTATTTTAAAAATCAAGAGAAAATTCATTGAAGTGTATTTTTTAATTTCGGAAACGAAATTGACAGTTTAATAAAAATAATGTGCTTTCGGCACATTAACATAAAGCACACTATTTTCAAGTTAGAAACATAAAGCTGTCAAATCAGTCTCTGAAATTATTAGATGGCCTTTGGTCAAATAAATTGGCAAATTATTTAATTGATGACAAATTATCAATAGAGATTACCGTGGGTTTATTTACGTTAGAGTTCTCATTATTTTCTGATTACATGTCTAACAATATCAGATAAGAAGGCTTTGACTTAGTCATGTTATTTTATACAATTAAAAATTAATGGAATCGCGTTTTGCGTGGAGAATCTAAAACAGGTTTTCTTCAGATTTTTTAACTATATTTTCAGGCAAGATAGAACAAGAAATTTATAATATAATGATTTATTTAAAAAATCAGCTTAGATCGAGAATACAGATTGGACGAGAAACGTCGCGTTATCATTTGATTTTACTTATTTCAATAGGCGGCATAGCTTATTATCAAGGACCATGACAAAGAATAAGAATGTATAGAAATAAAACTTCCTTTAGCTCCAAACGGAGCCTCCAACAAAGATCGTATGGCGGCTTACGAATGTAGACATCATATAAATAATGATAATACAGGGTGGTTTTTTGAGATGGGTCACTAATTGCAGGTACCTTAACCATTATAGTTATCTATAGGGAAACGTTTCTAGGAGACTATCCATAACTTTTTGAGATATTCTGCATTCACAGATTTTGGAAAAAAAAATGTACCAGCCGATCCTACTCTTTGTACCAAGGATCAAAAGACTCTATGGGACTATTTAAGGTAAGAGTAGGTACTAGAAATTATAGAAAACGCCAAAAACTATTCCCATACATTTTGTACTTAGTGACCCGTCTCAAAAATCCATCCTGTATATGCCGCGATTAAATTGTTGACTTTAATGAAATTTACTGGGCGAGCGCGGGATGTAGCGGTAGGGGTGGGAGGGGAGCAGTAGGTGATATGTAAAATCATCGGCATCGGCGCACGCACATAGAGCGAACCTAATCAGGTAATGAGTTTCACTTCTACACGGATTTTATTCTATGGTGATATTCACACTACGGCACAATTATTATTGCTACACAATACTGCTACGCTAGAGGTCTCGGGTTCGATTGCCAGGCTGGACCAAGTGTTTATGGGTTTTTCTATAAAATTCTTAGAAGCAGCTCGGAGTTAGGATTTGTGCCCGATTAATAGGCTCGCCCCCTATTACATGGGACCTAAAATATACCGGCCAACTGTAGGTGTACAATGGTACACTTCTGCCTAAACCTTCAGGGAATACAGGCGTGATGGTATGTTATGAACCTACATATTTAATTACATTTCCCAATCAAAAAAATCTATACTAATATTATAAGACTGAAGAGTTGGTCTGTTTATTTGAACGCGCTAATATCAGGAACTACTACTAGATTCTCTGATGAAAAAATATATTTATTAAAAATATATTGGGTTATACAGCGAATTGGTCGTGGAATGTTGTAGGGTACCTATATAACCTTACGCTATGCTATGACCCACGGGAGGGGAGCACTAACCAAAGACGTAACGCGGGTGAAAGCACAGGGCATTGCAACCGCAAGGTCTCGTTACTTTCCATGTATATGCCACAAAGGTTGGGAATAGGACAGAAATATTTGTGATAGGTGCTTGTGTTACAAGTATGACGTGGGTATGTATTAGGACTACCGTAATGTGGAGGGCTGTTAACATTTGTCGCTAGCACATGCCTAGCGTCACGTGATGAATCCACTGATGGATTTCATTTCACGCGCACAAAACAATAGCCGCAAAAGTTTTAAATCGTGTCTCATAAAATGATAGTAGGTACGACTCCTTTACGATATTTGATATCTGTTGTAATAATAAAAGTGTGTGTACATGTTTATCCGACGCATTTGCCCCACTTGAGGCCGCCGCAAGCCATCGCGCCGATGAGGTAGACGGCGAGGACTGCCACTCCACCCATTATGACGTACATCTTCACGTTCTTCCAGAACAGGGAACGTTGCAGGGTTCTTGATGTGTGGCGGTATGTTACGGACTGAAAAAAAAATGTTATTAATTGTATTAAAAAATATTATATTTTGTGAAATTCCAATAAAATATAGGTAGGCGAATTTGATTGCCTGTGAGATGAGATATTTTTAATCTATACTAATATTTAAAGAGGTAAAATTTTGTTGTTTGTTTTTATGTTTGTAACCAACATGCTCCGAAGTTACTGAACTGATTTTAACCATTTTTTCACCAAGAGATAGCTACATTATTCCTGAGTAACATAGGATATATAACATCACGCTACGACCCACGGGAGCGGAGCATTAACCAAAGACGTAACTTATGGCGGGTGAAATAAGCCACGCAAACGAAGTCGCGGGCAGTTTCCTAGTAGTTAATAATTATGCAATGTTAGGGAGGGCACAATTTTTTTTTCATAATATATAAAATACTTACACCAGTTGCTAAATTGTCGGCCTTATTCACTAGTAATTCTAATTTCTCCCCGCGCATTGCCATGTTATCTGAAATTAATGGAAAAAAACACACCATAATTAATTCACCAGACCAATTTATTTGATGTGATGTACTTTACTTTTACTGCTTGTTGCCTACTTCATCAAAAATTAAACATTACCTACATACAAATTTAATTATTGTAGGAACCTACAATGGTGTCGATTCTGTTATGCACAAGCTAAATTTAATTTAGACTATTTCTATCTTTTTCTTTCCAATCAAACAAGAAAGGGACGGACGTGAATTAGACTTGTCAATTTTAGTTGATCTAAAACCTCTGTACAATTATAGTTGGCATGTCAGAACGCGGCGATTAAAAACACGGAAAAGTTCAAGGCAAAACTAATTTGACATCTCTAACTTAGTTCTAAGGTATTACCGTCCTTTTCTTTCGCTGTATGTTAGTAAGAGATGTCAATTCTCTAATTTTAGTTTAGTTTCTGAACAAGGGAATCGGCACCATTGTATTGTATATTTTAGTAGAAAGATAAGACAAGTATTTATGCACCTTTCAAAAAAAGTTAAAAGGCTTCTCATGTAAAAAGCTAATAGATCCATTCTAGAAATTAATCTATTATATTTATTCTAATAATATTATAAAAAGGAAAGACTTTTTTGTTTGTTTATTTGTACCCAATAAACTCCGAATTTATTTGACCGATTTAAAAAAAAAAATCTTAGGTACATAGCTACATTATTCCTGAGAAACACAAGCTTTATAACTTCACGCACACGTAACATAAGATGGATGAAATAAGTCACGCGGGCGAAGTCGCGGGTGGAAGTTACTTGTAGTATAAAGTTTACAGGAAAACGGTACAATATAGACATTATAACAATATTGCAGGTGGCATGAATACATAATAGAAACATGATTCCTTTGGTAATTACATTAATTTTGTAAAGTAGTGAGTGAATCATTACATGAAATTATAGTCTGGCCTTGGAAGGTATAATCAACTTGTATTGAGAATAATATAAGTGTTATCAAGGCCCAAACAGCATGCAATAGAATTTGGTAAACACTGCTGAAGTTTTTTAAACCATAATAGAGTCATTTAAATGTTATTATTGAAAAAAGATCAATAGCATGACATAGATAACAAAATATTTTAATTCCTATCCAATGTAAAAATTAAAATTACGTATTTGAAACACAGAGCTGAAATTTCATTCAATTCATTTAACCATCTGTTTTTAATATGATAATTAAAATATACTCAAGTAAGAAAAGCATTGGCCTTCCATGTAAAGTAAATAATAAATGACTAATATGGTTATGACTTGCATACGAGATCAAATACATCACTTTTACATGTAAATAAGTCTCTCCATTAGGTACATACACAGTCAATGACACATACATAGGTAGGTATGTAGTGCAGTTAGTACGCAAAACAAAGATAAGGGCTGATAAGTATTAATTTACGTGAAACAATTTGCTATCAGAACCAGAAGAAAAATAATTGATTGTTTTCAAACATACAAATTACGGTCATTTGTAGTATTGTATTAGGTCAAATTAATTAATGGATAGTAGTATAATGGGATTATTATAGTTGGTTATTAAAAGGCTGAAGCACCGCAAGCCTTGCGGTTTGTTAAAATGTTTAATCTACAGTATCAATAGAAAAAACAAAAGGATTTATGTCAATAACCCCAAATAGCTTTCAGGAACTTTATTAATGTTTACAAGTTTAACAGTAACTTAAACTGAGTTGAAATGTTTCATCATTGTGAGATTTCAGAAGTTGTCTGTTAAACATGTGCGTTTATAAAACAGTACCTATCTGGAAATATTCCTGATATTGGTATTTTGTTTACCACATTATTGGATGGTACACAAGCAATTATCAGTGTGTGACAACAATGAACTAGCTGTTCATTCTTTTGTTAGTGCTAATATTTAATAAAAACAAAAGTATTTTGGGAAACAAATGGAATTTAAGCACTTAGAAAATCTTGATCAAATATTATATAGGTTATCTGTAATTACGTTTTATACAAATTAACTGGAAGTTGCAGTAGAGATTCTATATTTAAAGAAAAATACTTTATTAGCTATATGACCATCATCTTCCGCAGGCTAAAATCAACTAGGACTTTACAGGGAAATATTTAATTTTAGATTATTATGCTTACCAATATTTTTAACCATAATATTCTTGAGTTCGTCCAGCTCGCCATGTACTCTAGATATATTGTCAAGGTCTTTGGAATCACTGTAATGTTTCATCTCTGTGGCTAGTACTCGGGCAAATTCTCCATTCATCGCATAGGGTATGGCGGTCTGAGCCGTGTCTCCGAATGTTGTCGAAAATCTTCTCTTGATCTCATTGAGGAATAAAAATGCTCTCGAACGTTGGAATTTCTGAAGCAGAAAAAAATAACAGCATAACAAGAAAATGAACTTGTAATAATGTATTCAAGGTTGTATGTATATAAACCAACTGTACTCACATCATCGGTAATGCAGAAGTAAACCAATTTGTTTTCCGCAATATAATGGAATAGATAATTCCCATGAGAGTATGTCAACTTATCATCGTGGGGCGGTATCTTCGATAGTAGTTGTTCCGTAACTTCCGTAAAATTACCCGCACAAGTCGCATATTTAGCTAACACCACTGTACCTCGGGCCACAACACTGAATAATATAGGCATTTTGGACAATTACGTCGATGAATCGGAATAGAAACAAAGGCGAACACGATACTGCACTGTGCAACTTTCACACACTTAATTAATGATACATGCACCCATCAAATACCACTATAGAAATGGTGTAAAACTTGGGAGGCTTGGCAAGTCAATTAAATAATATTGAACAAATAAATTATGTGTATAAAGTCGAAAAAAACAATGCGCGCATCAATGTATCAGTCAAACACGGAACACGTCAAATTCGGCCAAATCTCATTGCTTTTGAGTAACGATGTAAGTGATGGGACACACGATACTTATTGGAATCGATTTTAAGAATAGTCGGTATGATCATAGATAAGGAAGTGCAATTTGATTACTGTGATGGTGTGAAACAAATTTTTTGCAAAGAGTTTTATTTATCCTACTGCTGCGGATGCCTAGAGAGTGCCCACTGGTAGTCTTTTCGTTCTCGTAATTATTTTTCCAGATTGATGTTTACTTTCGGTCCCTGTTGACAACAGACATCCGTATCACAACACAACACAGGCGTTTTAATATTTTTTTCTTGAAAGTAGACCAAGCGATAACGATTGCAAATCAGATATCTTTGTCGGCGACGAGATTTCAGTGTTTATTGCATTGAATTGTTGTTGTATATGTTACCGGCCAAACCCGATTTCAGGACAAACTAGTTTTGCCTAGGCTAAACTAGTTCGTCCTATACACGATCGGATGAACTGGTATAGCCTAGGCCAAACTAGTTCATCCTAAGACCAATAGGATAAATCAGTTTAGGCTAGGCCAAACTAGTTCGTCCTAATATAAGCACGCACACACCCAGGATAAACTGGTATGGCCTTTTCTAAACATTTTAGTATACCTGGAAAGGCAAAATAAATTGGTATTTTATTAAATTTTAATTATTATTGGTAAAATAAGATACTCCGTAATTCGAAAATAATCTTATTTATTAAAATTATTAAGATTAAATCTGAATAATTTTAATAAGTATGATTATTTTTCCAATTACGGAGTATTTTTTGTTTAGTTTACTTGATCCCAATTAGTGCATTAAGATTTTTGAAAGCTCGAAGTGAAGTAATAATAATCGATACTGTGATTGTTTGTATTAAGTACCATAACTGTTAGTACCATTAGTTTTAACGACAAAATATTATATTTTAATAAATAAGACTATTTTTGAATTACGGAGTATCTTATTTTACCAATAATAATTAAAATTTAATAAAATACCAATTTATTTTGCCTTTCCAGGTATACTAAAATGTTTAGAAAAGGCCATACCAGTTTATCCTGGGTGTGTGCGTGCTTATATTAGGACGAACTAGTTTGGCCTAGCCTAAACTGATTTATCCTATTGGTCTTAGGATGAACTAGTTTGGCCTAGGCTATACCAATTCATCTGATCGTGTATAGGACGAACTAGTTTAGCCTAGGCAAAACTAGTTTGTCCTGAAATCGGGTTTGGCCGGTAACATATATAATATACATTTTGAACTGAAAGCTGATAGATACAAATACTTTTGTTTAAATTCCTATATTGGGTTTGGTTTTTCCAGAAGCTTTTTTTATAATGAACTTTTAGATTCGATTATTTAGTAACCTAGAACCATTCGACTAAGATTATTTTTATTTTAACGTCACTATTTGATAACTTTAAATTGACAGGAGGTTCCGTCATTTTGTTGATTAACACTAGTTCTGACAGTCCGAATGAGACGAAACTATTTAGGAGAATGATGAGTCCGAACTCCGAAACTCCGAACCGAAATACTCTGTACCCAGGTTTCCCCGGTCCTTGTAGAACATAAGTAAAACAAAAATTCTATACCCATACACGAAAATACATTACACTTTGCCAAGTAAATGAAAACACATCATTGAAAAAACATAACAATATATTTTATTATTATTTACAATTAATATAAATAGAACAAAATTAAATACTTAAGTATTTGTGTTAATCACAGCTAAGTTTTACATTTTTTCTTAATCAAAATAGTCATCAATGTCAATATCTGGATCTAAAATTTGATCAGCAAGAGGTGTCAAATCTAACTGATCAAGAATCAAGTTCTCACACATCTCTTCTAAATCTGTTTCTCCAATTAATATTGCACCTTGTAACTTTCCATTTTGTAATACAAGCTTTATATATTCTTTATTAGGTGTCATACGTAACAAAATTTCATAATCTCTTCCTAATCCTTGTGCATTATACTTTCCTAATAAAATAACTTGATACCCAAACAGAGTTGTACAATGTGTAAAAAGTTCAAAACAGAAGTCCTGTAACACTTCTTCATTCATAATTTTCCCATGCATAGCTTTAGCGGCCATTCCTGCCATTTGTCTAGCTTGAGTCCATAGCCTTAACTGGAACCAATGTGGGGCATGACCCCAGGCTGCATGAGTAACATCACCGGCTGCATAAACATTTTTAATGGATGTCTCTTGAAATTCGTTTACAGCTAAACCACCTTCCGGTCCCTTCACTGGTTCTACATCCCATGAAAAGTTTACAGCTGGTTCAACACCAGTTGCAGACACAACAAAATCACATTCAATAGTTCTACCATTTGAAAGCACTACTTCAAGGGGATACTCCTTGTCAGTTGTCTCTTGAACAGAGCTTATTTCAACCTTATAAATAGTTTCAAGTTCCTGTACACCATTATCATCTCTTTTACTTTCTAGTTTTCGATACCAATCTGGACCTAATGCAGCTGATTTTAAATCTTTATTTAAAGAAACAACTTGGTCTTCCTCTGAGAAAACATGTCTTCTTAAAACAGTCTTTTGATTAGGCTGTAATTCTTTATTTTTAAATGTGTTTTGGAAAAATTCTGCTGCTCCAGGATCAATAAAAGTAGCAGATATGTAGTCATCTCTGATTACCCATATTTTCTGTATTCCAGATGTAGCATGCACTATCTCTGATGCAATACCACCATTACCAACAATAACCATCCTGCGCCCCATTTTTAATTTTTCTTGAAATTCTTTTACTGATTCAGTATCTCTTATTCCAAGTATCCTCTTACTTTTGTGGGAATCTCTGATAAGTCTTGGTATTCCACCAGTACATATACACATAACCTTGTATTTTATTTTATCACCTGCATGAGTATACGCTATTTGGTTGTTTGTATCAACATGTTTCAGAGAATCAAACACAATTCTTAGATTTGGATGAATTCTCATCAGAGAACTTGCTTCTGATTCATTTACATCAAACTTTACAATAGTTTTGGCAAAAAAGCTCACATTGCTTACGTTTTTGACTAACGAGGAAGCTGTGATTAATGCAAGTGTTTCTTCAGGATGTAAGATTGCTAGTGTTTCCACACAAGTAACGCCGGCAATTCCACCACCAACAACCAGATATGTAGTCTCTATTTCAGACATCATAATAAATGTAGTACCTATTTAATAAAACAATTGATTGAGGGTCTTTTAAGGGGCACTAAACACACATGAACAACTATTTCTTATAGAAAATACAGTGGTGCAATATGACCAATATCAGTGTAATATACACTCTCTTCAAAATCAATAATAATATAATGCATCAAATTGATTCGATTTTTTTAGGAAATAATTTACAAGTCTTGTTTTGATAATTTGACAAGATAACTGATTGACATGCATGACACATTATGACGTGAGACATGGAATGGAAATATAATGTACGATAGGCGTGTGTAACTCTTTACTGAACCGACTCACTGTTCCGAAACATCATACTGATCTGAAAGATTGGAACTTGAGTAACGTTTTAAATGCATCATTTGGAACACTGGATCACTACTTCGCAAACCGAATGAACCCGAGCGACGTCGCTCTCGCTCGCGAGTGAGAGATTTGAGAGAGACACAAACAAAGTCAAGAGCCGCCACCGCTAGATAGCGACGAGTGAGCCACTGAGTCACTGAGCCACTGAGCGAGATTATGTATCTCGATCAGTGGCTCAGTGACTCAGTAGTGAACCAGTATGATCACTGGTTTTAATATGTATCCCGCTCACTCGCTAACTAGCGGGAAGCGGCTCTAGATTCAATGCACGTAACAATGCCCACTAAGGTGCTTACATATCAAATACTATTAGGTTGTTTTTTGTATGAAATAGGAAACTAGGTAGTTATCATTTTATTTTGACAAAGCTTTTTGAATTGTGTATGTTCGCGCAAATGAACAACAGCTTCAGTAAAGTATGAAGGGAAATCGATTTTAATCAGTTTGTTACAGTTTGCACATTTCTCTAAATAAAAGATCAACTTTTTGTCATCTAACATTTTTCTGCCTTAGTTTGACAGCGACGCGACGTAAAGATCATGATTCAAAACAGTTTGTGTTTGTATCTTTTGAGTCGGTGCCGATGTTCCAATTGTTCCAAATGAAACATATCAGTGATCCGGAACAGTTGAGTGATACAGATGCAAATGATCCAATCGCAAAAATGATACACTTTGCCCATGCCTAATGTACGATGACTGTTACTGCTATACTTTGTTATAGTCTTATTGCAGTATGTAAAAATAGTAAAATAATATCGATTTGATCCATATATTTCCAGAGACGTGTAGATAAGGAGGTTTCTTAATTGGACGATTTTTCTGGCTGTTAAATAATTCAATAATCGACTAAATAAGTGCTTTCATTCCTACCTACCTGTCCCCATTTAAAAATGTCGAATGAGTTGTCAAAGTCAAAAGTGACGTCTGTTGTGTACACTGACTATGATTGGTTTAACATAATATATAGTGTGTAGCTCTCAATTTTTGTGGTCTTCTTCACACACGTTGCGCCACTGGTATGATTTCTATGCATCTCTTTCTAAGTATGAAAAAGAAATATAATGTTTTTTTATTGACTGTATTAACAATTTGACAGCGAGCTAATGAACGGAAGGGGCATTTAAATGGACGAGCGAGCTAGTTTAGTTTTACGGAAAAAACTATACACAAATCTTGATAAGGCTCATAATAAATAAAAAAACATGAATCGTAGACCATGTTACACGATCGTGAATGTCTAAAGCTAGCCATTCGTATTGCGAACTCTTCATTCCCGATTAATCTTAGTTGTTTACTATTTTTGCAAAAATAATGTTTAGTTAAATTGAGCGAGAAACATGTACAAGTGGATCTCAGTTTGTGTGGCACCCTTGTGTTTATCTATAGTGTGGTATTTTCCATTTTTATGGAGTTTGGTCTATTTATTATTTCTTAGTTTATTCATAGTGATAGCAGTTTTTGTGTTAACGCTTTGGGGTCATGTATCGTTATCTTCTCCGCACCAAACATCCTTGTTTTTATTGGATAAAGTTGAAAAAGATGTGCGACAAATAGAGGAGACCTTAAAGGTAAAACATACATATTTTAAACCATTTTTGAAAAGCCCTATTGACACTAATATTTACATTTTAATTTCTGTGTGTAGGAGGACCAGTCAAACTGGCCCCATGCAACAAAAAAGTCTCATTTACCTGTTATATTCGGGCGCACTGTGGACAGCCAGTTACAGCTGTTAATTGACTATGTACTCCGAGACTTTGTGGCCCGTTGGCTGAAGGAGTTATGTCATAAACCTGAGCCAGTGATAGATAAGTTCAAGGAGCATGTGTGGGGAGGAGTGCAGAATTTGTACGAGAGACTGTTGCGGGTTGATGCTGAGAAGCTGCTGGCCAGTGATATGGTGACTAAGATCACACAACATTTTGAACGGATAAGAATTGCTAGGAGTTGTGCGTAAGTTATAGTATTTTTATGATTTGGAAATTATGTATAGTAACTAAACTACCGCATAGTGTAGGTGATATCAAATAATATTAAATTCTGTATTCAAATATTTAAATCTTACAGAAATGTAAGTTATTTTTTATACTGCCTAATTAATTTTAGCTAATAGGATAAAATAAATTTAATAAGTTGAAAACCTTACAGATTGGAACTGAATCAACCACCAGTATTTGCTCTGGCCCCTCACCTGATGTCCTTTGAAACAGAACTGCACTACTTGAGGCAGATCAGTGAACTCATAATCATGTTCCTTATGCCTCGCTGCTATTCGTTGGCACCTGCCACTCACCTTATGAGAGAAATACTGGCATGCAAAGGTATGTTGTGTAACTAGCAATTTTTTTAGGGTCTGTACACTGTAACAGTATAAATCTTCTATAAAATATAACAATAACCCTGTATCTTGATCTTTGCACATATTAATAGGATGTTCATTACATCTATGTATAAAAAGGAATGGTCTTCTCTCTCAATAGAGGGAAGAATGATCAATGATGATGATGAATGATCTCAAGAGAGGAATTTTTTTTTGTTTTTTTTTTGTACCGAGTAAGCTCCGAAACTACTGGAGCAATTTCAATAAATTTTTTACCAATAGATAGCCAAATTACCTGGGAATAACATAGGCTATAAAACATCACGGTACGCTACAAGGGAGCGGAGCAGTAACAAATGACGTAACGCGGGTGAAAATATCCAAGCGGACGTAGAAACGGCCAAAGGCTAGTACCTAATAAAAACAGCCATGGTTAATCACAGACTGAATAAATATAAACACCTATTGTGGGTCGTCTTGTATGTAATTGAGGTCACTGGCAGTAATCCCGCTTGTCGTAACAATGCGTACCTAACTACCTACCTATACTAGAAAGGTTTAGGTAGTTAACTAAAGGTAAACAAATCGCAGAAAAGGTTTTTTATAGTTGACACTTCCTTGTTTAAAAATATGTTACAACAAAATCAATTCTAATTTCGATTTATGCGATACTTTTGTCTTTTATTAATGTATGTTAAACTTTATCATTTATTCGTAAACTACTCTTCATAGATGTCATTGTTTGGGCACCACTTTTTTGTTAGTTTTATAAAATAGTATAATATTTTGTAATCTGTCTATTGTAAAGAGCCTAAAAAGACAGGTTCCCAAAACCTTTTAGAAGATACGATGAATTAGATAACGTCGCTAAATTGAAGAGTACGCCCGTGATGTAGTATGGCAACTAAAATTGCAGGTATTACGTTTAGTCGATTAACCAGGCGCCTTTGAAAATTGCGAGGGTCATGTAATAAAACAAGAACAGAAAATGTTTAAATTAGATAAAATGATTGATAATACCACTGAACGTTTTATTATTAACGTGGCAGATAGTTCCTCAAATTCTGATATAGACTAGAGCCTATTATTATACGACTTTAAATAATCCGATTTTAAAATTTGAAGTGAAAGGTTTAGCATCCATGAGTCACGTGGTTTGTTTTGTTTACATTTAGTTAACTACCTAAACCTTTCTAGTATACACGCCTATGTGGTGACACCTACTGAAATTTATAAAGACGGAGGAAGTTGCGTGCTTATGATCACAATTTAAATTACGAAACGTAATTTCAGCCTAATATGTGGTTGAATCGGTAGTGAGGGCAATTTAAAATGCATTGCACGGCGTAAGCATCGCGGTGCAACGCTCAGTACCATTCCGTCACGTATTTTCCCATAAATGAGTCGCTAGAATTTAACTCTACTATTTTTACTCCTAACATAGAAACCTCGTTATTTAATAACAAGTTTAGTTACGCGTAGTAACACAGCGCTTCAAACCTTTACCGATAGAGATTACAGTTCTATTTCCTATGAAAACTTTCTTGTGATTTCACGAAGGATTGTAAGAACTGCATCTATGTCATCATCATCATAATTACAAAATTTGTTGTACCTACATTAATTTACACCTGTCATGTTATCTCTTCACCACCTTTGGTTGACTGGTAGAGAATGCCTAAGGCATTAAGTCCGCCTTTGTACCTTTTGTTGCATAAAGTTTAAATAAATCATATCAACCGAACGACGTCCACTGCTGGACATACCCGTAGCTCCTTAAAGATATACAATGACCGGTATTACATCTATGTATTACTAAGTATGTATGTGTATGTATTACAAACTGCCCGCGACTTCGTCCGCGTGGCTTATTTCACCCGCGTTAAGTTACGCCTTTGGTTACTGCTCCGCTCCCGTGTGTCGCAGAGTGATGTAATATAGCCTTCCTAGATGAATAGACTATCCAATACAAAAAACAATTCAATTCGTACCAGTAGTTCCTGAGATTAGCGTGTCCAACCAAACAAACAAAGATATTAAGCCTTTTTTTCAATTCTAGTATTACAGCCAGCAATAGACTTAGTAACAGAGCCAGATTACATAAACCAGAAGATAATCCAGTATCTGGAGGCTCAGAAGGAGGTGGACGCAATGCACGTCAGGACTCACGAGTACGCCAAGACATTCGAGGACTACATTCGTCTGATAAATAGCTGTAACAATGTCGACACGCTGAAACGGTTGCGGTGAGTGCACACTGATAATGTTGTTTATTACTTTCACTCACTAATTACAAATATGTGTCAAGGACTCGTGTGATATCAGTGGTTGATAAAAATAAGTAATATGTGTGCCATAGCCATATAAATAATTGAAAACCCTGATATTACGTAGGTATTTTCTATGCGCAGTGCATAGAAAATACCTACGTAATATCAGGTTTTTACTACTAGATTTAATTAACCTTCCGTTAATTAAAAGTAGTAGAGCACTCTCGACATATTTGCATATGCTGCCAAATGGAAAGTGTATGTACCTATTGACAAGAAATTTAACTTTATTCTTCGACTTTTTGTAATAATAGAATTTTACTCATATTTATCTTATTTAGGTACTGTTTAGCCGAAGGTAACTTATCCCTATTTGGGGCAGTAGCGTTATGATTGTAAAATAGTCCGCACAGTAGGTACAGATAATGTTACCGTATTATCCTCTCTCTAAAATAATAATGATAACCATTATTTTTTAGCTAAACTTCCTCATTCAAGCATTTATCTACAATAATATTAATTGACCTCATTAAAACGAAATAATATTTCGTTTAAAACTAATCATCTGCTGGCAAACTCGTCTGCCTTGATTATAAAATAAAATGTTTCTCGAATATATTTACATAATGCATTCCTGAATCAACTTTAGTTTCCGTATATAACACGTACGTATTTGAAACCAGTTTTTGGTACTTAAAGGTATTTTTCTACATAATGAAACTAGAAATTTTACCCGAGTCTAAATCGAAACTATTGGTAATGCACCTATACCTCCAACTGCTGCATTATTTCGAGATGTAGTTGAATGCGTTTATTTTTTATTTCAAATTGAAATTCATGAACCCAATATTCCAGATCGAACTGTAGCTTAGTTAATAGTTTCTAAAAGTATTCTTTACATCTTTGTATGTCCGTACATTCCGCTTAAAGTAGGCAGACTGTTGTTTTATTTAATTTATTCCGAATTCCAAATAGGTACCGGTTTGAAAGAGCGAGAGTTAACCTACTTTATATTAATGTACCAAAGAATGCATTCATTGGGCATCTAACAAAACAATTTCTATTTTTCATTACAGATACGACATTGTCACCCAAATAATGCAAGCAACTACCCTTCAAAACGTAAAACGAGCGAAGGGCGTGGACATAGAAGTGATAGAAAAAAGTGGTTCACAAAATGTTAGTAGACAACAAGTAGCTGATGCCAAAAAACTGAAGAGGTACATCAATCAACTGACTATAGCTAAAGCTGAGTGTGAAACCGCCCTTAGGAAGCTTGGGTGGGACGGAGCTTTCCCCACCGTGGAGTCTGATAGCAAGGTAAAGGTACTAATACCAAATTTTTTACTCATTAAACCTAACTGATGGACATCTATTACATAATATAATAAAATCGTAACGATGCCAATTCTGTACATTCATTATTTTTTATAAAGAGTAATTCTCACATGTTAAATACATTATACTGAACCCAAAAAAATGGTTTTTAGAATTTTTGTCTGTTTGTTTGTTTATTTATTTGTTTGTTTGTATGTACGCGCATAACTTTTTAATTCCTGCACCGATTTGAACAAAACTTTTGGCATTGTGTTGGCAGTAACCTGAGCTATAATCTTAGGTACAATTCATCACGCTATGTCACATAGGAGTTAAACAGAAACAGTATGAACACTATTAACTTAAAAATACGGAACGCGAACGAAGTCGCGGGCAACAGCTAGTCGAAAATAATTCGAGACTTATTTGCAGTTAATTAATTACTAGCGAACTATCCGCAACTTCGTCCGTGGCTTATTTCACCCGCGTTAATTTACGTCTTTGGTTACTGCTCCACTCCCGTGGGTCCTAGCGTTATGTTATATAACTTATGTTGCTCAGTGATAACGTAGCTTTCTAACGGCAAATCATTTTTAAAATCGTTCCAGTAGTTTTTAAGTTTATTCGTTACATACAAAACTACAAATAATATATTTCCTCTTAATAATATTAGTGTAGATGATTACCTACACTGCTTACCTAATATATTTAAATAGTTAATACTTAACTAGGTTTATATTACTTAGCAAAATTTTATATGTTTTCTTCTTTTTAATCCTATGACTCATAAAGACGACTCGGTATTTTATTACCTACGTACTAGATACTACTACTCCTAGACACTATAATTATCTGTAATCGATACCTACACAAGACACAAGTAGATTTTACCTCGTAACATATTAAGTATGATTCACCTTGACACCTGCAGTGCTATTCTGTCAGCGTCTTGCTCGGTTTGTTTGAGTGTAGGGAACTGGCTTGAGGTGAGTGTCAGTTGAGGTGACAACCTCAACAGACCTCAAACACACGGAGTGGTCTCCCACTCACCGCAAAGTCACTTTGATATTTAACAGGATAGACTGGCTAATGGCGGAAACCGCGATTACGCACGGGTGTTCCACCAGCGTGCAACTTATACTCATGCGTCTGTGTGTTTCTCTAATAACGCCAAGGAATGCGCGACAATATGCCCAAATGCGACATCAGATAAGCTTTACGTAAAGCTGTGTAAAGCGCATGCTAATATGAACCGTATGATTAATAGATTTAAACATCTATTTCTTTTTGCCATTTACAAATATAGTGACGCAATATTTTGAACCATTTTTTTGTTGATTTATAGCAATAATGCTCTGTCAATTATATTGCAGACTCTACCTTTACACAAAATTATGGAGAGTGTGACGGGGCGGCGATATCTCTCCATGTTTCTGGAGACGATGTGCTCCCAAGGCCTGGTCGGCTTCTGGATGGCCGTCGAAGAGTTGAGGCACAGTCCCAGGAGTAGCTGGCATCAGCTCGGCGCAGAAATATTTTATACTTATATTAGATCACCTAGCGCTGAGATTAAAGTTGATAAGGTAATGTATATTATCTTTTTTGAAAATATTCTATCTTTATCCCAAGTTATTCGTGTTTGCGCAGTACCTACCTACCTGCCTATAAGAGGTCTCCTTAAGTAAAGAAGTACACCTTTTTTTCACGTACTTATTATCTTTTGTTGACTATTATTTGTATGTCATGATTCATGTATATCTTTTGTTGGAAATAAATAACCCACCCATCTTTTTTTCATGGATACATCTATGTATATTAGCCGCCATCAAAGTATTCACCTAATTCCTAACCCTATCATAAATCCTACAAAATACAGAATTCCACTGAAAATCATATCTGACTTGTATATGTATAATTACAGGACACAAGAAAAAGAATGGAAGCATTTTTACTAGGAGATAAGGGTCCGGAAGTGTTCTATGAAGTTCAAGACACCGTAGTAGATACGATACAGGAGAAGTATTATCATTCCTTCCTTCTGAGCGATCAGTACACGGCGTTGATCGCGGAACTCGCCACCGAAGAGGCTAATAAAGGTATTGGAAGTCAAATTATTGATTACATATTGACTTTTTAGGATTCCGTGCCAATGGGCAAAAAGGAACCTTTATGGTGCTACTATCTATCTGTGTACTACAGCCCCGTCCGTCTATTTTGTTTTTAAATATTTTTATTTTCATTTTTGCTACGTTTTGAACTTATGATAAAAAAAATCCTTAAGAATATAGTCCCCTCTTACCTCTAAGTTTACAAATCCAAAAATCTGAAATCAATATGACGAATAAATGAAGAAGTATGTATGCTATATAAGTGCCCACATGTAGTTTACACGAAAAATAAAAGATATCTCTTACCACCACAGATTTCCAACCTACACTTTACAAACAAACTTAGTAATACAGTCCAAAAAAATGATAATTGACGTTTAAAAAAATGATCTGCTTTTCAAGGTTGGCTCCTGGATGTGCGAATCAGAGACTATGTTTAAGTTTTATATTCGACAGTATCGCACAAATATTTTCTTAGAACCAATACCCGAATTTAAAACACGCCATACCTACCTACTTTAAATTCAAAATCAAAATTAGATTTGGAATTAAACATTTTCATTATTGTTTCAGACATAACATCAGACAGATCACCTATAGAAGATCGCCAGTTATCGAACGAGTCCGTATCGTCTGCGGAGAGCGTGGCCGGTACTATACACCTCACGGAACACTCCACGTACGCCAGAAGAAAACTAGATGAGCTACAGGAGCGACATAATAATAAAATACAAGTATGTTGTTACTAATTTGATCTTTATTTTAATATCGCTAAGAGTTAAATTGTATTGTAGTCGATCGTTTAATTTCGAATGAAGGGGGCCTACCCCCATCTCTTAAAATAGTATTATTTTAATATTACTTTGCCTTGCGGACTATTGGATTTTCAACTCTCGTGTCAGTGCCGAGAGTTGAAAATCCAACAACTAAAAGATGGTGGTAGGATGGGGGATGGGCTCGTTGAAGTTTCGACTTTATCTGAAATCAAACTCGATTTCTTTTTTATTCGAATTGTGTAAGCTCTTGACTCCAGTCTTATGTAACATAGTCATAAGATTTCTGCTACTAACCCACTATGGATGTTACTTGTCCGAAATAAATGTTATTTTATTTGTTTCTGTCAGTTTTTTCAATTTCTCACTATTCGCGTTCACAATTTCACCTTGAATATACAAAGTGAACAATATTAATCGCTAAGAAATCAAATGACATTTACATACTGCATTATGTCACTTCCAGGCGTTAGCAGCTCTCCGGGCATCCCTTAAACCAGAATCACCTGCACTGTCCATGTTAGCAAACGAAGTAGAGAAATTAGCAGGAGAACAGATGCGACTGGAAGCGCACCTAGCTCGGACTGACACCTGGGCAGAACACCTGGGCCGGTGGCGAGCCTCCGTGCATAGCGCTGAGGTATACAGGGCTTATTTATAAGCCATGATTTATGTAAAATACACCCATCATTGGCTGCTGAAGCAAATTTTATCTTACAATCTATTTAGAACCCTATTTGAATTAAGCTAAGGTCGATATTCTCACGTCATAAATGAAGATGTAGTATTTTCCGAATATTTTTGCATCATGTCTACTTCTCCGATATAGTATAGAACGTTTGTAGTTGTAGAATATTGTTTCTTTAAACAAAAGTTAATATCAACTTTCTGGTTCTAGCTAGCACAAAAGGTGAGGATAGTAGACAAATTGAACAGTACATTTTAATGCAGCTACTACATTTTATTTTTCTCTACCAGGTTATAGACGAATCGAAGCCGCCTCAGTTCGTAATAGTGGTCCATATGGCGGAACAAGAGTCTATGAACGAAGACGATAGGCCCGAACAAATAACTACAGGGTGGGTGCTGCTTAGGACTTTGAACGAATTTCAGGTATGGTTCCCTTCACGTTATTTCATGTACGCGTACTAACTTTATTTGTATAATTCTCTGCTGACCATTTGTTCTTAGTAGTTCCTTTGAAAGTAAAATTTGAAATTAAATCCGCTTGCTACACTACCGCGTATTTGGTGAAAATAACGGTCCGTTGTCTGGTGAGAAAGACCAATTTATACGAGCGGTCTACAGGAGCTGCTGAGATTTTATGTAAATGTATTTGCGCAAGCTAGTGGCAGATGACGACTTGTGCAAGACGCTGGTCACTAAACGTTACACTTTTATGTATTCATTAGCTTCCGCCCGCGACTTCGTCTGCGTGAAAGTTAATATTTATATTATCCCACGAGAACCGTAATTTTATCCGGGATAAAAAGTATCCTATGTGTTATTCCACACTACAATCTATCTCAGTGCCAAATTTCATCCAGATCCGTTCAGCCGTTTTAGCGCGAAGAAGAGACGAACATACACACACACAAACTTTCGCCTTTGTAATATTAGTGTGATGGCAATTTATTATGTGAATCATTTTCAGGAGTTACATCGAAAACTACGGCCTATGTGTGCGGAGCTGAAGAATTTAGAGCTACCAACGAATTCGTTCAAGTTTCTGTTTGGAAAAAACGATAAAAACTCTTTAGAAAAAGCTAAAATATTAATACAAAAATACTTAGAAGTAAGTTCCTTTGTTAGCAAAATTTAACTATTATTTAGCGAGGTCACTTATTGCTGACAGTTGATGGTTTCTTCTATTTATTATCTCTTGAACTTACTACTTTATGAAACTAACCGGCGTCACTAAATAAGAAACCTTTTTGAAACGTCTTAAATATCAATATGGCTTACTAATATAATTAATTAACTCTTTGTAGTAAAAATTATAGTCTCAACGATTTATTTTCAGTTTGTTTTAGAAGATGATAGACTAAACCAAAGCGAGGCTTTATACACATTCCTTAATCCTAGTTCGGAGTATTTGAAGCAGGGTGACTTACCAAAGAAAAACAAATTCTCTTTTTCAACGTTATTTAAGAGGTACGTAATTGGGTCTTCGTATCTCTAGAATTTTATTTCCATTTTTATTTATGTTATAAACTGCATAAGTTCTTACAATCCTGGGGGGTTACCTCTTTAAACAGTATTATTTTAATATTACTTTGCCTTGCGCACTGTTTGATTTTCAACGCTCGGCTCAGCGTCTAGAGTTGAAAATCCAACAAGAGAAATTAAAATGGTACTGTTTTAAGAGATGATGATAGGCCTCTTGAAGTGCGCCAGTTATAGCACAATCTAAACATCCCAAATAGTATGCCTAATATCTATCACTTATAGAATAAAGTCTATATTACCCTGATTTTTTATGCTAACAGCACAAGTAGTGAAGCAACGAACAGATCGTCACAAGAAAAGGAACAGTTTACGCATTTATCTGCCGATGAGGACGAGATCTCATTATACCTCGATGGTAACGGATCTGACAACGCTAGCAAGAGTATGACCAGTTCTTTGCGCGGTAAGTTTAATGTACTCAACAAACCTGTCGTGTGCCATAATCAACCTTATGTCCCCACTGCTAAGACTCTGTCTCCTCTGTATTAATGGAAGTGTCGTCTTCCACACGAATCCAATCGAATCCCGAGTTTGTTGTCAGGTTATAATAAACAGTCAGTTTTTTTAATAGACTCTTTGTGAAGGAGCTCGACCGGGGAAGTACTACCACCATACTGTACTGAGCTATGTTCCGGTTTGCTGGGTATGGGTGTCAGTGTAATTACAGGCATGAGACATTTTAATTTTGTCTCTGGGAAGGCAACGCATTTGCAAGGCCTCTGGTATTGCAGATGTCTTTATGTAGCGGTGACCACTTAACATCAGGTGGGCCGTGGGCTTGTTTGTCATCCTATGATATAAAAAAGAAACAGTTAAAAAATAAATCTTTTACCATTGTCAGGCGCGGGCGCCATAGCGGAAGAGAGAGACAGTATAGCGGAGCCTCTGTACGCGTTGCTGAGCGAAGTGTTCGACATGCGCGGCGTGTTCCGGTGGCTCCGTAAGACGCTGGTCACCTTCGTGCAGATCACGTACGGCAGGACTATTAACAGGTATGAGGGGGAGATGTACACAATAATAAAAAAAATACTAAAAGTATAGAATTTTAGAGCAAGTTTGAAGATTAGTTAATAAAGATTATAATTATAGATACACTGCGGCTTTCCATTCACCTGCTAACTTTCAAGTGATTAAAGTACTCATGAATACGATCAACTTTCGCTAAAGAACCAACCTTGAAATATGAAGAAAAAGGTCAGCTTTTCCATACATTGATCTTGTCGCAATGCATTTTTGTAACGAACTGCTGGTATTTTTTGTATTTCAGAGTTAGTTGCATTATACAATTTGTTCATATTTATGAGTACTTTTAACCCATGAGAGATGGCAGGTTGAATGAAAAGCCAGACTCTGTCTGTTTGATTTTATTCAATTATGATCTTTTTTTTGCAGGCAAATCAAAGAAACAGTGACGTGGATATTCTCTGAGCAAATGTTGCACTACTACATTAGCGTAGTTCTCAAGTCATGGTGGCCGGGCGGCACGCTGTCTGAGAACACTTCCAATAGGAACTTTCAAGACAAAGGTAAGATTTTATTGTCACTGTTCATAAGAATTACAAGAAATTTATTAAACGTTTTGGTGGTGTAGTTATCGAAGAGTTGCTGATGGTAGCATGTAATTGTTATATAGATGTTATTAGTTTACATACCACGCAACGTAGCATCTTCTTATTTCAGTGTGATTTGACCATTCTGTTCCGTTTATAATGTAGAAAATAATTATTAATTATGGTTTTCTTGTCGTTATCCAGAGCACACGCGCACGTTAGCGCTGCAGCAGCTGAGCGAGAGCGTGCTGGACGCGCTGTCGTCGCTGGTGGGCGCGCAGGCGGCGGCGCGGGGCGCGCACAAGCTGTTCCACACGCTGCAGGACACCACGCACAACAAGCAGCTCTTCTATGTGAGTATTTATTTATTTATTTAAACTTTATGCAACAAAAAGTACAAAGGCGGACTTAATGCCTTAGGCATTCTCTACCAGTCAACCAAAGGTGGTGAAGAGATAACACGGTAGGTGCATATCATAAGTACCTAAAAGAACAAAACTTGATACTTTCAAAAATAAAACCACAGTAACTAGCGAGTAGCGAGTGAGTATATCTTACTGTCGTCTCCGGAGAAGTTACATACTTCCTAATGTAAGGTTTTTAACCTCCAATATATTCAAAGGGGTGTTAAGTAGACGATCACTTATGTTCGCCACGAAAGATCGAGTAATTTTAATTCTCGAGACTTTTTGTGTCTTTCAAAACCAGTACGCAGGTAATTGCAAGGATTCTTTTGAACGTATACGACGGAGCTTCTGGCATAAATAAGATTAATTATCGAAAATGTCATACAGTGAAACTAGAAAGCCACATATATTTTAAGCAGGACAGGTATCCGTCAAAGTTGACCGACTTATGCCGGCGCTTTTGGCAGCTCTAGTTTCATTAGTCTAAATACTAGTGTAGACTGTGCATAGTACGTAAAAATTTGAAAAGAAGTATGTGAAACAAAATAAGTTTTAAAAAAGAACTGCATTTTTTCAATGACACCATTTATTTTTCGCTTACATTAAACAATAATAACATCTTACTGACTGTACTTTTATAGGACAGAACTCCGCCCAAGAACTCACCAACGTTTACAGTAAATTATCACTTGAACAAGATAAATTCACAAATGAGAACCCACGTACCCAAAAACTGTACTAACGAACCCTAATCTAAATATATATAACTCAAAGGTGACTGATTGACTGACTGACATAGTGATCTATCAACGCACAGCCCAATCCACTTGACGGATCGGGCTGAAATTTGGTATGCAGGTAGATGTTATGACGTAGGCATCCGCTAAGAAAGGATTTTGATCAATTCTACCCTCAAGGGGATAAAATAGGGGATGAAAGTTTGAATACTTCTTAACGAGAGCGAAGCAAATGCTATTTAGAAATAAAGTGCTTTTCACTACAAAAGTGCAAACTAAATGCTATGTAAAGGTGTCGATCCCTTATTACATACAACTCTTATATATGTACTATTCTGTTTTATCCTTACTACCCATATAAGATCGTATCAGCGAATACATCCCTACACCTGTGACTACCACACATGAGACCGGTCCTAATGCGTACACTGACATAGCTATGACCAATATAATCATGCCTACAATAACTACGTATAACCTCGGACTCATTGATGGCTTCGGGCTGATCGGTGCACTATTAAAAATGGGACTTACGGACGATATTCTTTCATGATTTGGACACACGACTGATATGTTTTTCGATGTTGTAGTTCTGTCTGGTGTTGTCTGACCTGATATTTGTTCTGGACTTGGCTTTACAGTCGGACTGTCGGCTGACATATTCTGGAGTCTTCTGCTTATATTTTCCTCTGAAGTTGCTTTCCCGGTTGATCTTTCTGGTGTTGATCTTAAGACGGATATTTCTTCAGTAGTCGTCGCGACCGGTAATTCTCCTGGAGTAGGGCTCACGCCTGACACTGATATAAGGCCTGGGGTCGCACTTACATGCGATATTGTCTGGAAAAATAAATATTCATAGTCATTTATATGCATACCATAATAAAGATAAAAAATAAAAAAGTAATAAAAAAGTTAAAGATATTACATAAGGCTTACAGGTAAAATACATTTTATGGACCCTGTTAGGGCACAGCAACATATGATCAGGGTTAGCAAGGCAAGGTAAATCTTCGTTTTAGTCTTCTAGTAAACCTTATCACATAAGTTGCCTTTAATGTTATGGAGACTTTGATAGGCCTTTGGCGCTATAATGAATGGAGAATTTTTTCACGTGCAAACAATTGACGATCGATATCTTTAAGACAGAATTATAATATGAATAGCTACTTACACTGTATGAAATAATATCTGGATTGTTGATGTATAGAATCTTCTCACCAAGTAAAGTTTCTGTAAAATAAAAATAATTTATGTTTAATTTCAACGGAAATGAGGAATTCCACCAAAACCCGAGATTTAAGTATTCTTACCACTGCACCCGACTCCTATACTATTGAGCTCGTCCAACTCTCCTTTCCTTATGACAATAGTGCTGTAGTCTTCACTGTATCGATACATCTCAGCTGCTAGTGTTGTGGTGAAATTATCGGTTTGTTTACTGGTACTAAACCTCCGTTGTATTTCGTTGAGGAAGAGAAACGCTCTGGAACGTTGGCATAGCTGAAGATTGAAAAAAAAAATATATCAAAGTCAAATCATTTATTTCAATTAGACCATTAAAAGGCACTTTTGAACGTCATTACATTTAAAAATCATTAATATTGAATCTAGTTGCCCATTCCAAATGGTAGTTTTGTATGGAGAATAACGGGCAAGAAAATTCATATCTCTACGCACTAGCCGTTTTGATCAATGATCCCGTTGTATTCAACATTTTAATTGCAATGTAGTATTGTAAAGTCTTACATATTACTGAATGGCTACTTCTTATGATCAAATGTCCAATATTTTTATTATTGTCAATAGATAGACCAAAGGGTGCGGAGCAGTAACCAATCACATTAATGAACGTGGGTGACACCGCGGGGTGTACAGCTAGAGTAGTAATAAAAAAAACAATGTATATGCCAATATTTTACTGTCAATGAAACTTTAAAAGTAGCTAGACACACAGCAGCTATTTTCGAAGCACTTTTTATCTATTTGATGTCTCGATTTCGTTCGTTTTTCTTCTAGTACAGTCAGCAACAGAAGTAGATTAACATTTCAGATTTTTTAATATTTATTATTGAGCACAATATCAAAGGTAATACGAAATAGATCAAAAATTAAGATAACATGAACTCGTAGGTATTGCCTAAAATTCTGAATAGTGGTCAATTGTGTTATTTCGTGTCTATTTAAATATAATGTAAAAGTAACATTATTAATCGACTTTTGTTGCTGTTCGTACCTAGCAGTAAAAACTGATTCCCTGAATACAATTTATCCTCATATTCAGTTAGCAACAAAAGTTTTCGATACAACATTGTAAACATGAATTTTACAAGTCTTGCTTCGCTGAGCCGGGAATCGACAGCTGTCTTTTAGATCAACATTAGCGTACTACACCGCGAATGACAGGTGACAAGATAATTACTATACTAACTGATACTTGGCACGTGCTACCGGCCGGGAGCGTCCCTTGATATTAATTTGATTCTTTCTTTTATCTCCCATTTTAATATAAATTATGTCATAATATCTAATGCAGCTAAAACGTATTATCTGGGATGTTCTAGAGGTCAAAAGAAAAAGTTTAAACAATCTTATAAGAAACACGTAAACACTTCGTGTAAGAAACGAAATATTATACTGCATGGTTTGCAATCAAAATAACATAAAATTTATTTTCACGTAGTTTTTCAGTCTATCGTGTGGCTAGGCCGTAAATCAATGCAATGTGAGTATGTAACAAGCTTAAATTTAAATATCTTTAAATAGCAACTGTAGCGGAAATATTTAACTCAAGAAATATAGATGAACTTTGGATAATAAATAACTGGAATTATATTTAAAATCACTCTTACACCAACACAAATATTTGCGAGTATTTTTATGATATGATGAGGAGTGGGCGTTTGATGATAAACAAAATTAATTCTGTCTTGATGGTTGTGGAAGAGCGAACGTATCTATTAGAATACTAGATCCATCTCACACGTCGTCCTAACGTTCATTGACATTTCTTTTTTATAGATCTTTTTGGCTTGTCTAAATAGCAAGTTACAAGTATTAATTAACGTTGAATTACCAACAGCTGACAGTATGCCATTTTAATAGGATAAGATTAACAATATTTTAATTAGTTATCATAGGAACTATATACTATACTAGTGAACTGCTCGCGACTTCGTCCGCGTCGCTTATTTCTCCCACGTTAAGTTACACTTTTGGATACTGCTCAGCTCCCGTGTGTCAATGCGTGATGTCAAAAACCCAATGTTATTCTGTAATAATGTAGCCAAGTGTTGGTGAAAAAAGGTTAAAATCTATCTAGAAATTTTGGAGCTTATTCGGAACAAAGTAACATTTAAATAATCCTCTTTATAATATTAGTTTAGTTTCCAATTTTTTTTTTGTTAGCCTATTCTGTCCCTCTCCTGGGCAAAGGCATCCTTCCACTTCTTCCATCCTTCTCTTTTTAGCGCCTCGTTTCGTAAAATTTAATTTCCAATTAAATAATTATGTAAAATTAAATTTTTGCTCATGTTTTCTGAGAACCTTTTTATATTTTTAAAAATTGTTATCATGAGTATACTTACTTTGTCTGTTATACAGAAATATAAATAATTATTCTCAGCAATATAGTGTAGCAGATATAGTCCGTGTGAGTACGTCATCTTGTTGTTACACTGCGGCACCTTAGACAGCACTTGCTCTGCTATCTCCGTGAAGTTACCATCGCAGGACGCGAAATGAGACACTATGTTTCTGTCGGAAGCTACAGCACTATACACTATAGGCATTTTCACTGTATTAAAATATAATATCTACAAAAAAAATATATCTTATCGTTTCCACTTCACTTTCATAAAATTATTTTTATAAAACACTTAAGAATCTTTTTTTAATAAATGAATTGTAAATTGTCTTTGAGTTTTAACGTTCATATTTTCAGTATTCACAAATTAAACTTCATAGAAAAATTCGGACTTAACATAAGAAGCCGGGTTTAACCTCAACGCTTCGCCACAGGCTTGCAAACCGCAGCTGATAATACTGGCACACGCTCCACAGTCCAACGTGTTTCGTCCGTATCATACAAATACCGCGCGATCTAAAATTATTGGCGTGTCATTTTGTAGCTAAAAGCGCGTCTTGCCCGCTAAAAATGTCGCCGCTTGTTCTTGATAAATGTGAATTGGCGCGACAACTGTGCGGAAGACACGGACGCCCCGTGTCTCCCGTCACATACAAGTTTATGTTACAAACGATCATTCACTAAATTATGGCTGAAAGAATTGTTTATCCATTTATTTATACGTTATTCTTTACATTTTTTAAGGGAAATGACGCAATACAAAATGATTTAATTAACCTATTTTATAAGTCCTATTAACTGCCTAGGCTAATCTACTGGTCCTAAGCGCGACTGCTACGCAAGGGGCTTGGGTTCGATTCCAGTTCGAGCAAAGTGTTATTGGGTTTTTCTATGAAATAATTCTCAGTAGCAGCTCGGCGTTAGGATTTGTGCCCGGTTAATGACAAAATAGGCTTCCCCTCTATTACATGGGACCTAAACATACCGGCGAACTGTGGGTGTACATTGGTACACCGATGCCTAATCTTTCGGGGGATACAGGCGTGGTGGTATGTATGTATGTATGTCGTCTCTCTATAACACAGTTGTCTATTCTTTTCAGGAGCTGTTTGAATTGGTACTCATAGAAGTGTTCCCCGAGCTCAAACGATACCAATAACTCTCTAGGTAAGAGAAGCCATGACAATAGATATAATCAACGTATAATTATAATCTTACAGGGATCATTTCCAAAGGACACTTACTCGGAAGAAATATAAAAAGAATTACTCTTTAAGAGACATTCCTTTACGTTTAAATCGATCTTCACATTGGATACTTCGAAATGACTGCACATATCTTTTTTAAACGTATTTGACACCTTTTTAAATATCGAAAGCCAGTTTTTTAAACTTTATGGATCTGACTTTGCTCTCTACATTATATTGTCTATGTAACAACATTACTTAATATATTATTTAAGAAACACGGCCAAAACTGATGCATACAATGTGTAAATTGTATAGTTGAACTTTTTTGGATGGTCTTACAGTATTTTTTCTTTACACTATTGCAATGAATGCTGTTACATTTTAAAATGAAGGGGTTTTGACTTTTTGTAATAAATATTTCAATAACAGGCCGCCTGTGGTCATTTAGAGGTAGATCAATATCTGACGTATTATATCGATAACTATAAGGTTTAGTGGATAGTAACAATGTATTGATCTCATGTTTATGTTCATTTACCTCGTCTAACTTAGAGATAGCGTAGTGATAATATTTTCCTCTTTAGTTTCGTATAATTATTTTTAAATATGCGGACATCTGATTTCTTCTTATCTTTGTCGTATATTTTTATTTATTAATAGCTTAAACATTTCCAGTGACATACAGGCAAATAACAATTAATACAAGCCTGAAATACGCTATGATTCAAACGCTAAATTATAGTTTAGTGTATGTTTAAAATAAGAAAGCTTATTGCTAATATATAATGAATATATAAAAGTTTATATTTTTGTGAATGTTACGTTGTTTATTAGTGTTGTGCCAAAGAATGCACGTTTGACGCGATAATATAAGTTCATGCATCGAACTATAAATATCTAGGTACTTAAATTAACTTATGTTAAAGATTCAGATCTGTAGCTATTGTACTGTAACAAGTATTGTATGTACCTGAATCTCGGTAGCGGACTCTGGGGAACTCTAAAATTCTTTAACTTATTAACGAAGAGTTTGAAAGATACTAGTACTACAATACCTTTTTAGGTTACTCCTACAACTATGACGTTAAGCAGTAATGCAATGGCTCATGTCATTTTATCCATATTTAAGCTTCCAGAGCAGTTCTTACTTCAAAACCTTTGTCTTATTATGGTGCGAAGCACTAATACTGGTTCTTCGGTTTTCCCCCCTAGCGTTGACGATAGTCAACATAGTAGAACTCAAGTAGTAGTATAATTCTCTTTGTATTATAAAAGAAACAGTTCTAGAGAGCCTCTAAACTAAGTACTTAGTTATTACCAGTTGAAGTTCTTCGAAATATTTTGTATAAAACGAAAGAGCCCTGCATGCATACATACATTGCGGTGTTATTTATTAAAGCTGTTGCTTTAAAAATATATATAAAATCAGGTTAGTGAAATTTATTGGCAGCTTATAGAGCAACATTTCCAGTGTTTAAGCGACTAAATTTTAGAAGTTTTTAGTTACGATAATTGGATTTCCAGACAAAAACTAGATTGCGACTGGAATTAAAACGTCATTTAATTGATTAATAATTGACTAATTTTGAAGTGTTCGCTCAGAAAATTACTTATCTCATACTCCGTCTAGTAGCCGCTGATATTGCTTTCCATGGTATAATTAAGGTATTGCTTCATATCGATCAAAGATTTAAAATACCTCTCACTCCCACCCTTCTAGTCCTACTTTTGTAGTTTTCATTTATATGCTAATGTCATAAACCAGTTGAGATAACGTAGATAGGTATACTTATTGGAGTAGACATTGTACAGTTGAATGGTTTAGTGCTTGCCTTCTACTTTGAAACGCATTGCACCAAGCATTTGTTACGAACGCACTTGTAATATAAGTTTTCTACAGTTTATATACGGTTCCTTTTTCAATGGAGCTGTTCTAAGATGATTGCATTCCAATACATAATTACGTTAATTTCGGGTGATACATTTTACATGTTTACCTTTTTTATGTTTTAAACTTTGACTAGCTTGATACGACCATAAAAGTATTTAAAAATTATGAGATTAAGTATATCGGATGACAAAATTATTTATAATAATTATGAATTTATAGATAAGTGAGATCTTATTAATTTGTAAATAAACTACTTACATCACGAAATTAAAATTAATGTATCGAATACGTTACCAAAAAATTTTAGGATGGAAAAATTAAGAGTTTAATATATAAGTATTATGATGACAAATCTTAGCCGTTTTAGGGAACTGCGTCTTGTTTATCCAACTAAAAAAAAAAACTTAATTTTGTTAATTTTTGTCTTTGGAAAATTATGAACGTACTTCATGTACCTAAGGTTATAACGTAAATCTGTCTATTTTTAATACCTATTTATGTGGGGAATTTTGTTTTTCTGAAGTCACCTTCTAAAAACGTCATTTTATTGCTAGTGAATGTCTTAATGTTGCTAACTCGTCACCTTTTGTGACCTACCCTTTACCTTAAGGTGGCGTCAGACGAACAACCTTCTCGTGTAATCTGTGAACTATTGTCTATATCTATTAAGTGTTATATTTCCTGTTGTTGACTAAGTGTAACGACGAGTATGTATGTAACTGTACGGTTAATGTGAAATAAACTAGTACATGTATTTTATATTCTGTATTTTTATTTATTCATTTATCGAACACATAAATTTTCACACTAGCTTTTGTCCGCCACTTCGTCCTCGTAAATGTCGGTTATATTTAAAAATTCAATCATGATTCGAAAGACGCGTGGCGCCATCTATTAACGTAAGAACGTTATTGTTGTTTTCCTCGGTAACAGTACCTTTTTTTCGGGATGAAAGGTACCCTATGTCCCATTCTGTACACCTGACAACGTATATGCTAAATATGAGGATGTTCGGTTTATTGGTTTAGGCATGAAAAGGTAACAAACAAACAAACTTACTTTCATGTTTATAATACTAGTTAGGAAGATGTTGTTGACTTGCATTCCAGCGTCACGCTTGTATAATATGGTAGGTATTACAAGGGGTTAGGGTTCAAATGAAACACGAATATTATTGGGATAATTTCTATTTTTTAAGTCAGTACAGTAATAAATTTGACAACAGTTTTAACACCTCTATAAAAGGAGGCTTCAAAAGGTGTAAAAGCTGTTTTATTAATTAATTAATTAATTAACTATTTAATTTAATTATAATAATTCCCGAACCAATCATATATGGTAAAATACTGAAATTTAAAATTTTGGCACACATAGCACTTCGTTTCATTATAAATTTTAGAATACACGTTAAAATGTTAGTATATATTACCATGGCCAGAAATATCTTTTACTGATTGATTTTATTGGTGTCTTGTTGCCCGTTTTTATATTACAATTACTTTAAAGTAAACGATAGGATATTGTAACGCAAAATAATCTATAATAATTAAAATTATATATATACTTATGTCATATAATATTATACCCATCGCTGATTACCCACACTACAACTTTCAAAGCATCCGGTATCACAGCACTCACTATATTATTTTCCATCCCTTACAGGCTATGTAACAAAACAATGTACATAAAAATATATCTTAAAACTATTATGAACATTAGGTATGAAGAATCTGAAATAATTCTTTCAAGCCTCTTTAATTCGTTCAAGAATTGGAATGGATATTTATCGTCTCCATCTAGACATAAAGTAGTTGGAGATTTATAAAATATTAAAGTAATAACTAACGAAAAAGAGGATTGTAAGAGTCACAAAGAATTTTATTGTGGTACACATTGTATGTCTGGTGATGTAGTAACTTGGAACAGGCCGGATAGTTTTCATGATATCGCCATCATATGCAGTTAGTACCCATAAGAAATATTAAACATACTATATATTATTATTTATTGTTGATTAGTCTTGGACATTTTATAACAACACATACAGACATATACTTCATAATTAATAATAATATAATACTTAATAAATGATTATATAAATATTCTATATAAAATTAAATATTGTTGACATAATTGTTACTAAAAGTCTTTTACTTAAATGCATCTGATTGTAGTTATCATTTCAAAAAGGAACTTTCGTTAATTATAATATTACATTCAAATTCAATGCACACAAAAAAAGTGTATTCAGACCGCCGTAAAATAGTTTTTTAGGTAGTCCATTATGCTGTTTTAAAAGAAAAGTGGTTAATTATAAAAAAAAGAATTATTGAATTATATTAGGTTTTGTAATTTGCTTTTACCGGATCTGTATCCGCTGACCTCCGTCCTAATTCTACCTTAGATTAAAACACCCTGTGAAACTTTTATACTTTTTTTCCAGTTAGTAGGTATGTTTTCGTCCTGCCGGTTAAGTAACGGAATAATTAATATAAGTAGTTAGTACCCACTAATCCGTGTAAATAGAGTGCCTTTCAAGATTCCTTATTACTGATGTTAGATGACCAGAGAGGAAATTAAAAGCATTTAATCAATAATATTAATTCTAATTAGGTACTAAATGAATTTCTCTGATATGAGACGAACATGTAACATTTAGGAGGCGAGGCCGCCGTCAGCAGGCGTTCATTAAACATAAAATCTGCATCATTTTATATAACGTACAAAGAATAGATAAACTATTATTTACAATATCATTCCGGTCGGTCAACACAATAGGTAATTAAAACTAACTATTTACACTGATATTTTATTGTCACCATTATAAACCTGGTGAATTTAATCTAAGATCGGATTGTATTAGAAAGTGATAAAAACTGGATTTATAAATATTATTTGAATGTTCTTCTTTGATAATACCTATAAATGTGCTGTGTTAAATACTACGTATTTTTATAGTCCAAACTGGTAATTAGGTACACTGAACCCAACTTAAACGAGGTCGGGATTCCATTTTACAGCAGTAGATAATGAAACTTTCACTGAATCCCTATTACTTATAAACGTATGCTTTAACGAGCCTTATTTAAATAATAACACGATAAAGTGGACAATTAGTTTGTTGGGGTACCGTTTATAAGCAACACGGACATGCACATGTTCCCAAACCTCGGTACATGTAGATAACCTTACCATGTAACTAGATATAAGTAACTTCGTTCTATAGTATAAAAGTCACTGTCGATCTTCCCCGTGAGCCGCAGGAAACGAGCGACAGTTGACTTGTACAAAAATAATAAATATTAATGAATTTATTATCTTTCCTCGCACTTCGATATCATGCTGAGATTAGATCGTACCCGCGTTGCGTGATACTTGCCTTCAGTGAAGGCGAACACTGGCGAGTAGTGGCGAGAGCGCCAGCATGCTACCGCAGTTCTCTCACTTTACTGTCACCCTTTGGGTGGAGTCCAGCGATACATTACCTCGGGAATGTCCCTTTTTATTTATTACAAATAGATACATCTATTTACACGTGACAAGAATTCGTCCAGACTTGCTATGCATCTAAACATTTGTCTATCCCTATCAACTATAACAATAATCATATTTTATATAAATATTGTATTATGCATAAATTCCTATTTTATAACATCCATGACTGATCTGACAGATTAATAAATCTAACGTCCGCAATGTAGTTGACATGGGATATTGTTACTTTACACATGTACCATCTAGTACTATACTCTAATCTAGATATAGATACGTATTGTAATCATAGTCATTATAAATAGATCAGATCTCAATGTAGTAGTACTTGTCCTACTTAGTGATCTTATAATACCTATAGTTGAGTTCCATTCATAATTAGCTGCAATTGACAAATATATATCTATGTGAATCATGAATGAAAAATCAACATATTAATTTCATTAAACCACTTCGGTACTCAACGATTTTTGTTTGTGAAAGTAATTTAATGTAGTTACCCTACCTAACCTAATGTGTCGTATAGTTCAATAATAGCATAGTCTAGATTTGTATTACATCGCTTGTGTGTTTGCATAACCGCAAATACATTAATCTCAGTATTTGGGACTGAGAAGTCATTTGATCAATAAGCACATGAAGCAACAAGTCGTGATACCATCAACTTGGCATCAGATGGACACGGTTCTAGCACTCTAATGCCGGCAGCCACAGTATTTACAGCGTAGGATTGTCACGTTAAGTTTAATTCATCCAACAGCGTAATTCAATCAACGAACCTGATGACGCAAATTGATGGTATGTTGATATTGACGCACCTAACATTAAATGTCTAATTTCGCACTTACATAGAAACGGAGGCACGCGGGTAAACGCTTCTATCATTTGCTAACGATACGGAATGTCTCAAAGAGTTATTTTCTAAGCTTGCATTTCGGAAATCGACTCGCGTCGATGTCGCACGATCCGTATAACAGTATTGGAAAACAACTACTAAGTGGCATGCTAGTTACAATCGTAGTATCGTGTTGATGCTGTACCGCGGCTCCGTGAAATGTTGAACAATCGCAGATGATATCATCTTTATTAATTAGTCGTGTCCGCTACAGTGTCGTGGTCGCGGAGAGTGGTCTGATCTAAGCGTACGAGTGCAGCGTGACGGGCTCGAAGTCGTCGTGCGTCGCGGGGCGCGGCGTGGGGCGCGGCGGCGGCGGCGGCGGGGGCAGCAGGCTCGTGCCCTCAGGGATGTACACGTTGGTCACGCGCTCCTGGGAACACTTCTGTGTTAAGATCGAGTGTCTCAAACCTTTGAACCTTAGAAAGTATTAATTAATACATCTAGGGAAAACAGCGTGATAGGTTGGGTCCTTATACCACAATATAAGCGTGTGTGGCTTTTTTTTTTTTTTTTTTTTTATAGACGGGAAATCATCAAATAACTTCCCCCGCCCTGGGCGGGGCGGGAGGAAGTGTCAGACTTTTACTGACTAAAACCCGTCTATGTTCCTTCATGTGCCCTTTGCGTTCCGGGGGCGCGGTATCTCTTTCGAACAACCCGCAGCCCCGGCAGGCATCGGCCCTCAGTGGCCCCATCCAATTTTGCTGACATCTCTTTGAGGCGCGCGTGGAACACGAACGCGCCGTCGACACGGTCTGTCGCTAGTGAACGTACGGACGGTGAGCTACCCATTGCTCACCGTCCACAGACCCGCGTCTACGGTGGCCGGGAGTCGTCACGTAAGCGTGTGTGGCTGGCGTTAGGTTTTATTACAACTCCCAAGTCTCCATCCTTAGGTGTGGATAATAATAGGATATTGTAAAGAACTGATCATTCAAACCCATTACCTGATTTTTGTCGTATTTGAAGATGCCCTGGAACCGGTTGGTGCGACGTTCGAGGGGCTCAGCGCTGCCGCCGCTGGCGCCGGTGTTGCAGCTGTAGTTGGGGTTGTGAAACGATATGTGTCCGCCCGAGTCGCGGTAATTCTCCTTCAGGTCACCATCACGGTCTCTGCTCATTTTTACTGTGGAAAAAAGATTTCTGTAGATAAAGTTCTTTGTGTACCTATTGAAGCAAAATTACAAAGTCCGAGGCACTATTATTAAGTGAACAAAATTTAGGCTAGATTTTATATGTTTTGTAACTTCACGAGCAGTTTGCATCGAAGCGGGATCTTATATTTTTATTTTATTTTGGGACTTTTGGAAACACCAGAAAATCTTTGCTTCAGTTTTCAACATACCGCAAACGAATGCAATGACGACAATCCCGAGTATGATGAAACACATGATCGCAATCATGATGATGATGGCGCCAGTGCTAGTCTCCGGTACTGCGGTGGGTGGCGGAGGCAGGCCGTTGTCCTCTTGTATGTCCGTGTAGTCGTAGAACGAAGGGTAGTGCGACGGCATTTTGTTATCAATACGGATCTTGGGCACTAGAACATATACATTGTGTTAGATTTCCAGTTCAATAAATAAGGTGTTAGAAAATCAACATTCGTGTACTTGCTCAGTAACGAGAAACTAAAGTAAGGCAAAAAATAATTGAACTATGTTAATGTTTCACATGTAAAGGCATTTTCGTTAAAATTTTAACAAAATTGCCTTCTTCTCCTCATCTGACATCAATTAACAAACACATACAATATAATATTGCAAACAGCATCTGCGTCTCTTCATTAACCTATCCGTATATCGTATTCTATCTTTCCTATATATTTATGTTCTGATTCGTTAATTAAAATAAAATTCAAATACACTGCACAGCGAATACCGATGCTTACCAGTTGAACAAGGCATCCGATCAGGGTTATCAGGGCAAGCGCATATGTAGTCGTGTTCCCTAAAGAAGCAGAGATGAGAACATCCGCCATTGTCTTCCTTGCAAGGATTCCAACCGTGCTGCTTTTCAGACGACACTGCCTTTATTTCCATGGTCATCTCCAAATCAGTCCTCAATGCTGTGACATTCTTTCCAGTTTTCTTGTCTGCTCTCATCACAGCCTTCTTGTACCAATCCGTCCAGTAGATGTAATCGTTAAACTGAAAATATAATTTTACATTAGATGCAGAAAAATACAAGTCGAAAGGACCACACCTCGACTGGTATGAAGTACATGTAAATGTATGTGATGTTGATATGGTGGGTCTAGTTTTAATGGCAAAGGGTTGAAGACCAAGAACTGCTTTTGCATAGTCGCGATCCTTGTAGATCGTTGTTGTAGATGTACCTAATGTTTTTTTTATATATGTATGTTCCTTGTAAAAGGAAATATGTACCTGAGTCATTCCGAAAGGATTCTTAGCTTCTGGTATAAGCTGTACTCGATGTTGCCCATTCAAGTCGGAAGTATCGATCCTATGCCTCAAAGCATCAGTCCAATACAGCCTCCTGTCTTTGTAGTCGATCGTTATTCCGTTTGGAAAGCCGACGTCTTGAATCACGATGATTTGCCTTTGACTGCCGTCTAAGAAAGCTCGTTCAATGCATGGAGTTTGACCCCAGTCACTCCAGTAAAGGTACCTAAAAACATTATTACAAGAAAGGGTAAAACAGCAACAAGGTATGGACTGAATTGTTTTGGTTTACTTTTTTTAGTTTATGGATACATACCCTTTAGCTGGAAACAACGCTAGTGCCCTGGGTTCACTTAAGTTGCTGAGCAAAGTTTTTCTTGAAGATCCATCCAGGCGTGCAACTTCTATGACCTGCAACCAAAACATTAAAGTATGTTATTATAGCTATCCATTATAATTAACTAAAGTGTTCTTCTTTGTGTGACTTACCTTATATTCGTTATCAGTCCAGTAAATGTTGTTTGCGATCCAATCAACTCCCAAACCGTTAGGAATGCCCATGTTGCCTTTGATAACGTCCTTCGTATCACTCATGTTCATCATGTTTATCGACCTGAAATAAATACATTTATTTATGTGATATGAAATGTATGTTTTATACTTTACTGTGTTCTTTAGTTATAAATAATGTATTCAGCTATCTTTCATACCTGATAACATCCATATCGACATCAGTATAAAACAGCAGCTTCTGTTCCCAATGGAAATCCACAGCCACGGCATTTTGAACCTTAATAGGAAAGGCAACGTCCCATTGTTCTGGAGTATCAAACGATATGAGGGCAATACTGGTCTTCGTGGCGAAGAACAAAAAGCTTTCAGGGTATTTCCTGCAAGTCTTAGGATTCGGATCACTGGCGTTGAAGATTAAGCCAGTAGGACAGGCACACGAGTAGCCTTGAGGTGATCGAAGGCATAAGTGAGAGCATCCACCGTTGTTAGTGCCGCAAGCGTTTTCGAGTTCCCGTTCGCCCTGGGAAACAAAACGAAATATTGTACATAGGCAAATATTAAAACTGCACATTAACAAATCATTCCAGATTGTTCTGTTAATATACCTGGACTGCGCGGATATCCATAAGTCCTTCCAAGTTCTTCCTGATTATGATAGAATTCTTGCCATTGACCTTGTCAGCCCTATGCAAGGCCTGAGTTCTCCAATCGGTCCAGTAAACGTGTTGTCCCACAATAACAATGCCGTACGGATATGGAACATTGCTGAGAATAGTCCGACGGTCGTGTCCATTGAAGTCAGAGCTTTCGATGGAGAGGACTTTAGCATCGTTCCAGTAGAGACGACCCTCGATTTTGTCGATAGCAAGACCATTTGGCCACTTGATGTTGTTCTCAACGATGACTCGCCTACAGAATAAATATAGTTAATTCCAGTAAGACAAGCAACGGGTAATTATTTTTGTTCTAAGCAGTACATTAAATCACCTGTTCTTTCCGTCCATATCAGCTCGTTCGATTTTGGCAGATGTTCCCCAGTCCGACCAGAACATGTATCCATACTCATAGTGCAGTGCAATGGCGCGAGGAGAATCTGCGAGTATACATTTGATGTAAACATACATGCATTGGATAAAATAATTTGTGCTATGTATGTCATAAGTTATGTAATCAACAAACAAGTCTTCCATGTTCTAATAAATAAATGAATAGATGCAAGCGTTACTTGAATATAATTATATTGGCTCACCTAAACCAGTCCAAACGAGAACTTTTCTGTTACTGCCATCAAGTTCAGCTACTTCAACACTATTCCTTCCGCCATCTGTCCAGTAAATCTGTAAACAAATTCATGATTCAGTATACATCTACCAAGGATACAAGACCGTATTAAGCATAAAATAAAGCCGAACCATGCATAAGCCCAAAAATCTGACGCAAAATTGAAAATTGGTCAACAAACCTTACGACCAGTAGAGTCAATTACAATTCCGTCCACGGTGTGTAAACCTTTTCCGATGATCGTCTCGATTTCCTTGCCACCCCTGTTAGCTCTCTGAATCTTCCTTTCACCAGTATCGGTCCAGTAGATGAGACCTAGAATGTGTGGTTTTATTAGAGACAAGTAAAATTCGAAATGTTAGGATGATATAGTTACACTTTTCTTTTAACTTTATTTATTTTTATCTTCTTAAAACAGTTTAAGATTTTTCTTTATTCAATCTTTTATTAAGTTGGAACATAGTTCTCTAACTGCCTTCTACTCTTGACAGTAAATCACAGTGTAAAAGAACATGGTATAGTTGTTCAAAACTTACTCGTCTTATGATCTACATCAACTCCGAAGGCATTCTTGAGTATAGGCAGCGGCAAAGGCACATCAATGAGATAGGGCACGTCTAGAGACACGACCCGAATGTCCACGCGGTGTGCGAAGATCAAGTAGTTCACAGGGCCACTAGCGCAGGTCTTACCGTCCTTCTGTTAATGGGGAACATGAAACTTATAGAAAATTACATGACACATGAAATTAATTAACTGTTGCATTATGAACAACATCTTTCGATTTGTCTCATGTAAGATATTATAGTGCGTACTTACCCCGATCTTGATTCCAATAGGACAAGCACATGATTTTCCCATAGGTTTTAGTAAGCACAGATGTGAGCATCCGCCATTATTCTTGCCGCATCTATTTAGAAAATTGTTTTATTAGTTCAAGAGCAGAAAGTTGTTTCTATAAAATTGCAAACGCTACATAAATAATACAAGCTTACCCAAAAATTATGACGTCTAACGTTTTTAACGCTTAATAAGTTCAAAGAGAAGGACCAATACGAACTCTCGTTAGGCCTTACCGGTTGACTCCAGACACTCGTTCCTTGTGGAATACCCTCACGTCCATTAGACCGGCCACGCCCGCGCCGAGGGTGCGCCTGTTCTTGCCCGTGTACTTGTTGGCTGCCTGGATAGACTGGGTGTCCCAGTCCGTCCAAAATACTTCGTCACCGAATAAATCCAGGCCGAAAGGGTGGGGCAAGTGTTGGCCTAGATAAATTGTTCAATTGGTTTTAATTTGTGTTCGTAGAACTATACATGAGCAATAAAACTTAACTTAGACTTGGTGCATACTTCGTACTGCTTGCTTATACTAAAGACTTTTAAACCAACAAATAGGGTTTTCTTTGCGATTTCAGAGTATAATGCTCGGTTTATTATTTTTTCCTAGATTTTCTGCGTAACTTAGTAAAAAGAAACTTATTTTCACTTACCTATCAATATAGTTCTTCCCGAGCCATCTAAGTTGGCATACTCAATAGTCTGGTTGCCTCCATCAGTCCAGTAAATGCGGCTGTTCTTAAGGTCCAGTGCCAGTCCATTGGGCCATGTCATGTTGCCGAATATGAGTCGCCGTCGGTTCCCACCGTCCATGTCCGCGCGCTCGATGCATGGGGAGGTGCCCCAGTCCGACCAGTACATTACACCACCTAAGAAATAAATGGTACGGGTTTAAGCTATAATATAATACTTCTCATGGCATGGTTGAGATAGCCTCCTTTAATGAGTAACGTATCAAAGGAAAAGTTTAAACGTAACTATGGCCTTTCGACTTTACACAAATATATTTCTTTACAAACCTTTAGGATCCACAACGATGTCCCTTGGCTTGTCAATATTGTCCCATGCAAGTAAAGTTCTCATGCTGCCATCAACATTAGCCACCTCAATCCTGTTGGTGCCAGCGTCAGTCCAGTAAAGCTTGTCAGTCAACCAATCGTATGCTAAGCCAGCTGGCCAAACTGAAAGGGAATATTTCAATGTAATTAATTTCGCTTTTATAAATTTTATTATTACACTTTTTCTTATCTCATTTATCATATAATATAATATTTTAATAGCATTAACATTTGTCAAACGTTTAACATACTTAAATTAGATCCCACAATAACGCGCTGCTGTGATCCATTCAAGTAAGCATGGTTGATGGTATCCTTGTCCACATCGGTCCAGAATATGGAATTGGTGTTGTGATCCCAGTCCAATGCTACGGCTGATTTTATCGTCTCTACCGGAATCACCTGAATATGAACAAAGACATGAGTACAAAATACTTGTCAGTGTGTCCCGTACTAAAGGTTTTGTGCTGCTTGGCGAACAGCTGGTTATAGAATTAACATCCAATTTAACTTAATGCCTTAGGCATTCTCTACCAGTCAACCAAAGGTAGTGAAGAGATAACACGGTAGGTGCAAATAAAAACAAAAGAACAAAATTTGATACTTTCAATAATAAAAAAATTAACCCAATGCATACATAAATTAATTTGTACAAAATAACTAAAATGATACGCTGTTGAAATTTTATGTCGTTCTTACAAATAATAAATAACATTAAATACTATTTGCTTGATTCGCCACGCCGTAAAGTTAACCATTACTTCCTTTCCATCAGCTACCTAAATGAGCTAATCAAATTCAAGACTTAGGTATGTTGCAAATGTCTATACGAAATAATAGTTAGAACTTTGGTTTCGACTCACCATGTCCAAAGAATCAGTTTGTTTCCTAGGATTCAATTGTTTCAATCTAATGTCTTTCTTACGAGCATACAGGAGCAGCTTTTCTGGGGTTTGCTCGCATGTACGGCTGTAATAAATATTTCAGTGAAAAAATATAATTTCAGTATCTTCGTAAGTTTTAATTTGAAGATAAAGCGATAAAAATGTTTTTTTTTCTTATTGTAAATTTCGTAAAGTTACGTAGAATTACGTAGAACCCTGCTTTATAAAGATAAGGGGATCATAGATTAATATTCAACTTGAACATAATAACATACCTATCAGAATTTAAGTTAAATCCAACGGGGCACCGGCAAGAATGGTCATTGCTGTTTGGAAGACAGAAGTGGGAACAACCCCCATTGTTGGTACCGCAACGGTTCTTGTAGGATTTGATCTGCCTCAGTGGGTGGTAGCTGTTGAAATAAGGCAATTTTAAGTAGACGCATATCACACGCAAAGGGTATAAATAATCTAGTTCACAGTATTACGGCATTGTACATGTAACGGAAACAGTCAACTTTACCAATAGTGTAACGGAGAACATACTATCCTTTCTATCGTTTTTTTTTTTAATTTGATTTTGGTAAACTCTTGACTCCGTGGTTTACACCGAGAAGCAGAGTAGAGTAAATAACAGTTACAATCCATCTAAAATAACTTACCTATGAATATCCATCGGAACATTTAAACCTGCGTGAACAGTCTGTATCCCCATACCGGTGTTCTTGTTAACAGTCGAAATGCTCTTGGTATGCCAGTCCGTCCAGTAGATAGCATCTTCAAATAATGTCAGCGCAAAAGGGTGCGGAAGACCTTTGTTGGTTACCTGAGGGACAGTCAGATGGTTTTAGGATAACCAAAAGCATACGAGGAGCGAATGTAAATAAATGGCCATTTCATGAGTGTTTGCGAGGTAACCATCACGCCTGTATTCCCCGAAGGGTTAGGCAGAGGTGTACCAATGTACACCAATGTGTATGTTGCGAGGTATTAAATGCAATAAAGATATGGAAGTTCAATATAATATAAATAATGAGACATACAAATATTTTTGAAGTGACTGATGTTATTTAGACTATTGTAGCAACCTTGTAACACAATAGCAAGGTTCTCTGGTTCTTTTAGAGCTTATATATTTACCTTTTTCCGATCTCGTCCATCAAAGGAAGACTTTTCAATGACGTGGTGTTTAGCATCTGCCCAGTATATCTTAGATTCCGTATAATCGATGGTCAGTCCGTTTGGCCAGAAGATCTTATCTACTATGATGCTCTTTCTTCTGCTACCATCCATATCTGCACGTTCTATCTTAGGATTGGGACCTACAATTTATTAAATGTATTAGTAGAGTAGTTAGTAGTTAGTAGAAGAGTTTTCATGAGCTAGGCCTACATTTAAACAACAGAACAATCAAAGAAGTTTTATCAATTTATTTTGTTTTAATATTTAATGCTGCTTACCCCAATCAGTCCAGAACACTAATGCATCTCCAGGATGCACCGCTATAGCCCTTGGTTTATCTAAATCATTGGCTGCTATGACCGCTCTCTGAGTTCCTTCTAGCGTAGTAACTTCTACGCGTCGAGTACCAGAATCCGTCCAAAACAGTAAGTCGTGTATCCAGTCTACTGCCACTCCACTTGGTGTTTCTAGACCCCACCTTATTACATCTATAAAGAAAACAGGTAATGAAGTTAAATATGAAGGCACACGAACAAAAATCCTAATCCACAATTATTCCAAAACGATGTCTTGGTCAAGTAAAAAATTAAGCAATGAATATAAATCTGAGTCTTTTTGACTCGAGTGTTCTATTACGGCTACATCTTGTTAACTTACCCGTCAAATTATTGTTATTCATTTGAGCTACTCTGATAACTCTAAGATTGTTCTCAGTCCAGAAGACAAGCTGTTTCTCATAATGGTAGTCCAAGGCGACAGCGTTGTGAAGACCTTTCACAACTGGCATATAGTTGTCTCCAGTTAGCCAAACCTGCGTGAAAGTATTATATATTTTTGTAGACTTTATTGCTGCACATATATTATACTTTGTTTTTTTTTTTGTTTAAATACTTCTTTCTGTGTTTGAAAGCAAGATCCAAAGTTAGAAAGTAGAAGATATTCCAATTTTATCTTTTCTGTTAATTCATGCTTACCTGTCGTATGCCAACGCGGTTTGAGAACAGCAGCGTAGGTGATTCCCCGGTAGGCTTACAAGATCTTCCATCAGGTCTCAAGACGTATCCAGTCATACAGCCGCACTTGAAACTTCCAACTGTGTTCGAGCAAGTTTGAGAACAAACAGGATCTTGTTCGTACATGCATTCATCGATGTCGCGACACCTATGAAAGAAAAGGAGTGAAACACAAAATTTCTGAGACACACTCGCTGCTAAAATGCGATTTCGCTTAAACATTAATAATGTAGATGTATTAAATAACACTTACGTGTGATTATTGAAATCCAAGAGAAATCCTAAAGGACAAGTGCAAGCCTGATGACCCTCGTATGTAGTAATACACATTTCAGGGTCACATTTATCTTCAAAGGTGCACCTCCTCTTGACTGGACACCTGTCTTCATCATCTCCTTCAGGACAATCCTTCATTCCGTCACAAACATGTTTTCTGTTCACACAGTTCCTAAAAGCATTGCTGATGAGGTGATCTTGAGTTTTGCAAGTGTATTGATCTTCTTCGCAATGCACTTCGCAGTTCATTTCGTCTTCGCCGTTTGTGCAGTCTCTGACAGCATCACAGAGCCAGGTTTTCTGTACAAAAGAAGTCAGAACCTGAACATATATTTTGCAAGTAAAGGTCGCAATTAACCTTGACATTTTCAATTATTTTTCAAAAGGGAATGTTGCTATCCCTCCTTTTAAAATTAGGTATTGTAAAGGTTACCTACATCCGTGTCCCGCTTGATCATGTCATTTAGATAATGTGACATACTGACATAGATGCACAAACTCACCAGAATGCATCGTCGGTCAGCACACGTAAACTCGTCATCAGTACAGTTTCGCATGGAGTTCGGTTCACAGTTGAGTTCATCGCCGCTGTCCGCACAATCTCTCTCGGTGTCACACCGCCAACGATCCGGGATGCATTTGCCGTCGCTGCATCTGTTTCACAAATATTTTCACTGACTTACTATTCTTTTGGGAGTTTTCCACGACTAAAAAGGTATTTATATTCTTCAATGAAACAGAATATAGACGTATTTTATGTTACTACCTACAATCTATGAACAAACTATCAATTCTGTTCTAAAAAAACATGTTTTAAGAATTAACAATTTCAAACTGCTTTCAGTTTAAAATTTTTCAGTGCACATACTCTACGTGTTGAAACTACTATTGATTTCCTTACAAGTTTTAAACCACGTCTCACGGCTCGTAAACGAAGTAACAGTGAACTAGACAATCCAATTTGAGACTAGACAGTAACCTTTTCGTGTTAACTGTAGTCGTGTAAGTCGTACCTGAATTCTCCAGCATTGCAGCTCCCTGGTAGCATAGGACACGTGTCTTCATCTGTCCAGTCCCCGCAGTCATTGTCACCATCACATTGGAAGTCCTTACGAATGCACCGTTTGTTGTCGCATTGAAATTCGTTCTCCCCACACCGGATTAGATCCACGGCTGATAAGTTAAAATTAAATTTAAAGAAAGCTGTCTTGTAAACTTTAAATGTATCTATCAACTAAGCTTTCAACCAATATTGATATAGTACATGTGGTGTTTATCTTTAAGTAATTGTTAATGTTACACTTTTTTTAATGCATGTTTGGGTAAACAATTGTTTGTAGACCAAATAAATAAAACAGAGAATTTATAACAAATAATTTGTAGAGGCGTCACGTAAGAGCGTATACTCACGGCAATCAGCCTCATCGGAGCTATCGGGACAGTCAGCTTCCTTGTCGCAACGCCAGTGCTTCGATATGCATTCTCCAATCGCGCACATGAACTGATGTTCTCGGCATCTATAGAATAAGAAGAAATGTACAGCATCACTAAAAATATCGTGGTTTCAAGCCTTGTTTTATCTTGAACTACTTTATTTTCTATTGAGAGCAGATTTGCAATCTCCTCATTAAATTATGGTTTTATAATAATTTAAGCAGTATCCCTACTTGGTAACCCATTCATTCATCATCGCTGAACAAAATTTAAAATGAAAGACACACTCCGAATACATAAGGTCCTTCTTTTGTGAAATCGCTTAAAAATATCAAAAGGTGCATATGTCATCATCAATGCAAATTGTTGCATAAAGTCATGATTGTCTTTAATATTTTTTCCCATTTGTAATTAAATGGAAACTAAAGAGAACTGTACCAACAGCGGGCTCAATGTTTTATATTGAAGGCGGTTTAGTTAAGAATACTTTTTAAATAAATTATTTGAAGGAAAACTAACGAACCACAACTCTAGATTTTACCCAGGGTGTTAGAGTTATCCTTAGTTAAAATTTCATCGAGTTTAAAAACGTAGTAAACAAAATGGGACTAAACTTTTATATAAGAACCGCGCTTTTGGTAAAATCGTCTTAACTGCAGCATCGGTAATTCAAAATTAGGCTCATATTATGTAGTTATAACGTTTGTATTCAATAAACTTATTGCATAGATATGTTACGAATGCTGAAAGCGAAAAGATTTTCCCGAGATTTTCGGGTACCCTCCAAGTACAGCCCTAAGACTGAGTTTGACTGTAAATATTCGAAGTATAATCATCATATTCACCCTATTCTTCCTCTATTCATTACCTACATCAATCATTCAATGTTTTATATGTTACTATTGTCTTTCAATAAATTAGCTTAACTTTGCAATTTCGAGAAGATCTATCTGCTCGCCATACCTATGTACCTAAATAATATTATATGGCATAGTTACTTGGTCGTTGTCAATAACTAAAACAAGGACGTACTCTCGTTAATACGTCACATTAGCGTCACTAAGTTGCTGTAGGTGTATCAATAATGTTAATCACGTCGATGATTTTGTTCTATAATGAGCCCGCCCACGGAACTGGGATATATCGGGCGAGTCTCCTTTTTCTAGGGGCACAGCGAGCGTAGGCGCGTCGCCATGGCAACCTGCTCCCGGCCCCCGGGCCCCGCGCCCCGCAGCCCCCGCGCACCCCGTCAGCCCCTACGTATTGATCTGCCGACCGCTACAACCCGTACCGCGCAGTGTAAAATAAAATCCAGAAAGTCCCGCCTAAACTTTTTAAATGGTTGTACTGTTCTGGACTAAGGTTTCGGGTTTCAATCTATTTCTTTTTGAAAATAACGTAATAAATTCTAAACCTCAAAGGTTTATGAGATCATTATAGGTCCAGTAAATTATTATTCCTAGTTATCACATTGAAAACGGACACAATATGTAACCTAGATGTTTGTTTCTAATGCGTTAATACGAACGAAGATAGAAACTTAAAAAAAAATGTAGCTTTGCCTATTAAAAATGGTGCCTATATTCAGAACAGACGTACGCCATTTGTTAAGAGAAGCCTTGGCCGTCTCTAGCAGGTACCAACACAAAACACCTGAACTGACACTGAATGAAACAACAGCAGCAAAAACGGATCTTAGTTGGCGATGTTTTGCTCCCACATAATGGGGACTAAGTGCGTAGCGTGCCTTTATTTACCCCAATGGGCTTAGAAAAAGGGCCCGCCCTATTTTCATCCCAGGGCACACGCTTCGCTACCAGACTATCAAAATATTAACAAGCACTAAGGTCTACTAACGATCATTCCAGAAATACATATCTATAGATCATTCCAGAAATCCATATCCATATATTTTGTTAAAAAAAAAGTGCAGTTTCGATTCTTATATTCAACAGTGGAACGTAATACCGTCTCCATTTCTCGGAATGCGACGTCTGAATAACATCACGAACGTGACATTATCAACTACTATTAGGTTCAATGCATCAGCTCTATAGAGCCTCCACGTGTGGGCTGCAAACCAATCAAAAGCTATAAATATAATACGTAGGACGTACAACGAACATCCTTCTAACAGTTCTACCGTCGTATGAGTACGTTTACAAGTACTTATATTTAACACACTTCCACCCACTAGCAATATACTAGATACAAAAGAAAAGAGCTCTGATTAGTTTAAAAATACACTTCTGTAAATAGATCCGTTTTTATTGTATCTTTTGTAGGTACCTACGTCATTGGTGGAACGTCTGCCTGTTATTGTTTTGTAAGAACCAACTTCAGTTTTGTTTTGGGTTCGTGGGGATAATAATGTCGAAATAATTTACCTAAAATGATAAACAACTATTATTATTTTATGATAACACCAAAGGTATTTATTATGTTCTGTAAAAAAAATACGAGTCATATTTATTTATTTACTTATTTAAACTGCAACCAAAAGTACAATGGCAGACTTAATGCCTTATGCGTTCTTTACCAGTCAACCAAACGTGGTGAAGAGACAACATGGCAGGTGCAAATTATTGAACAAGAATAATACATCAAAAGATACGTACTTAAAAAGAAAAGAACTGAGAGTCATAATCAAGTTTTAGTACATAATAGGAGCATTATTTAATTTATACAATGAACGTAATCATAGATTCGCAGAATTTGCTGTAGGTAGTAAGTCACGTCCCCTCACTGCTCTCTGAGTAAACGCCGATGACGCAGTTAATTTGGCGTTTATACGATGTGACGTCATTTTCAGTAGGGGATGCCATAGCCTTCGATATATAGGTACTATCGCTATATTTATGGGGTACGTCCTGAGCTCATTGTACGGCGTTGTTTGATCTGAAGTTACCTCTATCGGGTGTAAGGGACATCTATCCTTAAACTGAAACCGAGAATTCTCTATTCTGGACTGAGGATCAGATAACATGATTTTTATAAGAAAACCATAAGTCAAAATACGAGTATATGGAGGTTTTTAATGCTTTTCCGCTAAGTGAAAGTTCGATCTTATTCCTTTTGTATCATTCTCAGCGGCTGGTAAAAATGACATTTGCCCTTGTCTTAAGTCATTAAATATCGTTATTGCCATTAGGGACGACAAAAAAGCAACAGTTTTCAAAGAACAATGCTCAAAAATGTATGGAGACCGTCCCCACCCTTGTAGCACTTTGAAACCTATGTCAATCGAAGGGCCATAGCCATCTTATCATTTTATTGTATGACAGCGAAACTGAAATGTTTGTCGGAAAAAAGTTATATCGACATGAAGAAACCGGAATTTGCAGTCGCAAGTCACAATAATGTTGCATTTTAATGTTCTTTGTTATTAAAAATATGGCAAAAACTATCAAAGAGGTGACAGCTCAAGATATTTTACTTCTTCTACCGAGAAACTTTTTACTGTAAGGTAACAAAACAGTTTCAGTCGGAGTTTTAAACAACTCTTTGAAATCAAAATAGTGAAAAAGTGTAATGCAAGCAAACCTATGTGCTTCTCTATTTGCAGTATCTTCGAATCTTGTCTTGATGCAGGAGACGCGACTCCCCCGATTTTACCTGGCAGCACGACATCAATGTCTGCTACTCGTATTTGCCAAAAGGAGGTTCAAAAAGCCCCAGACCCAGATATATTCTAGCTATAATTCTGAGGACCTGTGCACCTGAATGGTTCCTGTACTGGCATGCCTCTTTCGACTCTCTCTCGACACTGGATTAATGTCCATTAATTGCAAGACAATGGAACGTGTCTTCAATAACAGGCTCCTGGCGTACCTTGAAGTTAATGACCTCCTCAGTGGTCGTCAATGTGGCTTTCGCCGAAATCGGTCCACTGGGGATCTTCTCGCGTACGCCACTCGCATCTGGAGTGAGGCCATCGAGAAGTATGGGAAAGCACTTGCTGTCTCCCTGGACATCTCGAAGGCCTTTGATAGGGTATGGCATGATGGTCTTATTAGCAAGCTTTCATCATATGGCTTGCCGGCTGGTTTCTGTGCATGGATATCGGATTTCCTGAGTGATCGTTCACTTTTAGTAGTCGTCGATGGCTCGTCTGAACGAATGGCCATTATTCTGGGGTCCCTCAGGGTTTGGTGCTTTCTGCAACCCTTTTTTCTGTATATCAACGATCTGCTAAAACCCAGTACTTTTGGGTATGCAGATTATAGCACGGTTGTAGAGAGTTAAATATCCAGCGCACGTGCCAGTACGGCTGAAATCCGGACTCCTAGAGAGTCCAAGGCCCAGCGCTTGGACTTGTCCATAAAGGCAGTCTCCGACTGGAGTGATGCCAATCTGGTCAAGTTTAATGCAGCTAAGACCCAGGCGTATCTTTTCTCTGCCAAGAAGATGCCTTTCCATCTGGCCTCTACTTTCCTACTTGAATCCGCCCCGATCACTGACCGAATACTAGGTCCAGTTATCTGCCCAGAACCTGGGAATTCTTGCAAAGGTGCGAAAGTACTTTACGTCGGCACAGCTGCTCAACTTATACCAAGCAAAAGTTCGATCATACTTGGAGTACTGTTCGCACTTTTGGGATGGATTAGCTAAATAGCAACAGAAGGCGTTGGAAGTTATCGATAGATGTGCCAAGAGGCTCATTATCAACGGCTCACTAGTTAGGACTAGGTTCCAGAGCTTTGAACATCGCCGCATCGTTACTAGCCTACCACTGCGAGGATCGCCCTGAGGACACGGTGGAGAACACCGTGGCGCACCGTGCCCTCTTGGGCGGGACACCGCCGTGTCGTCGTGGCGGCTATCGGCGGCGGCGGACTCTCGCGTCGTTGGTGCAAGCCATGGTCCGGAGCGAGAGGGAATGAGTGGCAATCACCTCCTTCTACGAAGTAGTTATGCTAGAGAAGGAAGTGGCGGGACAACAGAGGCGTAGAACTTCCCGTCCCAGCTACCGCGGGAGACGCTTCGGGCGTCGGGAGCCACGAGACTACTACCGGCCACCATAGACGCGGGCCTGTAGACGGTGGGCAATGAGTAGCCAAAAAATCTGTTGAATATCGTTTTCGTGAAGTGATCATGGACGTTTTGAGGAGTTTTCAAATAAAAATAAATAATAAAAACAAAATATTTTTTATAATTAAGTCTGTAAATATTCACGTACTTCATTTCAATATAACTTTTTTCGGACAGACATTTCAGTTTCGCTGTCATACAATAAAATGATAAGATGGCTATGGCCTTTCGATTGACATAGGTTTCAAAGTGCTACAAGGGTGGGGACGTTTTGAGCATTGTTCTTTGATCTGCCGAAAAAAGGGAAAAATATCAAAATTTTCCTGCAACAAATTTCACTTGTTCTGAAGTCAGAATAGTGTTCTGAGTGCACTGGCGAAGTTTGATAGATGCCCCTTACACCCCGTATCTGGTCTCGTTAACCTAAGTAGTACGGAAATGCAGATTGGTTCGAATAAACTTCACAGCACTTACTTGCCCTTGGTGCAGCTGGATTCATCGGAGTTGTCTCGGCAGTCGTTGTCGCCGTCGCACACCCAGTCCTTGTGGATGCACAGTCCGTTTGCGCATGTAAACTGCTGAGCTGTGCAGTTTATTGTACCACCTGGTGGAATAATGGAACACTGTAACATTGAAACTTTAAACAGAAACTTCCAGGATTCGTCGCGATTCCCTAAAAAATAAAGATTAGGAATATTGGGGTAGCAGATGACCATACAACTTTTGCTCGTGTTTCCTATCAGTAATAAAATATTGGCGTTCGACTTCACGCTCTTTCGCTTCTCAGTTCTTCTCGCTGTAGAGGGTAAGAGTATAGTGTTGTGTTGTGTTATGTTCTGGTATATTAGTAGCTTACCACAATGAGTTTCGTCGGAATAGTCGCCGCAGTCGTTATCGCCATCGCAGAACCAATCGATTTTGATACAAACGCTGGTGCTGTGACAGAGCGTTCGGTTCTGATTCTCGTCACAAGCCGGTACGCAGTTCTTTTCGTCTTCTGCTTCGGCACACTCTACTCTGCCGTCGCAACGGTTTGCCATTGGTATACAGGTACATGATTTCTGTGAGAAAGTTGATATTTTATTGGCTGGTATTAAATTGCGTTAAAAAAAGCTGATAACAGAATGTAAGCAAAAGAGAGTGTACGAGAAGTTAGGCCTATCTGTGGAATTGGTAGATACTAAAACGAAGTTCAGAATCTAGAAATTATATCTAATAGCGATTACTCGAATATAATTGCTGCTGAAGTACCTGACACGAGAATTGTTGATTAGCACATGGCTGGTGACATCCACCCACTTCTTCCTCTTCTCCGGGGTTGGTGTGGGATACCGTGTGAATATGTTTGAATGCGGGACGATCTGTGGACGACATGATATCGTTAGCTCTATGATTTCTATTTTGCCTCAAGTGTCAGCTATTAAGATATTCACTTCTTTGATTTCTTATTAAAAGAAACACCTACAAATTCTTTGCAAATGACATCAATTATGAAGAATGCTCTACGTCCTAGGCGACCTTTAATAGCATCATTGTTATCTTGTTAGATAATAAACGCTGCAACGACTGCCCGCTTGTCACTTGGGCACCTTGTTTTGCTAAAAAGAAAAAGGGTAACTTACGGTGCCAAGTCTCGACGCGCGTATGTGGGTTATGGGGCCAAAAGGTCTGCGGTGGGGCCAGGCCCCCAGGCCCCATGGCTGGAGGCTGGTAGACCGGGACCCGGCCCATGGAGCGTAGATCGGGGGGCTCCGCGGTACCATTGGCCGGCCTTGCGCCCCTCAGCGACGGCGATGAATCATCTCCTTCTGCTTCTACATGATGTAAAGTTTATTATTGTATGGTGAAAAAAAGTTCGCAGGAAATACAATACAATAACCGATTTTTAACGTAAAAAGTCGGTAGAACTTGTTAGCAAAATAAAATACTACTTGTGGTGGTGAAACTGACCAGGGTTATTCAAAGTTTGAATCGATATTTTTATAAATAATAATAGATATACATACCAGTTAGCAAGGCGATGGTCAAACAGGCGTAGGTCAAATACGCTATGAACGGCGCAGGCATGGTGGAGGCGGCGTCGTGGCTAGCCTGTCTCGCTTAGGTGACTTGGTTGGCCGCGCGGCCTGTCACCCGCGACGGGGCCACCATGACGTGCCGATCCCACACAGGAGTCTACGTAAGAAATTTTGGAACTATGACTTCTCACACGTATATTTAGAGATTACTAATTTGTTAAAGAAACATCATCGTATCAGCCGCATGACGTCCACTGTTGGACATAGGCCTCCCCCTATGATTTTCAAAAGGACCATTTGCAAGCGGCCTGCAAACAGCGCCTTTCTGCGGTCTTAATAAGATCGTTCGTCCACTTTGTGGGTGGACGTCCTACGCTGCGCTTGCCGGCGCGTGGTCTGCATTCGAGAACGTTGCAAGAAAAAAACATCGTATACGATTCAACTCAATTACTGCATATTTTGGGCACATAAGAAGATTTCTTCGAGTCCTTTATTAAACCGAACGTTTAGGCAGTTTAAATTAATATACAGCTGAAAAGGTATGCATCGTTCGAACAGATGCGGTGATATATTTAATGATCAAGCATAGGCAACCAGTACTCGTGCGCGGATTATTCGAGCACTGATGCACGGTATCTTTGATCATTACGAATAATGTACCTAATGACTAATACAGGAAAAAATTTTAACCAGTGCGTAAATTTTGCCATAATAAACTTCAACACGTTTTATTAAACACGTATATTTTATTTTGATATGTCTTAGTACTAAAAAAAAAGTTATCGCTTACGAAACATGTATACTTAAAAACCATATTTTATTGTCACTCGGCGCTAGCGCATTCCCCACCCCCTCACCCCAGCCATGCGCCCGGGCGGCGGCCAAGAGTTGTCATTGGTAGTATGGCGAATAGATTATGTCCATGTTTTGCTTATTTCAAACTCGGATAAGGATGAATTTTTTTTTAATTTTTTTTTTAACTAAACACGGAAATGTTTTCTATTACTGACACTGAACTACCAAAAAAAATTTACGCACTGGTTAAAAACTTATCCTGTATACAGGAAAAAAATTTAACCAGTGCGTAAATTTTGCCATAATAAACTTCAACACGTTTTATTAAACACGTATATTTTATTTTGATATGTCTTAGTACTAAAAAAAAAAGTTATCGCTTACGAAACATGTATACTTAAAAACCATATTTTATTGTCACTCGGCACTAGCGCATTCCCCACCCCTTCACCCCAGCCATGCGCCCGGGCGGCGGCCAAGAGTTGTCATTGATAGTATGGCGAATAGATTATGTCCATGTTTTGCTTATTTCAAACTCGGGTAAGGATGAATTTTTTTTTTCATTTTTTTTTATCTAAACACGGAAATGTGTTCTATTACTGACACTGAACTACCAAAAAAAATTTACGCACTGGTTAAAAACTTATCCTGTATACAGGGTGTTTGGCGCATGGACCGACAAATTTTTTTCAGGGATTTGGGAGGTCATTAGCTAGGTTATACAAAAAAAAGTTGAAAAAAAAAACAACAAAAAAGTAATTTCTAATTAAAGGAAACATTTTGGGCATATATTTCATTTAAAAAAAAAACATATGTACCCAACCGTGACTTTTGGAACAAAGGGTGTATGGGTAGAACCTAGCTAATGACCTCCCAAATCCCTGAAAAAATTGTGTCGGTCCATGCCCCAAACACCCTATATAGTATAAAGTATGAATTCTAAAGTCTCCGAGAAGAGTGCGCTTTCCTCTATACGATTTCCACCAACAGAAAAATCATAATAGTTTAGGTTTATGTTTGCATGGAATTTATCCTGTCTGGAACTTGGTTAAGTCAGCGCATATCAAGTAGGTAGTATAAATTCCTGAATTTTCTTTAGCACAGTGTAAATGCGCTCCAACGCCACCCGATTGGTGGAAATCGTAAATAAGAGAAACTATTAGAAGCTATTCCATAGCCGAATATCTATGGAATAGCTTCCTTCATTCATCTCATTTGAATGGCAAATAATTTATTCTACTTAGTTTGTTAAAACTTAGATAACAAGTAAACAAACACGCACGCCTACGCACGTTATTAGTCCTCCTCCCTAATATTGCTGTGATTTTATTACCCTACTACGGCGAAGCAACACGGAGGGTTATGATTTTGATTTGTAAATCAAAGATGTAAGATGTATCTTAAGGATCTAGATTTAAAATGGAAACCTACATAAACTGTAGACAAGTGTCTGTTTGAAGATGGTCTTTGAATAGTAGATATTATGATACCAGTGAGGTAAGATTGCCATTGCAGTCGATACTGAATTGCAACCCGAGCTTGTGAGACGTAGGCGTAGTGGAGCTGAGAGCGTAATGTTAAATGTTCGGGCGTGTCATACAAAGTTTCCAACATAAAAGTGAGAAATAAACATTGTTATAAATTCACCATCACCATCACGCCTGTATTACCCGAAGGGTTAGGCAGAGGTGTACCAATGTACACCCACAGTTCACCGATATATTTAGGTCTCAGGTAATAGGGGGCGAGCCTACTGCCATTAACCGGGCACAAATCTAAACTCCGATCTGCTACTGAGAATTCCATAGAAAAACCCAATAACACTTTTTGCTCGACCCGGGAATCCAACCCAGGACCTTTAGTGTAGCAGTCGCGCTCAGGACAACTAGGCCAACGAAGCAGTTAAACATTGTTATAAACAAACATTGTTAGTAAATAAACATTGTTATAAATTCATTGATAAAAAATATGATTTAAATATTTTATTTTATTCTGAGTGACGTTCACATAATGTTTTTCAAAACAGACAGACATTGTGTGAACGTCACTTACAAGCGGCTAACAAAACTAAAGATGTAACAAACTAAACAGCAAAATGGGTATGGTGTTGTGTAAAGAACACAATTGGAAACACTCAAATGTGTTCTTTATATTATTGTTAGTTTATATAAAGGTAAATAGGAAATTTAAAAAACCAAATTTTATTAAATTTATTGTTTACTAGCATTTTTTTTATAGATGGGAAATCATTAAATAGCTTCCCCCGCCCTGGGCGGCGCGGGAGGGAGTGTTAGACTTTTACTGACTAAAACCCATCTATGTTCCTTCATGTGCCCTTTGCGTTCCGGGGGTGCGGTATCTCTTTCAAACAACCCGCAGCATTGTTTACTAACTTATGCTCGCGACTTCGTATGTGTGAATGTGTGATTTTTTTACACGGTAACCTAATTCTTTTTCTTAAATAAAGTAGCTAATTTACTCTTTAATTACAACAGCCTCTAAAACGTCATTCGAGCTAGCCGCGGCGCTTATATGCTCGGAATCATCATAAAATTATCTGTTAAAATAGTCCAGTTATTTGGTTCGAAAATTACGGAAAGTTGACGCTGAGTTTTTTGACAATATTTCCTGTCTGTCACTTTCCATAAAAACATAAAGTTCAACAATTTATGTAATTTCATTTTTTTTCAGCGACAGTCATTTAGTTTTAGCGTTCGAGCACCACAAACAACTTCATGAGTTTTGGCTAAAAAAAAAATGGATTTGGTTTGATCCTTATACGAAATGCACTTGAGTCATTGATGTTTATTTTTAAGTACCTAAAGACAAATAATTGGCTTTAGTTCTACCAAGATAAACGAAAATATCTCCCGATTTTCAAAGCAATAACTTGGATATTTAACGCTGAATAATTTTAAATCTAATAATAATTCTATTGAAGACTGTGTGGGATTTATAGTCAAAGAGATTCCTAATATGTATAAATGGTTAATTTATTTATACATCGCAAGAAAACGGAATGACATACGAAATACACGCGCTGGTGTTAATGAGGAATAGTTCGTAGATAACGTACTTCAAACTACTGACATTAAAAAAAAATGTGATCCAAAAAATAAAAAAATGTTCTCTAGTTTAATTTTATGTATTGCGATTTTATCGTAAATTGAGTCAGAAAGGAGATATTGTCAAGAATGCTATTAGACGCCATTTTTATGACATGGCTACGCGAGCGGCAAAGATACGAGGTGGCAAAGTTGTAAGACGGAAAGAGGACATGGAAATTACACATTTTTAAAACTCCTGGAAACCTTTCCTGTAAAAACTACCAAATGCCTATAAAGCCAAATATCATAGACATTGTTTTAATGAGTTGTAATTCACTTGAAATGTGAAAAATTAAACCTTTATGAAAAACACACTTTATATCATTTAACACATTGGTTCGAGGCGGCGCGTGAAAACATTGAAAACAACATTTGGGGTAGGCCTTGGCCCAGCAGTGAGACAGCGTGGGCGAAGTAGAAAGAAGAAAAAAACACGTAGGATATCGATCTAATTTGACACGTAGATTTTTATCCCCTTTTTCCGTAGCATAATTGCCAACAAAGGCCACGTAAATGTGAATATTAGAATCCTCTTACCGCTATTACTCTGTGGCGACGTGCCCTATATTGGTCAGAGCGCATGCGCGGTAATGGCAGCGCATCATCACAACAGCTGATTAGCACTGTTGTCTAAATTTATGCAGAAACACAAGCAAGTAGGTAGGGTTAGTCCACCAATACAGATCAATGGACGAGCGTCATATTGTACGATAACAATATTAGGTGTCTAATGGCCTTATCATCATCATCTTCCTGCCCTTATCCCATGTTACTTGGGGTCGGCGCAACACGTTTTCTTCTTCGTTTTTGCCTAATAAACTTATGCAAAAATGAATAAATTTAGAGAGTTAACCATTGAATGAAACTGCACAACTGCACAGAACAAGTTTTAATACGGTTGAGTTCCAAGAATCTTTCGTAATGAAAGACAAGAAATTTCACTTAATGAGATTTTGTATGAAAGTGTACGAGGCGAAAGTAGTATGTAAGGATCGTAGCAGGTGGCGTTCTGTGGTTTCTGCCTACCCCCATGGGAAAAAGGCGTGAGTTTATGTACGTATGAGATTTTTTTAACTACAGTACTTTTTAATCATGATGTGAGCAGAGCTAAAATGTTCAATAATAAAAGAAGACAATAATATAAATAACGTACATAACGCATTAAATAAGACATTAAAGGTAAAAGATTCATGCAAAACAAAAAAAAATTATGCGGGTTGATTAAAAACATAAACCAGGGCCTGACTGAGATTTTGACTGAAAATGTTATAAGTACCTATTGAGGAATAGGTATTTTAATTGAGTTTTAAACATTTTGAAAATTTCAGACACTATTTTCCCGTGGTAGCTTTTTAAATTATTTAGTAGGTATTTTTCTTTCCGTAGTTTATACGAGTTCTCACGACACAAGATCATTAGCACTACGTAGAAGGGAAATCCCCTTTTCGGAGTTAATTTAAAAAAAATGTTACTTATATTATTTTTTCTTTATGGTTTTTGTTATGATGCATGTATTACAGTAACTTAATTTTAAATTCATTATTGTACAGTTTTAGAGTACAATTTATTTGCTAGAGTGAGACAGTGTGATATTACTATTGAAAAACCACATTCGGTTCTAATAAATATAATGCAATGTTTCAAAACTGCCCCGTTGCAGTTGGGCTCATGGTTGTAAGCACGACAGCTGAGCGTGGGGTCCTGGGTTTCATTCCCAAGTCGGGCAAGTGTCTTTCTATTAGGAAACTCAGTAGCAGCCATTTGAAAAATACTGTTGTGACACCCCGGTGGTGCCTCAGAAAGCATGTAAATCTGTTGGTTTCAGCTGACATTCGTAAATGTGTGATAGACGTTACTCAGAAGCCCAACATTCTGACAAGCGTGGGGTATCGTGTTTCTCAGTATCTGGTTTGTGGTTTTTTTATCAACGGTCTGTTACACTTGTAGCCGACAGTAGTAAGTAGCAGTTTCATAAACTACTGTTCTTTTTATACATATTTAAATTATATAAAAAGTCAATCTATGAACGATTACCTAGATCGAATAGAATAATAATAATAATAAAAATATTTTATTGACGTAAAAATACAGGTGTTACATACTTATTTGAAGCCCTGGCTCCTGAGCTAGGTAGAAACCTGTGTTACAGGAGCCAGTGTCTTCGCCCATTTGTGGTACTAACTTATATACTGTGCAATAAAATAACAAAAATAGAAAACAATAAAAATAAAAAATTAAATAAATTCATCTTGCGCACATGCTCTTTTGGTATGCAGTGTTTTTGCGTGTGTTTGCGTGTATGTGTCTGTGGCGGGGGAAGTGTGGGTGTGGGCGTAGGTGTAGGTGTGAATGAGGGTGTGTGTATGTGTGTGTTCATTATTTCATGAGTGCTGATATTTTAAAAGGTCTTCCGTCTGGTGGTAATCCAGTGTTTGCAGCCACGTAGAGATTTTCCTTTTCGTTTCCTTCGTTGTTAATGGGTTTATGTTATGGGTACTGTTTAGTTTGTTGTAAATGTATGTGGCCATGTAAAGGTGTTGTCGCCTGGCGGAGGCAGTTTTACATAATACCGGTCTACATACGTCGGTACGAGCAATAATTCTCTTCACTTTGGTGGTGTGATTTACTGGTGTATGTTGATGTTGTTGTATTGTGAGATTAAGGAGGTACAACTGTCTCACGGTGAGTAATTTACAATTTTCATAAAGGTCTTTTGTAGGAAACCGATATGGTCTATAGGTCATAACCTTTAGTAGGGATCTTTGAGCTCTTTCGAGGTGGATCATAAAGGTTTTGCAAGCGCCTCCCCAGGCTGTAATACAGTCTGCGGGTTGTTCGAAAGAGATACCGCGCCCCCGGAACGCAGAGGGCACATGAAGGAACATAGACGGGTTTTAGTCAGTAAAAGTCTGACACTCCCTCCCGCCCCGCCCAGGGCGGGGGAAGTTATTTGATGATTTCCCGTCTATAAAAAAAAAAAAAAAAAAAAAAAAAAAAAAGGCTGTAATACAGTAGCCTATGATTGACTGTGCCAGCGCAAGATACACCGTGCGAAGCAGCTTAAACTTAGCCACGTGTCGAAGCCTCTTAAACGCCCATATAAGTTTTCTAACACGAGAGGTGGTCATTTCGATGTGGGGACGCCAGCTAAGTCTATCATCCAGAACAACACCTAGGTACTTCACTGTTTTTTTTTGTGAGATCGGGATACATGAGCATTGTTGGCCAGTAAAATCATTGCAGGAGTGCACTTTGAGATTTATCCCCATAGGTTTAATATTGGCAAACGTAAATTGCAAGTATGAGGTCTTTGAGATATTCAAGGTTAATAGATTATTTTCAAGCCAAGTTATTATTTTACGTAAGCCCAGCTCAGCTGTTTGTTGCACTGCTTCCCAACTATCACCGTGAAATATTAGTACTGTATCATCTGCATAACTAAATATTTTACCACTACTAAGAGACTGTTGGCACAGATCATTAACATAGACCAAGAAAAGACTCGGGGAAAGGCAGCTTCTTTGTGGCACACCATAATCAATTTTAGCTTCATTGCTAATCTCTTTGCCAATCTTAATTTTTTGTGTTCGCTCTGTGAGAAAGTCAGTAAAAATGCGGAGAGCCTTTCCCCTGATTCCGGCATGCTCTAGCTTCTTTACAAGGGTTGAAGTGCATACCGTATCAAATGCCTTTGCTAGGTCTAGAAAAACACCCAGACATTTCTGTTTTGCATCGACTTTTTCCGTAACGTAATCAACAAGTTTATTAACTGCGTTTACGGTGCTTTTCCCAGACCTAAACCCAAATTGTGAGTCTGATAATATTTTATAGTGCTCCAGGTATCTTATGAGTCTATGATTCAGTAATTTTTCCAAGATTTTTGACAGTGCTGAGAGCACTGAGATAGGCCTATAATTTTTAACGTCATCTTGTTTCCCCCCTTATGGACAGGCGTTATTAGGGATTTTTTGAAAATTCGGGGAAAGACTCCCTGCTCAAAACAAACCGCAATGAGTCGTGTAAGAGGTGGAACCAGTACATCTTTGCCCAGTTTGAGGAGTTTGGCTGGAATTGAGTCCAATCCTGTGGCGCAGTCATTTTTTAGGTTATTAATCACTGACTCAATTTCGGCCTCGTCCGGGGATGTAATACCATCGATTTATTCGCGGGGGAACTTTCAAATTTATATGGGGCATGGTAGGAATTTAGATTTTTAATAATATTTTCAGCCAATTGCTTACCAATATTAGAAAAGTAATTATTTATTTCGTTAATTGCATTGGGTTCATCAGTAGCAGTTAAGAGTTTGCTCGCTGATATTTTTTGTTCCGTTTGGTAAGTAATTGTTTTAACAATATTCCATGTTTCTTTGTTGTTTTTTGAGGATTCCAAGGCGGCTCTGTCGTGATTTAGTTTTATGTTCCTTAGTAACAGATTGCAGAAATTACGGTACCGTTTATATGACAACTCAGTAATTCCGTTTTTTGGGTCCGCTAGATATATTTTATGGAGATTATCCCTGTGTCGAATACACCGTAACAGGCCAGGTGTAATCCATGGCTTAAGAATTGTTTTACGGTTAGGAACTTTAATATCTTGAGAGTGCTGAGAGATAGTGGACATCAAACATTCGACAAACTTGGTTGCTGCTTCATTTGCGTCGCATTTTTAAGATATAAATGAGAAATCGGTATTTTTTAACTGCTCTATAGCGGCCTCATAATTTATTTTTGTGATGTGTTTACTCGTGTGATTTTTATTTTTAACACCCCTACTTAGGCATACCATTACGGAGGCGTGATCGCTGACTGTGGAGTTTATTACTATGACAGTTGCACAAGCAGCTTTATTAACCATTGCGTGATCGAGGCAATTCTGTAATCTAGTCGGATGTGTGTGTCCCGGCAAAAGGCCCATTTCGGCAGTCAAATTCAGATAAGACGAACTATTTCTGTCAGTATTACTGGGTTTTAGGTCAATATTGATATCTCCTATTAATATGATGTTGTTCGCTTGTTGTTTACTTAAAATGTTTTCTAGGGAATTCAAGAAGCTGTCAATACAGTATATCGATGGGGATCTATATGATGCTAGAATACATGTATCCGAATTAATTTTTAGTAAAAGAAAGTTGGCACCAATCGAATCTGGTTCCTCCACTGTACACTGAATACTACTTCTTACGTATATTGTAATGCCATCGTTCTGATTTAGGCATTTCTTACTGGAGTACGTAACATAATTTTCAATAGGAGGAACCGGTTTGTCATCGTAAAGCCAACACTCCGTCAGGATTATAATGTCCATTTCATACGATAACCTGGCTAACTGAGCCTGAAACCCGTCTAAGTTTTTATATATGCTACGGAAGTTCTGAGTTATTATTTTTAGCGAATCCTTCGAGGTTTTTATGATATCGTTACAGACATTAGTATCACATTGATAAGAAGAATTGTTGGAAATGAGAAGGCTGTTCCTAAATTCCATTTCCAGTATGGTGTCGTTCATATGTTTATGATTACTTAACGTGGCGATGTTTAGTCAATAGCAACTACATATGCGGTGTAAAAACCCACATTCTCGTTAACTACGTATACTACCTATCAAACTACGTCGCATTTAGCAAAAATGATTACTTGGAAATGATTTTCTTTTGGTGCGAAACATCCCTGTTTATGGTAGAATATAACACACGCAAATTCCTGACCTAATAGGTTCGACAACAGTACATGCTTCGTAGAGATATTTTAAGTTTAGCCACAACATTCAAAACATGTTGGTCTAACAAAACCAGGACCAAGACAAGTCAAATCGTTTATTCCAATTAGACCATTAAAAGGCACTTTTGTACAAAACCAGGACCAGAACAAAATAAAAGTGTTTATTTATAAAAGTACACAAAAGCTGCTAATTATCTAATCCCGATTAACAGATCTGGGCAGAAGTAACACAATAAACTATACGATAATACAACAACACAATATCGTATAGATAATAAACGGCGCGCTTTAATACTAATTTAATTTGTATTTAATAAATATAAAATAGTAGAGTAGTGTTATTGGGTTTTTCTATGAAATTCTCAGTAGCAGCTCGGAGTTTGGAGTTGTGCCCGGTTAATGGCATTAGGCTCACCCCCTATTACATGGGACCTAAATATACCGGCGAACTGTGGGTGTACATTGGTACACCTCTGCCTAACCTTTCGGGGAATACAGGCGTGATGGTATATATTTTATTTTTTATTTTATATATAAAATAATATTTTCGATCACGAGAACGCCTTGAAAAATATTTAGTACTAACTTCGACCAGTACCCGAGTATAATGACTGTGAGCTTTTTTGAAACTAAACGAAAATCTTGATACTTGATCCTGACAAACATATGGAAATAACTAGCAAATACACGTTGCTACTAAATACGATGAGTACTAAAAACGATATAACATAAAACATTATATTCCTCACTCACAGAACGCAGATAATGAAAACGTTATGTACCTTCTAGAAACAGAGAAGTCTTCGCGAGTAAACATATTATTACGATAACATCTGCATCAAAGGTGAAAACAAGAAGCTAATTTATTTATTCTGATAAAACAGCAGTGTGATTCTCTAAGCCTCACTTCGTAATTCGAAAGCTAAATCCGCAGTGAGATTACAAAATGGTATTCTGTTAAACACGATCACGCCAGTGACGTCACCACGGCGAACGAATACTAAACCAATGACAAGTTGGTTCGTTATCGAAGTGAGCGTGATCACTTTAGTGAGACTCGTTTTCGAGTTTGCATTTTAGAGAATCGCACTACAGGTCACTAATAAATAATATCTCCGATACTCAGAATGCTAAGTTATACAAATAAACAATATTTTACTGCTTATTTATTGCGAAATGCGAATGATGTAGTAGTCATAAAATAACATTTAAAATGCATCAATTCTGCAAAACAAAATTAGAAATAAGCACCTTATTAACCCCCGACTCAAAAAGAGGAGTGTTATAATTCTGATGTGTCTCTGTGTCTGTCTGTGGCACTGTAGCTCTTAAACGGGTGAACCGATTTGAATGCGGTTTTTTTTATTTGGGAGCAAGTTTCCTAGCCGGTGGTTCTTAGATATGTTTTATCAAAATCGGTCCAGTCGTTTTAAGGTTATCAGCTCTTATTAGCGGCGGTAGGGATCTGTCGGGGGTTATTTCATTTCTTTTTTAATACTTGTGCTATGTAAACTTTTCAAGATGGTGAAAGAAAAGTGAAAAACAGCCCCACCTGCACCTACTTGGTAAGTAATATCGGTAAAAAATTTGGGTTTATTTTTGTTATTGAATAGTATGTATGTGCTCCACGTAGAGTTGGGAAGTCTATTGGTATTTTCTATTAATTTATTGTATATACATATAATCTTATGGTAAGGGCGTAGCGACTATGAAAGCATAGACATACGTCGTAAGCTTTCATGTAATTTTCGTAGCAGCCATGAAATAGGTTCCTAATTATTCATACTTACAATATGTTCAGTATTTCATAAAATCTAAGTACAAGTAAGTAGAAATAACGTTTCTATTTTCACATGATGTCGCTTTAAGAATTAAGTCATAGTCCATAAAGCGGCCATATTGGAAATTGTTAAGATTTTATGGCACGCATGCGCGTTAGGAAGCCAATGTTACTAGCTACTTGTTGATCTGGTTTTCATTCACGACGCACGAAACCGCGCATTCTACGCAGTTAGTATGTCCTGGGCTTTGTTGTAAGCTCACTAAAAGCCTAACTTTTAATTTGCTATAGATTTTTGCAGATTGAGATTTTGTAACAGATCTCAGTAAGCAAGACATACCTTAGTACGTTGTACTAAGGTACACTCTACTTTATCTTAATACCTTATGGTAAGGGTCTCAAAGCTCTAGAACCTTCAAGCGAGTTCAAAATAAAAAGCAATAAAAAATGACACGTAGGTTAACAGAACCCACACAGAGTTTCACTAATTTAATCAATGACATCCCGAAAAATGACGATGTTTATAAAAAAACAGACGTAATTGAAAAAGGAATGTTAGCTTTTTTAATTAAGATTCATTAAATTTATTCGTATTGGATCTATAAATAGGTTCTATTGATGCCTCCTCGTCACACACACTTGAAAGCCTAACGCGTAATCTGGCTAATGGTGGCGCATAAATCGTGCGAACAAACTAACGCGTGTCACTTGTATCAAACACGATGTAAGAAGTTTCAAGTTCAGGTATTTGTCTACAGCTTTTGAATCACGACGTTTGAATCTAGGCGAGATATATCGCCATTACAGCACTCTTGTCAAAATTAACCGTTTTCTACCAAAGACGTCGTGCATCAAGACACAAATACTAGCACCCACCTGCCTTTCAATTCAACCTTCTAGATCCTTGGCCACTCAGTCTCTTGACTAGCGCAGTTGCAATTCATGGATATTAATGTTTTATAGTGACAATATTTAGGAAATACGTTTGAAAATTGAGCGATCAATACAGGGAGGGGGTGAAATGCGCGGTGGTTTGTGCCCACGCCCGCCCCCGCGCCGCGCACCCCTCCCGCGCCCTCTGAGAGCTCGAAACTCAACACCTCCGACCGCCCACGGGTCTGACCATGAAACTACAGGCTACGACGTCAAATGCTGAATTTCATGATACACCCTCAGATATTCATCTAATTTCACAGATATACCCTTCATCGTGCTATCCAAGGGCATGAACATCCAACATTCATACAATAACAATAGCTTCCACACACGTAAAAGCTCAATATGTAGAAAATTCTTTAATTAACATCAATATCAAGAAACCTAGCCTATTGAATCAATAAAGCACATGCATCTTAATTAAAAATAAATAATTTTAAAAAAATGTGTACCTTAAAGCGTATAAGGATGGCACATATCCCGAGACGCGACGCACTGTTTCCACTATATCACAGATCTAAACCGAGGACCAGTGCAATCACAAAACAGTAACCAGAACCACTAAATTGTTTTTATTTTTGAATTTTCCTTTGGATACGCGGAGCTCACTCCAGATGTGCTCTCGACGCGCGACTGGAATAGGTACTAGGTGATCTGGAGCCTCGTCCCCCCTCCGCGACCCGCGCTGGCGCCCCGCGCAGTCTGCGCCTCGTCGATGAATGGAACCCGCCGCCCCTTGCTACCTTGCCTGTATAAAATCTCTTTCAACGCTCCCTTACATTCGTATTGTATCGCCTACTGTGAATAAAGCTCTATGAAAATAAGTGCTTATAAATATAGTTGGTAATTTCATCACCCTCAAAGTTTTTCTGTTAACCCGTTATGAGATCGTTCGTTTTGATTTTAGATCAATTTAGCAAGGTTAAATGCAGACAAAAAAATTAATGCGCAAATCTATTTTTAAGGCTTTCAATATTTGTCTGAAAAACACTTTGCGCAAAGTCAACCTAATTATATACGTTACAGCTACTTACATACAAGGTTCTTTTTGAACCTTATGTTACTGAAATAGATAAATACTCTTCTAGAAACATTTTACAAATTATTTAATAAAATTGTTTTCTGATTTCATATTCAGATAATTTTAAAACAACAGAAGCGGGACCTATCTTTTTTGATGGTATGGTAATCACGAAAGTTGCGAAAAACCCTCCTAGATGCTGAAGAAGGGAAACAAGAACTAAAGATCTGGTTTAGTGCAGTTGGTGGCATTACATCTGATAACTAAAATAACTGCCAGTAACTAAACCAGACTGCTTGAAAAGTGATGGTTTTGTTATATTATTTTTCAGTTGTAATTTCATGCAAGTCGATATCTAATCTATAAGAAAAAAAAGTGTGTTCTGGAAAACCTCAAGTTACTTATTGCTTTTCTACTTCAATGAATGAATGAATGAATGAGAAATCATATTCACCAAATTGAATACTAGACACAAAACGTTGCAAAAATAGTATCAAATTCATAAGCTCTAGATATCACCGAAATACCGCTTCACACGAGTTTGCATCGGCGAAAATGACATATAGAAAAACTATATTTGCCTTCTATTCAGCTAAATAGGATAGGATATTTGATTGTTGTGTTTATTTTCATGATTAACTAACTGTTCCGGCGACCTTCGTATCGCCCTTAACCAATAAATGTTGTATTTTTTATCGGAACTTTATCCCATGCTTTAGTAGTTATTTTGTTTTTTTTTGAAGATCATTCAAATCAATCCAGCTTTTCTTGAGTTAAAAATGGTGTAAGTAACCCGTCTTTGTTTTATTTATATAATTTTATGAATGAGAACCCAATTTGTGAACTATTTGTTATCATCTTACTCAATGTTTTATTGCTTTAAACGTTTTCGACTTCAAAAATAGAAAGAATTCGGTACGTTTGTTTTTCATGTAAATAGATATTTAGTAATACGTTGCAGTCGCAGTTGCTGCAACTTAATCTCCCTCGATTTCCCGATCATTTGAAAGGACGGTTGAACCTGCCGTTAATGTAAAATGTTTTAAAACGAAAACTGATAGTAATTTTATACTTCAAAACAATTACAAATTCCCGCCAATTTTCTTGTTACCTGTCACAATAATATCTTAAAAATTGAATTTGTTTACGGTTCTTACAGTATTCATAATTATTATTCTGGCTAATTCTCTTTTTTTTAGTAAAACTGGCTTCCATTATACCTACAGGTGAATCTTTTTCATTTTAAGTATTTCGTAATAAAATCCTACGAAACTAAATCCTATTATCATTAACTTTAATTAAATAGGTACCTAATTGTAAAACGGCCATTCTCCGACTAGCAAGTTTTTCGTGTCCGGGCTTTGCATAATCCATAATATTATCAAATTCAACCATGTAATTTTTTTATATGTTAGTTAGCATCCGTATCTAGCTGTAAACAAAAAAACTGGCTTCTGTTTTAAGTAATTAAGACTAAATTAATTCAATCTCTGTTCAAAAAGCACTATTTTCTAATTACCAAGGCATGTCCGCACACCAACTTAATGTGAAAGATTGCTTGTAATTTTTGAATCGTACAGATTTACTTTAATTCGTTCTACATTTTAAACTCTATGAAACAATCCGTATCGCATATCAAAATATCGACTCAATAGAATCAGTCTGTAAATAATTATCATTAAGTAACCGCATGTCCGCTCGAAAATTATAATTACCGTGACATTTTCTGTTCTCGGGTGCACATCCTTAAATAACAGTATTTGGTACATCACTACTGTACGCGTCGCGACTCCTCGGTGTGTGCCGCGGCCCATCAGCAGTTGCAGGTCTCTAACGTTAGTGTACCGCCAATGAAGCACGTGAGAATATAATTACCGTAGCCTTGGTTAAAAACTTTTCTAATTACCGTTGTCCTTATTTAAATACTTGATTTTTTAAGTTGGACCCTAGTTGATCATGTAAATGGAGACAGTACTTTGGCCTCTGTACGTTGTAACAAGCCAGAATTGGCGTACTGGGTCGGTTTTCAAAATTTTGAAGAAAATCTATATTTTTCTAATTGCCATATACTAATTACCATGTGTTTATAATTACCGTTGTATGAAAAATGTATACTTGTTTACTACCTATAGCCGCAAAAGAAAGAAAGTTTTCCCCCAGTTTTCGTTGATTTCTTTATTCATTTTCAATACGTAAGTATTATTTATATTTTTAAGCATTAATAAAAAAATATAAAAAAGAACATTTAAAGATATAAGAAATAGTAGCCCACCGGTATCGGGAACAGGGTCCAAGCTACCCTAAGCTAAGGTCAGGGCTCCAGAGAGTGAAACCTCCTAACAATGCGCGCCGTGTCAAGAATAAAGCAGTACTTTCTGAATCAGGCCCTTGATCCAACTCCCTAAAGAGAGCCTCCGGAGGTGTCTGTCGAGGCTCTTTTTTTTATAGATGGGACCCATCTATGTTCCTTCATGTGCCCTTTGGCAATTAACCCATTGGCCGACATCGACATCGGTGAATCTACATCCCACATGTCAACAACCTCGCGAACCCAGCCAATATAATTGTTCTGCTTATCTTTCTCGGCTTTCACGATATTCTCATAACGGGGGATGCGGGAACAATCACTGCGCGCCGCTTTGATCGATCCACCACCACTATATGAGGTCTATTGGCTACAATAGTCCTGTCAGTGATGATGAACTGGGTCGGGCACATACCTGTGGTACGGCACTTCCGATTCCACAAGGCTATATTTTAGAGCAATTAACCGAACCGAACCGTGCCATCCTTTACAATAAATCTCCGGTAGTTACTGTTATACTGAAGTTATGATGTCAAATAACTGTCACAATTATAAAACCTTCGGTTTCTCCGAAGAGGTGGGGATCGTAGCCAGGTTACGGACGCTGATAAGTCTACATCGGACCCATGCAGGGGCCGGAAAAAGCGTCTGTGAAGCACTTTGCTCTGCCATACCTCCCTGCGATCGTTAGTGTCAAGCACCACAGGTTTGCGCCAGTTCTCTGTAGCCAAGGAGATCGGGGTGGGGCCACTGTCCATCGTTACTGCATTTCGATGCATCCCCACGTCGACTTCTGGGAAATATTCCCTGAAATTGCATATTTCGCTATTGTGGAGAGTCTTAGTCTCTAGTCGTTTAGAAAACCTCCACCGGTTTTAGTTACCTTCAGTTCTTCAATTACAAATAGTTGGGGGCAAAAAGATTCAGATCATCCATGTAAAGGAGCTGAGATGTAACCTGACCTTCTCTTCTCAACCGATAGCCTAGACCTGAATCCTAAGGAAATGTGTGCTAAGAGGATTCAGGGCAAAGCAGAATTCGTAGATTATTATTATTGTCCGTAGATACGTATACTATATGCTGACCATTCATCAAGTTACTTAATTTATAGAAAGGGAAAACCAACAGACCAAAGAGGAAGTGGTAGAAATGAGAAGGCTCGCCCCACGACAACGTCGAGAACGAATGATTTGTCTTTTAGGTTCCAACCTTTACAATTACCTTTAAAATATTACCAATTAAGACAATGTTTTTTTTTAGTTTTTTTTTACCTGATTTTACTGAAAGTGTCGATTTTTAATAAATTATAGCAATGATAAAGTGGTTTTTTTTTACAATTGTTATGGTTGTTCAGTGGTACATTGTTAATTCTAATGCTATGATTATATTAAACTAGTGCACAAATTATATTATTATATTTTTTAATATTTTACATGGACATGATGATGTTTTCTAATTACCGTTGCATTAAATATTAAACTTATCTAATTACCGTACTCATAAAAATTTCAAGTCTCATTTACTAGAAAACCACCAATAATAATTAAATGCCACATTAATATATTGAATTCGTTCTTTGATGTGTTTCATATTTTAATGTTTTTAAGTCAAATCAGTGAAAAATAAAAAAAGGTACGGTAATTAGGCAAATAACGCCTAACCGGAGAATGGCCGAAAAAACATCCACTATGCATTTTATTCATAAACTCGCAAATTAGCAAATCTGGCTTCGCTTCTAGAGTCGTCTTTTATCATGCTAGTTCACAAATGCTAACCGTAGTGACATCCACACTTGATTTTTTGAACCTCAAAACACAGAGCTTTGTGATTCAGTAAAAGCTTTTGAAAGCTTTACGTTAGATGGCGATGGGACTTACACATCAACCCTCGGAGCTTTCACAAGTAGTTTCGCGAAAACCAGCAAGATGGCATGCCGTACGATTGCGACCGCTAGCGCCATCATTGAATACGGTAACATTGGTAGTAGTAGTCAATACTGACACTGGTGTCGATTCTGTTATGCACAAGCTAAATTTAATTTAGACTAATTCTATCTTTTTCTTTCCAATCAAACAAGACGTGAATTAGACTTGTCAATTTTAGTTGATCTAAAACCTCTATACAATTATAGTTGGCATGTCAGAACGCGGCGATTAAAAACACGGAAAAGTTCAAGGCAAAACTAATTTGACATCTCTAACTTAGTTCTAAGGTATTACCGTCCTTTTCTTTCGGTGTATGTTAGTAAGAGATGTCAATTCTCTAATTTTAGTTTAGTTTGTGAACAAGGGAATCGGCACCAATGCCTATAATGTGATCCTCATTTTCATCATTATATCAGCCGATTGACGTCCACTGCTGGATATAGGCTTCCCTTAAAGATAGCCACAATGACCGCGATAACGGCACCTAGCGATCCCCCGCGAGCTTCACCAGATCGTCCGTCCACCTCGTGTGGGGTCTTCACACACTACGTCTTCTGTTGCGTGGTTGCCACTCGCGATATATAAATGCTTGCAACTCCAAGCTTCAACGCGGTCTATTAAATTTATGTTGGTATGGATTTATGAGAATAGAGTAGCCCGACTATATTCGTGAGGTTCTTGAGAAAAGTCAGGTGCGCAGGAATGGTAACCGGCTCGCTTGTATGACCAGACGTATGAACATGAACGAGGCGAAAGGAGTATATAGGGATCGTAGCAGGCGGCGTTCTTTCTGCCTACCCCTATGGGAAAAAGGCGTGAGTTTATGTAGGTCTGTAGTAGTCATTACTCTACAGTAGTGACTGCAGAGAAATGACGTTGAGTACTGATGATGTTTCCAACAAACTAATCTTCAAACCTCTACAGTTTTGAAGATTAATTTGTTGGAAATTTTCAATCAGAGCTGGTTATAGAACCATTTTTCAGTCTGTAAATTGGCAATGAGTTTGATACGATTGTTTTAATTTGTATCTTGATATTTATAACCCCATTAGGTTATTCAAATGAAATTGTAGGTAAAAACACTGTATAGGTTTGTAGATTTTTTATAAAACAATTTGAGTATAAATAGGGGGTTAGGTTTTGTGAAATTAAATAAATAATTTTTAATAAATTTTATTTTACAACATTATCTTATAAGCTATAACTTGCTATCTCTTTCTAATATAAACATCAATGTTACTACTATATAATGTACCACGTTCATTCTATAATTAATTTTATTTACAACGAGCTCGAAAATGACTATTTTACACATTTATTAGTCTAATAGAAAAGAATTGAAGATAGGAAGTGACGTTGATAATGTCTTGACATCAAAAACGTAATTTATCAGTTTTCTTTAAAACATTTAATTACACTGGCATAATTTGTTATGTGATTTTTTTTAAACTACACTCCCAGACTCCTAAATCGAGCCACCTAGCATAATGATTTAGTAACGTCCCTATCTTTAAAACATTTTATGAATGATCAAAAAGTTTTTATGCAAGTTTGTTGCTGGCATTATCAACATTAGGCTCATGTACTGTATGTTCTGAATTTGATTTTTCATTCATTTGTCATTCATATAATTTTTTGAAGATAAGGACGATACAAACTCATTATGCTAGGTGGCTCGATTTAGGAGTCCGGGAGTGTATATTCTTGATTTTCAAGCAAATTTAAAACAATGTAAATTAAGACAATCATATTTGTTTTTCTTACTCATAAAATTGGCAGTTTCATTATAATAAAATGCGATATTCTATTATCTACTTACATTAAAAACTACTATATTATTATTATTCTCAAACCACTGCACATCAACATTCGTACATGGTTAATTATTATTAAAAAAAAAGAAAATAATTTAAACGAACTTGTGGTTCGCAGAATCGACACTGCCGTGGTAAAGCAGAATAAGCCAACATGTAGATAGCAGTTAAGATATTAGCAACAATATTCGCCCTGACTTAGGTAGCTATTTCTTTGGCAGATCTAGGTCTCATTGTGCATCTTCTTCTTCCTAGCGTAGCGCTTCCTGTTGCCAGAGTCCATTTAGATACGACACTGAAACTACAGACGACAATGTCAAAATTTCACGTTCTTTTACTACAAACTAAAATTGTCTCTAACTGTTGATGTCACATTGTAATAAAAAAAAATACCTCAAAAACATAAACATTCATTCACTTAATTATTATCGATTATTTATTTCATATCGCATAAATTCGTTAGAGTAATTATGAGTAGAGTGACAATATCTTTTTTTAATTTGATAAAACACTATATTTTTTTGGAAAATTCAATCGAAAATATAAAAGACCCAGTAGACGGCGTTGAAGAGAAGAAAACAGACGGGGAAGATGACTCGCGAGTACGTGTCTATGACGTTGACGTCACGGATCTTGGGCATAGACGCCTTGATGACGGTGGCGCCTCGCCGAAGGGCGTGCATTACTTTAGGCTTCCCTGTTGATCCGTCTGCAATGAAACACTGATTTTACTATGTTGTAATGAACTGAAAAGTGGCTTCCCCTAATTTGTAATCGCTTTATAAAGATGTATTTCAACTAAATGGTGTAATACTCTAATGCGTCGTTAAGGAAAATAAGAGGGTTTATAAATGTTAAAAATAAGTGGTCAACACATCGTTCCAACTTAAAAAAATATTGATACGATGTTAATTTTACTGTATGTCTATTGTTTTACAGCATTATTAGCTCAGTATGATCTACTGTTCATACATAAACGATTGTGTATTAGCTCACGTCAGTTCCCATGCACAGTAATTCTGCTTGACACTTGTACAGGAAGTCGTCATTTTGAAGCAATCTTTAACAATTTGTCACGAGAGATTGCATTCAAGGTTGGCGTCGGATATAATCTAGGGTTCCTAGAATCTGATCACGTTACGCACCGTACCTACGTGACTGTGGTCACGTTGAAGGGCATAAGGAGGAAAACTAGGGGAGTGATGATACCAGCAGAAGGTAAGTCTGTTTAGATTACTAGTGCGAGTACCTAGGACACTGACAGACATAACTGAAACCATTCAACGCGCCAACCAGTCGTGCGACTGTCGTGCGCCTAAATATAAAAGCGGCCTAAAACAGAATGATTTGTAGACACTAATTTGTGAATCTGTCAGCGATAAACTTAATAGATGTATTTGTCTAGACTCTGCATCACCTAAAGATAGACTAGTAGATATTGCATTGATCATAAAGTTCGCCTCTGCCAAAATGATGTGCTTAATAAATAAATAAGTTGAGTTAAGTTGCCAGTGGGTGCTAACTTCTGGAGTTCCTAGAATGTGGCCTTGTTCTGTATCGGAGCTGGGTGTGGTCGCGTTGAAGTCGAAGGGACGGCGGGGCTCCGGTGGCGGCCTGCAGCGGCTTGGACCGCAGCCCTAGGAGCGGAGACACACGCCCTGTGCTTGTCGCGCACTCTCGAAGCGCTATTATCTCCTCAGGGGAGCGTGGACCTGTAGAAAATTATTTTTAAATTAAATATTACATTAAACAACGAATAGGCTATTACAATAAACAGATTTTTACTTGGTAGATTTTAAACTTTTTATGTAAAATCTCAGTCTTACGCCTAATCTGTGCGTCTATTATACGAGGAACCATACTAACGTATAGTTGCTTGTATGACCAGCTGTATAAAGGTGAACGAGGCGAAAGGAGTATGCAGGGATCGTAGCAGGTGAGGTTCTGTAGCTTCTGCCTACCCCTATGGGAAAAAGGCGTGAGTTTATGTATGTAGACTAACGTATTTCATACACACCTGAACACTTCAATTCCTTCTCAACACTAGCGCTAGTGGACAGCTGATCCCTATTCTTTAACTTGGCGCGTTTCCTGGCGCGAGCCCCCCAGTAGGTGTAGTTGACAGCGGCGTACTCCAGCAGCGCCGCAAACACGAACACGAAGCACATCACCAGGTAGATGTCGATGGCTTTCACGTACGAGATACGCGGGAGACTGCTGCGCACGCCCGTGCTTATCGTGGTCATCGTGAGTACCGTTGTGATCCCTGTTAAGTTTAAAATGGCCGCATTATTTATCATCATCATCATCAACAGCCTATAGTACTCTACTGCTGGACATAGGCCTCTCATAGCATTATTTATATTTAATCGGAAATTGATCCTCTACAGACTACCATATTACATTTTAAAAAAGTGTATCCGTTATGTGACCGTTATGTGTGTATGCATTAAAGGCACCTACATAAATAATTAAGTTGGATAATCAACTGAAATCTATGGTTGACAATGATTTATAAAATTAATGTTTAAAAAACTTTTCCATGAATGGCGAAGGGATGCCCTGTATAGAAATTACATAAAGATACTTATAGCTTACCTAATGCCACTCTAGCAGACGTAGCTTCATGATTGATCCAAAAGGAGACCCAGGACAGCATTACAATAAGTATACTGGGCAGGTACGTCTGGAACACAAAGTAGCCGATATTCCTGCGCAGTTTGAAACTGAGCGACAACCGCTGGTAGACGCCCGTCGCCAACTTCTCCTGAAATGTCCCAACTTTAGTGGTTACGTGGTTACCTTAATGCAAGTTTGGCATTGTTCCTCGATGCGTTGAGAACCTAACGGTAACAACTTCTTTGAGCTTCAAGTTCGTGTAATGATTCATTTGGTTTACTGAATTTAGTCTAAATTTTCAATAAAATCTACTAAACTATCTACTTTCGTAATGGTTTCGCTAATGCAATGTTTCTGGAGTCGCTTTAGATAATTGTTTAGCAAAATGTTCTGAGAAGTCTGTTAGAGCATATTTTGTAAAGAATGCCTTGATCTATAACTCAAGTGCTTCTTTTAAAGTGATAACGGTGGGGATCAAACGGATATATTTTCAGAATAATGTTACGAGCTGGGTATGGGATAAATTAATTACTACCACTCAGACAATTAAATAACTTTATTAAACACAAAAACACTTAAACTTAATCACAAATACAGTACTGATCACTATTCGCTTAGATATCGCACTTCTAGTTCACTTCGATTCGCTTCGTTGTATCGCCTGAATCAGACTGACTCTCGTTTGTCGGCGCTTGTGCTTTTATACAACACACCAATGTTCACGAACATTCCGGCAATGTCTACTTGTACCGAATAAAGAAATAGGTACCTTATGCCCTCGGCGTACGGTCGAAATTACAATGACAACTAACTTCCAACTAATAATAATAGTGGAATGCTTCTCGAAGTTTCTAGCGCAAACACACTGTAATCACGTTCTTTCTAGAAAGATCTCGTACGTACGACGTAACACTGCCCCCTCCTTAGACATGCTCGTCCCGAGCATCATTAGCCCCGTAGTATCGGGCCAATCGGTCTACATGGACAATCTTAGGCGCACCTCGTAGACCCTTCTGTATTCGGTAGGTGACATCGTTGATCCTAGTCACAACTCGGTATGGTCCATCCCATTTTGCTTGCAATTTCGGGGACTTCCCCTTGCTCCGCACTGGGTTATGTAACCACACCAGTGAGCCCTCGTCGAAACCCCTACTGTTTTGCTGAGCCTGCTGTAGGGTTTCCTTCCATTCATTGCTGAGATCTGTTCTAAGCATCCTCACGGGCACTATTTCCTTAGTCTCTTGCCTGGCACAGTGCTTACAGTCTTCAGGACAAGGTCTTCTTGACAAGGCGTCTGCGTTACCGTGAGTTCTCCTACTGCGATGTTCAGTTATGCAGTCAAACTCTTTCAAGCAGTACACTTTTCCTGATGGTGCACCTTCCATGAAGACTTCATCTGAACCACATTTCAATACTCCTTGATCAACGTCGATCTCGCAACGATGTTTCCGCATGAAGTCCAAACCCAAGATGCAATCGTCCACTATATCGGCCACGATGACATAGTGCTGGTAAGATCTATCACCCAATCTTAACTCCACCTCCTTCTTGCCGCGGACGATTATGTGCTGACCGGTAGCTGTTAGTAATCGTATACGGTCGTGGTTATCGACGTAGCCCCCAAGAAACCGACTTGCTAGGTGAGAATTGACGACCGTGTGAGAAGCTCCAGTATCCAACGTCAGTTTGCATGGTGTTCCGTTGACTTCGCCTTTGATGGTCAGGCTGTTCCCATCATGTGCTTGCGACATCAAGATTCTCGGGGCTCTTCCAATGCCAGCCAGCACCCGCCTCCCAGTCCTCCAGTCCTCGTTTTCCTGCTGTGGCTGGGCAGTCACTTCAGCCCTCCTTCCCTGCTGATCTTCTCTCGGGGTTCTGCGCTTAGGACAGCTTGACCGAAGATGACCCCTTTCTCCGCAAGTGTAGCACCTAGGACTGTACCCTTGCGGCCGGTCGCGTACAGGTGATGCTACAACCTCCCTGACGTGGTGCGTTCGGTGGTCCTGCCTCACTGCCTCTACTTCTAAGGCATGGGCCAAGGCGTCTTTCAGCGTCTCATGATGCCCAAGTCTCACAGCGGCTCTAACTTCTAGGTCGCGTATTCCGTCAACGAACGCTTGTACCAGATTCCCATCGATAAGTGCAGGGGCAGACTGGTATGCTTTCCGAACCAGCTTTTCAACTTCGAGGGCCCACTGCTGTAGGTTCTCGGCACTACGTTGAACACGATCCTTCAACTTAGCACGAAATACGTGCTCCAGGTGCGCGTCGCCGTATCTGGACTCTAACGCCTCCAGCAGCTGCTCGTAGGTAACATTCTTGCCGAGCGCCTCAAGAATGTTTAGGGCCTGGTCTCGAAGGCCCAAGGTGAGCGCGGTCATAGCTTGCGGTTCTGTCCATCCATTCGCCTTCATAACGGCCTCAAATTGAATCTTATAAGCCGACCACGAAGATGTGCCATCGAATGGAGGCACCTTAAAGCCCCGCGCTGAAGGTGCAGCAACTACTGAAGCTACAGTGACGTCTCCAGTCTTCAGTTCCCCCAAAGCCTTCTTCACCCCAGCGATCTGAACTTCGGCTTCTGAGAGGCGATTCTCGTGCTGCTGTACCTGATCCTTCATCACCTTTAGGTCTTTGCCAAAAGTTGCATGAAGATCCTTTATGAGGAGCATCTGCTCGTCTTGGCGGCGGACCTGCTCCTCTTGGTGGCGGACCTGCTCCTCTTTGTCTCGCTGCAACTGTTCTTCCAACCGGCGAGCCTGCTCCTCTTGACGGCGAGCCTGCTCCTCTTGACGGCGAGCCTGCTCCTCTTTGTCTCGCTGCCACTGCTCTTCCAACCGGCGAGCCTGCTCCTCTTGACGGCGAGCCTGCTCCTCTTGACGGCGAGCCTGCTCCTCTTTGTCTCGCTGCAACTGCTCTTCCAACCGGCGAGACTGCTCCTGTAGCAGCGCCATTAAAGCTGACAAGTCTGGCGCACTTGATGCTGTAGCAACTGCAGATGGGCCAGCGACTTGCACTGACGTAGGCTGGTCACCACCCGGTGTCTGTGTTGGAGAACCTCCAAACCGCCTTTGGTCCATGTCCTGCTGTCGCTGACTCCTGGTACGGATACCGTCCGTGTCGTCCTTTGGTAGAATTGGCATAATTTATCCCTCACTTCTGACACCAAATTGTTACGAGCTGGGTATGGGATAAATTAATTACTACCACTCAGACAATTAAATAACTTTATTAAACACAAAAACACTTAAACTTAATCACAAATACAGTACTGATCACTATTCGCTTAGATATCGCACTTCTAGTTCACTTCGATTCGCTTCGTTGTATCGCCTGAATCAGACTGACTCTCGTTTGTCGGCGCTTGTGCTTTTATACAACACACCAATGTTCACGAACATTCCGGCAATGTCTACTTGTACCGAATAAAGAAATAGGTACCTTATGCCCTCGGCGTACGGTCGAAATTACAATGACAACTAACTTCCAACTAATAATAATAGTGGAATGCTTCTCGAAGTTTCTAGCGCAAACACACTGTAATCACGTTCTTTCTAGAAAGATCTCGTACGTACGACGTAACAATAATAATGATTATAAAGTTGTACTTCAAAAGCCGTATTAATTTATGCTTTCGTGCCTCAAGTTTTACGTCAAAAGATATATTATGTTATAATGTTGTGCATAAATATATGTTTACCTTTCTGTCATTAGTCTCATGTCCTAGTATAGTGAACTGTGGTAACTCAGCGTCCTCCACGCCTCTGACTGGCGTCTCTTTCCAGTACATCACCACATCCGACACCGTGTACCCATCTGTATGCAGAAGTATATGTTAGCATGCTGCCCCGGATTGGTCTGTCTTACGGCGACTTATCACAACTGTCAGCAACTCACTCAGCATAGGTACAGAGTAAGTGTTCAATTTCATACACGAAAAGTAACGCTTTACCTAAATGTTTATGATTAGTTCACACTGGACTGGACTAAATAACGCTAACAGTTGTGATCAGGCCCAAACAGACCATTCAAATCGATTGTTACCGTATCCGTAGCTTTTTCATAAATGCCAATGGAGTCATTCAATAATTTTGCCAAAGTTCAGTATAAAATGTATTGCATCGCCAGGGAGTATGGTTTGAATGAACAAGGAGCATTCAGCTGTGGTTTGTTATGTATGTTGTACCACAAAATGTTTCATGAAATGTGGCAAAGGCTGTACAAAGCTCGAACATGTATCTACAGACAAAGACGAAGGAATATGACGAATGTCTGCGGAAAGACACGAATGTGGGACGAAGATGTTCGGGTCGAGCACGAAGCAGCAAGCTCAGCCTGGTGATGTATTACAAGTGTATGAGTCACACAGCTTTCAATCTCGACGGTGCAGTTCTGGCTGTCCAGCGGGTAGTAGTGCAGGTCCATCATGCAGGCGAGCGTGGCGGTGAACCGCATGCCGTACGTGATGCTGCCGTCGCCGCCGAGACGCACCAGCTTGTTGCGCTCAGTCACATCGTGCAGGAAACTGCGGGAATAAATTGGTATGAGGCACACGCACATATCTCATGACCTAGAGAAGGTCAACGGGAGCTGTTAAGTTTATTAAAGTATATTCGACAAATTGCCATCGTACCATTTATTATTAGTTGAACGGGGACGTGACCACATCATTTTGATATAAACCGTTTTTTAAAAGCTCCGTGAAAAATTGTTTGCTCCTTTACTTTATTATTACTGAGAAATTAGTTACTCTTGATGTATGCTTTTACATGTGACCATTTTCTATATTTTGGATTTTAGTTTCAGTTTGGTATCTCTCTTATTCCGAGTCGATTAGGTCAAGGCATCTGCGACCAACATGGATGACGTTCGAAAAAGTCTTGACCTAGTACTAGAAACAGTGACTGCATAATATTATGCTAATATTTCAAGGATGAATGTGGGAGATATTAGAACCTCAGCACTAAGAAAAATGAGCTAAATACGTTTTCAATGTCAAAGTAAAGAAAACATATTTCAAAAGAATTAGAAAGTTACATAACATAAAAGATACGTCATGGTGAAAAAGCAAGCTTGGTCCTTACCTATTCTTGTCATTAGCGAAAAACGTATCGGGCACCCAAATTTTATCGGCGAAATCTCCTGACAGCGTCAAGACTTCGTCCGGAAGACCGAAGGCCAGCCTTTCATCCTTCCAGTATTGATTCAGATAAAGGGTTATTGTGTAATCCTGTAAGTGATTGGGAAACCCTTTTAGATTATATATTTGACGTATCAGCTATTATGCAAGCTTATTTCTAGTTTATCAGAAATTTTAAGATAGGTCAATGTACTCAGCATTATAAATTATCACACTTTTTATAAACAACGACTCTCAAAGAAAATCAGCTGATCCATTAATTTATGTTCGCATTACTCGATAAAATGTATGGGTCCGCTGATTTGATTTGTATTTCGTGATTTCAGGGTTGGTCCCATTGTAAGAGTTCTTCATAATGATGCGTATCCCTTCTATAACCCCTTTCAAAATTCTGGTAAACGATAAATAGGGTTGTATAACAGAGTTCACACAAATCGACGGGCGAAAATTGAAAAGCAGCAAGGTAGCCGGTAGATAATATACAATGACATGGACGTTGTGGACAATATTTCTAACGATCACTCTACGAACAAAAACTTGGATTAAAAAAATCACACCGAACGTTTTTAAACAGAACAGCTTGTTTGAAACTGAACGCAATTATTTTGTAAGTAGAATCAGTACATTGAATATTCTGTCACTATTTTTCTGATCGCAAAACTTACTACATTACAACCTCATAGAAGATAAGACAGGAGTAGTCCATTTATATCCATTGTCATGTTGTGCGTAGAGATGACCCAAGTGACAGGTAATTTGGATGCAAAGAACTGAAGTGTGTGAACACGTGAGGCGAGTTAGCACAGAAGGTGTTGACTTTCTATTTTTCTAAATGTGATGATAAAATGTGAAAAGTATGTATAAAATAGTGGTGAGTGGGCGGTGACCTCTGCGTCGGCAGGCGGCGAGTGGCGGTAGAAAGCAAAGGCGGGCATCGATTGGCTGAGGCAGCACTCCGCCCCTCGGTCACCGGCGACCCTCGATGTGTGTCAAGTGACCGCGGCCTTGCTCCCTTTCCGCAGCTATTAAAAGCTTAATGAATTACGATGGACGACCTCCTCAAGAGACACAAGTCCTTGATACGACCCAAAAGTCATCCTCAGCAAATCTGAAGCAGTGCAGACAAGGTCGTCGTATCGCGAGGTGAACGTCTGCCGCAGCCAATCCTCAAGAGGATTGCGTTATCAATCAATCTGTTGGTGTCGGATTACAAAAGCAAAACTCATGGATATAGTGGTATGTTTTGTCATCTGATACATTTACGATGTATGGAGACGAAATTAACTAATATGACTCGATTACAGTTGAACATTGATCCTCCTGAAAATATAATAATTTTGAATGAGCTTACGTTTTAGTAGTTCGATCCAAATTCCGTAGAGCCCAACTTACCATATTCACTTCTGATATTGCGTCAAAACTAGCAATAGTTAGATCCATGCCAACATACAGCGGGTCTCCTGAAAAGCAATAACATTTATGCAACGAGCCAGCACACTGTGATGCGGCAGAAACCGCTGACAAATCAAGCCGCCTCGTCTTTACCGAGGAAATCCAATATTATATGGAGCATTATGGTCCAGTACTCTTAATATCTTGTGCAATAGCAGAGTGCACGTCTCGGAGCCTCTTATAACATATTATTATGCATATACACATATGTATATTACTGGCAGCACGTTCCGAATTGCATTGCATTAGTTTGTATGCATATATAGATAGGTCACGTGCAAATATGATTACGTGGCTTATATGTATTGTGAAGTTTCTAATAAGTTGGCTTTCCGAGGAGCATGCACGGGAGTTAATCACAATGATATGATTTAAATAAACTTCAATATATATCTTCTTCCACTAAATCAAAATATAGGACTGTTTATTCGGGAATTCTAAATAAAATTAATAATTATTAATTTCTAAAACTAATTGCACTCTTACCACCGAAATTGGGCCGCAACCGTATGTCGTATCCGTCAAGAATCCGTGTGACGGTGTGCGTCACGTTTTCCAGTCGGTCAATCGTGGTGCGATGCTCGTTCCTGACACAAGATAAACAACAGATGTTTATTAAAGGACTTACTTACTAAGTACTGGTGGCAAAAGATAACCATGGAAATACTTAAATGCTAGTCTGCCTGACCAAGTACCTAATGGATAAACCGCAGTAAATAATAGCAAAGGCAAAGTGGTAAAGCTCAAAATTGTCAAGTCTTCTTTTTCGTTTTTATGGTAAAAATAATACCAGCCTATTATTGTATCAAACCTACTACCTCATGCATGAGAGGCGGGTGCCTGAACCGCTTGGCCATCACCACAAACGTATCGATGGTAGGTAGGATTTAATTTCCTTGAACGGTTTGAGCTAGATTGATTACGCTACCAGTTCTGATTAAAATATGATCACAATTTTTAAAAGGAAAATATAATTATACTTATACTGTTTTGCGTTTAGTGTTTCTGTAACCCAAGGATATCAAATCTTAATCAATATTTATGTCAAAGGGACTTGCAACAATCACTAATGACTTAAGATTCACGGTCGTCCTCTTCGATGAACTTAAATTCTCGTATTTCAAAAGATCAGCAATTTAGAGGTTAAAGAAAGTTATCAGAGACTAACTCCATGAAAGCAGACTTCAGTTAGGTACTACTCTTCAAGTACTTAATTCTGCTCCCTATCATCTGCTGATTGGGACTTACTTCAAAAACAATAGTAACAAAAATATGAAATACATCTAGTTACTGATCTAAGAGAGTAAGCTTTTTCAGAACGTACCCTCTTTATAGATCAAGAAACACAAACAAACATCACGCCTCTAATCTCCAAAAGGATAGGCAGTGGTGTACCTATTACGGAGTACCTATATTTCTCCTGTAATGTTATTCAGTTCCTATAATATGTAGAGGGGAACGGTACTGATATGTATTTATTAGGTATAAATAAACTATAACATAGCCTGCCCGACTCAAAAATCTAGTTTTTCATTTAGATACATATATATAACTACCGGCGAACTGCGGGTGCACATTTTTATACCTCTGCCTAAGGGTTAGCCCTTCGGAGAATACAGACGTGAAGGCATGTATATATATACATTGGTACCTACAGCCTATCTGAAAGAACGTTATTAACATTCATGATTCAATACATCATTTTGCGAAAAAGTAATATTGAAAATTACTCATCGGTTAACAAGCACTAGGTGATAAAGTATGACTTTAATTGGGTTAGGTGATTATAATGTGACAACTTGAAACCAATTTCAAGCCAATACCTCAAGAATAGATGAATAGTCTTCTTAACCGAATGGATGTCACGTGAACAAGTCAATTGTAGCACACAATTACCCAGTTAAGATGTTTAAACTCTCCTTGACTTGTTAATGCAATGATTGGTGTTGCTACAATTTGTAACAATGGCACACCGAACGAAAATGTATCTTCTTTATTATGACCACAAGCAAATAAAGAATGCCTAAACTGTAGATAGTACAAAACAAACTCGCTTCCCGTCGTCTGTACGCTCGAATCGTTTAAACTACGCAACGGATTTTAATGCGTTTTCATCAAGTAATTCAAGAAGATGGTTTATATGTTTAGAACATCACGCTATGATCAATAGCAGAGGAGTAGTAACCTAAAACGTAACTAAACGCGGGTAACGCTGCGAAGTATTTAGCTAGTCATCTATAGTAACTGTACAGTTTTGATGCAGGAAATATAATGAAAACAATGTTGGTTATGATTAAGACTCAAAAAAAAATATCTCGGATTCACATACCTCAAATACGTTTGTTGCAAAGAATACTTTCCTTTATCTCACACATAATTTAATTTTTAATTTACATATAAAACCATGCAGGGGTTTCTCACCATCTTCCAGATATTTACATTGCTAAAACATTTGCCTATCTGCATGAAATTACGGGCACTAAGGCAATCTAAATGAGATTTGTGAGAGGGGTTTAAACTGAATTGGCATTTAGCGCGGGGGTCGGACGAACCCGGCATTGAATTAATTCTGTAGAAGTACTAAATAACTGCTTTAGTTCAGTTTAACTTTAACTGTTACCAGTCCATATTTCTGTCGGGTGATCAATGGACTTGCCAAAGTGTTTCGTAGAGATCTATAAAAAAGTTACCCTTTTTGTGTTTATCAGATATTAGTTTATAAATGTTTTGGTTATAACTGGGTTGTATCTATTTAGACACTTATCACAAAGAGCGAAATTAGAACTTTGTTATAATCGTTTACCAAATATTCAGCATTCTGATGACTAAAACCCTTACATGAATAAATAACTACTTATTCATGGTTAGATTTTGAAATCATTGTTTTTACGGGAAAGAAAAGTTAACTACGAGTATCAAGTCAAGTAAACATGAGCGGACGTGCACGGGAGATGCGGCCGACGGCTGCGGAATGCCTTTGTTCTAGTAATTACCTAGTTTGCGGCTCTTCTATTATGATGTTAAATTAAAGCATGTTTGTGGCGGCGTTTTGGATTTAATACTTTTGAAACTTTCAGCCGCTTTTAATGTATGTAGGCTTATATGGCAAATAAATCAGACTTCTATCTCAGACTTTTCTTTTTAGTTTTCGTTTTCTGCCTTCTCGATGATTCTAAATTATATAAATTTCAATGTCTTCTTGTAATAATTCTGGGATAAAATAATAATAGTTTTATGAAATTTTGATTATCATCCCTACAATACGACAAATACTTTTGTAAAGTTACATAAACACTAAGTTTTGTTAACTAATGGGTACTCACTGTGCAGCCGCAATCGGAAGAACTTTTATCAGCAGTAGAAAAAACGCGTGCGCGTGCAGACAGCGCGTCGTGCGGGGCGCGCTCATCGCGCGGCGGGGACGCGGGCACGCGAGCCACGCGCATCGCGCGCTCACCGCACTCGGCCGGCACGCGCCGTCGTCGCACTTGCACACTTTACAACTCCCATACTTCCCTCAAACTTAGCATTGCGAAGTAGAACAATGTTTGGTAAAGTAGCGAGATATCGCGATCGCGATCTGCGGCGTGGTGGTGTGGCGTGAGCGGCCGCGGCGACGGCGGCGTGCGGAGTGGCGTCGCGCGTGCGCTACCCGCCGCGACTACATACTCGCTATTGGCGCGAATTACTTCGCAACTTGGAGCTTTTTGCCACAAACTATTCTATCACGAAGGTACAAAGAAATGATCTTATAATTGTCGCTTATTGTGTTTGCTATCTACTTTTATTTACTGTCTTCTTGGGGACCCCTTTTAGACGCAACCGTTTTCATTACGCTCGCTCGTTAGCGACCGCAACAGTCCATGCTGTTTCCGACATGGGAGGTGAAACTTTTGCATCTACCATAAAACATATGATTAATACTTTTTAATCGAATCAAAATTTGTTCAATATGAACAGAACATATTTATGATAAATAAAAAAATCCTATGAAAGACTATTAGTAGTATGTTTCGAACGGTTACACACTTGGATTGGGCCATATAACATACATTGTGTCTTAAATTTAAAAGAAATACCTACCTACATGTCTTTAAAATTAATATCATCATAATAAAATCACCAATATCTCTCTTCTACATTCATCTACATACGACACCTCCTCTACATTACCATGCATACATATTCCTGCAATAGTATTGTGACGCGTGCATACTAACTAGACAAGGGTACACGTACACCGTACAGCTGATGCAGAAAGTGGCACACGGTGTCAGCAGAGCAGGTGGTGTGGCACGGAAGTTATTTGGCGAGGCCGGCTTGCGCGCGTCCGCTTGCAGATTACACGCGCCGCTCTTCACCCTCGCACGATAAACACTTTGACGTTCACGTGTACATTACGTGTGCTGTCATCATATTCATAATGGATATCTAGATATTTTCAGATTAGAATATGTTTTCTAAAGCAAAGCTATAGAAACTATTAAATTATGATTTCATAAACTGAAAATAAGACTGAAAATCACAGCTACAGTTACTTAGAAGTATTTACAAGGAGCGTGTAATAAAAAAAACCATTGAAACCATTTCTGATTAACTGAAAAGGGAAAAGTAATCAAATTTAGACTGTTTAACCACAAGGGCTTTGTTAACAACGCCAATTTGTTAAAATAAATAAAAAATACCAAATTAAATTACAGACTCAAGTACATCCAACATTAACTGATTGATCAAAACAACTTCGTAACCACATTCACGCGAGCGTTTATGAAGCAAACACAAATTCATATTAAAATATCGAGTAGGTATTTTTCATATTACGTTAATGCCAAAGGTATTCGAGTCCCAATCTCGTTTGATCTCATCTTTTTTTCAGTCGAATAAGTACACGAATAAGGGATATCATGGATTTCATATGAAGACTGTATTTACTGATATGTTTTTAGTATCGTTAATCTTATGGCGTTTTGGAAAGTAGGTACAGCTAGTACATTGGTGTTGAGGTACTGCCTCGTTGACCTAGTGGTCCTAAGCAAGACTGCTACGCTAGGGGCCTTGGATTCGATTTCCAGGTCGGGCAAAAAGTGTTATTGGGTTTTTCTATGAAATTCTCAGTAGCAGCTTGGAGTTAGGATTTGTGCCCTGTTAATGGCAATAGGGTCGCCCCCAATTACATGGGACCTAAATATAACGGCGAAGTGTGAGTGTACATTGGTACACCTCTGCCTTACCCTTCGGGGAATACAGGCGTGATGGTATATTATGGTGTCGAGGTGTCAAGTGATTAAAAGGTATATTAAACCCTTTGCCATTGTGTCAAGAGGGTGATGGTGTTGATGAGTATTGTACTTAATGAAAACCGACTTCTACAGAGTTCGCGCGCAATTAAAAGGAGTGCTACGAGGTTGCTACGAGGGTGCTACGAAGTGCTACGATTGCCGAAAATGTTCCACGTCTACTCGTAAAGTACGAATCTTCATTGAACATTCAATAATGTTAAGTGCTTTTCCAAAACGTTAGTTAAGTGATAATAGGGGTTATACCTACTAAATAAAACTAGTTTTAAAATGTGCTTGTAATTAAAACGAGTGCTACGGTGTTGCTACGAAATGCTGCGATTGCCAAAAATGTTCTACGTCTGCAAATCTTCATTAGCCGTTTAATAGTAATGATGTATACTGTTAGCTTTTTGCTATTAATAGTACTGTCAACTGAAATCTTCAAGGTAAACATAAAAACAAAGTATTTTTTTCATCTACACTTAAACAATTAGTTGTCTTCATTTTTTATTAGTTTTGTATTGTTTGACTATAGACTATATAAAGATTGTAGACTATGAGGGATGGAAGGGACATTGTAATAAAAATATTTACCATAAATTTAGTACATAATTCTAAAAATACCAAAGATGATATGGTTATCGAATATTTAAAAAAAAATACAGACAGCTACTTAAGTGTATTTTTTTTAATTTGGGAGATTGATTTGATGGCTTTATGTGTCCACCTGGATAATAGTGTGCTTTATATGTATGTGCTTAAAGCACATTATTTTCATGTTTGATTTATGAAACTGACAATTTATCTGAGACTAGCTTCTGCGCGCGATGTCGTCCGCGTGGATATTTTCACCCGTGTTGTAGCTTGATGTATATAGCCAACATAGTCTGTATTTATAACATCACGCTATTGGTGAAAAAATCGGTCCTATAGTTTCGAAGCAAATTTGATTCAAACAAAAAAAAATCTTACCTCTTTATAATATTAGTAAGATAAAAAAATATACTTTACAAGGTCACAGATCAAGGTCAGCAGATTTTTTTTGTAACTATGATCAGACTCCCATCATAACCAACCAAGTATCTTTCAAAACTTTCCACGCTCGTGACCCTTACTTAAGGTATGTGGCGCACCTTTCATTTGTGAGGATTGAATAATGTTTGAATGTTATAGCGGCTTGTTAAGCCACGAGATTCGGCGGCGTAATGCTGGTGATTTAACAGGAACGTGTGCCATACAGCCACTCTCGCCACTACTAGCGGTTTCAAAACAGTGGACGAGTATTATGAACTTGTCGAGTTGAGCGTCAAGATACTTCTGTTAGGTTGTGGTGTGTCAGAAGTGTTCATGGAGAAAATGAATCAGTAATTTGACTTTCTAACATAATCACTTTTCGAATTAGGGCCGGCGCCGACTAACGTCGCGGATTTTAGTTCTAATCTTATTCTTTTTATCCTTATTTCAATGAGTTTAGAATTCATATTACTTTATTTTTAAACAATCATACCGTGGTAAGCTTAACAGCCGCGGCTTGCCAATGCTTGCTGCCGCGACTCGCGAGTCACCTACGTTAGGTTAGGCTACGACGAACCGCGTTATGTTTTGGAATGCCGAAGAACACCATGGCATGCCGCGACGTCAGCCAGCGCTGGTCCTAAAGGTGCACAGTTTTGCAAGCCATCTTTTTAATATAACTTTTCACTCTAGACTGTGGCGATTTCCATCCTATCCGAAATAAATAAAACAGGTACATTAAAATTTATGACTGAACGAAATAATTTTGTTTTTCTCAGCATCTCTGTACCAAACCAGGGCCAGACGTCCTCGAATCGGCGTATAAAATGTTAATGTCCTATTATGACTAGTCCTTATCATCTTACCATATTTCTCGCTCAATGCACGTTTTGTTTGCTTTACGGTCGTGCATTGATAAGCAGAGTTCTTTTATTCATGATAAGACTAGTTTCTGTTTTATGCAGACCGGCTGCTGTAAAACCCTTGGAGAAATCAGGTTTTCACTGTATACATTCTAGGTTTCAGCTAGTGCGTATATGGAAGTCTGGTGATATCTAGATCCAATTATATTAATTTAAAACGTACAAAATCTAGTCGCAATCTTAGTCGAAAAATGTAGGAAAATTAGAGACTTTTTTGGCAGATTGCGACACAGATTCGATTGCGATCGTTCCCAAAAGTTAGGAGAATTGCCCCTCTGATATTGGCTTACTATTTTGAGACGCTGACACGGTAACGTGAGATTAATTAGCGTTTAAACAATGTATCGAACACTTACGTCAACTATGAACCGTTTATTTCCAGAGATCGCTTTCCAATTAACGTTTATTGTATCTCAAATGTAATTGATTCAATTTCAATTAATTATCCTATCGAAGAAGTTCTAGTTCAATGTTATTGAAAATTATCGAGGTTATGATACGTCGATATTTTATGGTAGGTACTCTAGTGTGGTGAGTCTCTCGCGTCACTTCATACTTGGAGCTGTGCCGGTTTTGTTTCAAATCGCCGTCACTCCGACCCACCGTGTATTATTTCAGAGGTCACGCGTGCAATAGCTGTCGTTCCAACCATTCGCCAATGCCTCTGAGGTTGGATCCTCATAAATATATCTGTGCGAAAAACTATCGAGTGCGAATGAATGGAAATTTATAGAAGCCTATTTCACTATTAACATTGAAACTTGTTGAACGTGTAACACTTTTTTAGTAGTTTGTATTACTTTGGCCATAAAAAAAATGTAAATTGAAAACTTTGTCTTCTCTCTCAGAGCAAGAACGCCCGTAGCAATCGCGTAGCTCTTCGTAGCACGAGTGCTACGGTGAGATGATCGATAAGATTTTTATTTTATGTTTATTTCTATTATGATTTATAATGACATCGTGATAAAATGTTTTACCATGGATTCTACACATGGTTCTATACGACTGAGTTAACATTTGTCGTAGGTATTTAAAAAAAAACAACTCTTCCATACATTTTGATCGTGTAGGTATCGCATAACTAGCACGAAATTTCATCACTTGGGGTTCTAGATTGTGAACTAAATTCATAGTAAAAGTCTGCGCTATGATGTTTCCAATGTATAATCAAAGCAACTTATATAGTACATAGAGCAGTTACTTTCAATAGGCAGAGTAACCTTAATCGTTATAAAAATAGACAACATCGTTCAGTTGTTTTCATTACAGACAGCTATCGCTAATGGAAACGCTAGATGAAGTAACATAATCTGAGTCGATCGTAAAAGAAACAAGAGCTTAGTCAAAATAAAATTTTAATTAAATGTTTCAATATCTTTATTTATTTTTAACCTAAAATACGTTTTGATCACAAGTTTCATCACACATTTGACCAGAAATAAGTATTTGCAGCACATACGATATATTTAAAAATCCATAGTGGGTTCATAAATAAATAAGGTTTTTTGAATAATGCCAATGCCATTTGCATGCCAAAATTATTAAAGCAAATTAATTAATAATACGCCAGAACAGGGACAATGTAATAAAAATTCGGTTTCAATCAATCTTTACAATTGAAATGAAATTGGATCTTCGTTTAATTGAATTGTAAAATGTTTTGAAATTTTACGACTTCACAGGATTTAACTTAAGTAAATATTTATCTTCGTATTTAACGCATTTAAATATAGTTTAACTTTGACGATATCTATTACTTAACTGTAACATTGAGGATTAAGAGCTCTAACTAGGGACTCGTATAACATCATATAATTTTTCATAATAATATTAAACTCAATATGGCACGCATCCAAATAAAGTCACGAAAATATAAGAACACGGTATATGGTTTGAATCGAATAAATTTTTCAGCATTTTCTATTCGACTGCTCATATCAAACCGAGGCTTTTCTTAATAGCAAGGCATCGCTCAACGGATTGAGAAATCCTATTAGCTGGAGGCGGCAAGAGTGGCGAAGCTACGTCGCAGACCAGCCTCGAAGCAATCAAGCAGAGCCTTGGGGATCGGCCCATTTGGACTCTATTGTTCTGCACACAAGAACGTTTTGCATTTCAGACATCTTCCCTGGTGTGAGTGACGTATTAGATTGCTTATATGTTTCAATTTAATTATAATTTGGAACTGAACAATTCAACAGACGTCGTCTAATTCAGTTATTGAAAAACACAGACATATTGCTTTTTTTCATTAAATTGATTTAGGTCATGAGACGGGGATTGTTTATTTAAACATTGGCTTAGATATTTTCATCTCAGTTATTTTTCCAAGTTATATTTTCTGTAAAGTTAGTGATCGTAAAAAATCCCACAATTGCCATTTACATTGAGAAGTTGATACATGCTCCAACTTCCTCACATGATACTAACATTCAAAACCAAAAGTCCACACCGCAAACGATTCCCAAAAATCAGAAGTTATTTCGCGTGGTTAGTTTTGTTCAGAATTGTGTATGTGCGAGGGCGCATGCGCGCAGGCTCTGGGAAGCTGTGGTGACGGCGGGCTGGCAGCGCGCGAACCGCCAACAAAACGCTTTCGCTCGCCGCCGCACGCCGCGCCGTGCGCGCAAACACACACGCGTATCAACATATACAAGAAAAATAACGTGCCCAAAGTTAACATCCCGCAAGGATGCTGATCACCGGCAAGTATCTCGTCGTCTTCACCCTCAGGTAAGCGCCCAAACAATTTACTTACAAAGTTCTTTTTAAGTTCTTATTGTGTTGTGTTTACTTTTTCTGTGACATGTTATTATTTTTTTTTACTTATTGATTTGTTTTACGCGAATAATCCTGTTGGTACCAAAGTATTTAATAAGTTTTTAGAACTACCTACAATGAAACAGAACACATTTTTTGTGTAATGTAATGAATGCAAAAGATTCAGATTGTCTTTTTAACAAACAACCCTCGTCAAGTGTCGCTCTAAGCACGTAACTAATAACTTAAATACTTCTTGTTTCCTTGTAGTGATGAGTGTATATTGATACTGAAGTTGAAAGCTATTACATAGCACTTTACATGTATTTTTTTCAACCGATGTTTCGGTTAGTAACACTATACCCATGATCAATGTAATATCAGTTGAATAATTAGAGTTTTAGTAAAGCAACTAGTGTAATAAGGGAAGTTGCGATAAATTTCAGATAATTTGCCATTTTATAAAGAATAAACAAGGACAAATCATGATTCAAAATATAAAAAAAGCTGTATAAAAAAAATATAGCACAGCATTTGTACTAGCAGTTTTATTCTAACAAGCGAACAGCCTAGCTTCGCGCGGGTTCAAAATTCTGACTTTTCCGGACGATTTTCCAACTTTTTCTTTCATATATAACCATTTCTGGAAAAATACGACCACAACAAAAAAAGAATCAATCGCCTAATCGGTTCTGGTGTTCTCGAGTTTTGCGCTTAACAACACATCTAGCCAGTCATTTTTATTTATATAGAATTAGTAAAGATAATATGACACAACTTAATATCACTCAAACACAAAGGTCTTATACCTAGAGCGTGAGAGGCACTAACTATGTTTGAAGTTATTTGAAGGCTGCTTGTCTTCAAGCTGATCCGCTCAGGTATGCTTTACTGAGCGGCGGCTAAACTTTTAATTGCTTCTTGGTAACAATTAACGGCCTATCTTGTCGCTGGAGGATTTGGTAACTATAGTTAAAAGGGCAGTACGGAAAAACTTTTAACTCATTGAAAGTATAAACTAAACATACCGGCGAACTGTGGGTGTGCATTGATACACCTTTGCCTAACCCTTTGGTAATACAGGCGTGATGTTATGATGGGTATTGAAAGTATGAAAGGACGTGGCATTGTAATACGTGCTCCTTTTAAGCCCGGTTTGCGTGCTCTCAATTAATCTTAATCGTATATTTGTACATAGTCTAAAACATAGCCGCTTCCCGCCGTCCGTCTCTCTGTACGTTTAAATCTTTTAAACTACGCAACGGATTTGAATGCGGATTTTCATCAATAGATAAAGTGATTAAAGAGGAAGATGAATAAGTACATCGTATCATCATTACGATAATGTATACCCGCTTCTATAAGATTGGGATCAGTTTGAATCCAAATTACCTCTTACACCTACGCGACTAGTCTTCTAAAATGAACATAAACACGCCTATGTTTTAAACTTATTTATTTATTCATAAAAATAAATATTACATTTTACAGATTACTCCAAAACGATGTTATACGCACAAATTAAACTATATTATAAAATAAACTTAAACATCAAATTCAACAATAAAAATAACATTAAAATGAAGAATCAATCAATAAGTCAATTCCAGTTTGACGTTTTTATTCTAAGTCCATTATAGTTTAATTAATTTAAATAGCACAGATACAGTGGTACCGTATACACAATTACACATAGTTAATATTTAAGACGTAATTATGCTGTGAATCTTTGCAATACTTTTATTTTCTTCAAAGGTGAAATTCGTAGTCAAAGGAAGCCATAACTCACCAAGATAATATAACGTATGTATGTTTCTATCATCTGCCTTATTCTGGTTACCTATTCGGATGACAGACTCGGTAGCAAATAAATCTATATATGATTAATAGAATACCAAACTTATTCATACATTTGTTATATAAATTACTTGATCAATACAAATTGTTATTGTTTTACTAACTGTATACCGACTGTTTTTTTTTTAATTATTATATCATTGGATGGCAAACAAGCCGACACGGCCCACTTGATTTTAAGTGGTAACCACTGCATATAAACATTTGCAATATCAGAGGCCTTGCAAATGCGTTGCCATCCCAGAGACAAAGTTAAAATGTCTCATGTGCCCGTTATTACATCGGCATCCAAACCCTTCAAACCGGAACACAGCAACGCTGGTTTGCGGCAGAAATAGGTTAGGTATAAGTCTGACTGTTTTTTGTAAATATTCGTTTGAGAAAACTTTTCAAGCTTTTCTCACAAATAATAATATCATTGACGACGGATACTTGAAATGCCGACCTTACCATCGAGCTATTTGCTTTAACCCTCACTTTTATAGGCCAAATTATTTTTAAACTATTCCGGCAAGAGAGTTGGAATGCTTTTTGAAATATTTGTAAGGTACCCTAACCGTATAAATTGACGGTAGCACGGTAGGTACGTATCTAGTCTAAGGCCCATTTTCACCAAAATCACTATATATGTATACTAGCTTTTGCCCGCGACTTCGTCTGCGTGGATTAATAGTTCCCGTTCCCGGGGTATTTCCCGGATGAAAACTATCCTATGTCCTTTCTCGGGTGCCAGACTATATCTGTACCAAATTTCATTGAAATCGGTTCAATGGTGTAGGCGTGAAGAAGAGACAGACTGACAGACAGTTACTTTCGCAATTATAATATTAGTACGGATGTAGTGCCTAATCGTATTTAGAACATCATTGCATCTCCGTCATATTGTTAAAAGGTGACAGAGACAGAACGATAATTTAAAGACATTTAGCGCTAAAAATGTTTAGTGATTTTGGTGAAAGTGGGCCTAAGTATTTTTTAACCTTAACTTAAATAACAGAAAGATATACTTAAATAACTTAAGTAGCAGAACTCACATAACATTACTCCGATATTCTCGGAAGGCGTAGGCAGGTGTATTACACCTACGGGTACGTTTTCCCAACACATAAAGGTCATAAATAAATCAAAAATGTTTCTTTTGCTATTTTTGTTACACCTATTGTGAATTCTACAAAATAAAAAAAAAACATTATTATATAGCGCTGTTTAAATTCAGCACATTACTGTTAGGACGTGAGAGCCTTTGTTAAGGTTTCAAAATATCAAATCCACAATAAGAAAGCAATACTTAAGCGTGACCTAACTGCCAAGAAAGGTATACAATATGTGTTACGGTACGTATAGAGTAGGTTCGCATTTCTCTCAAATACATCTATATACCTATCTATGTTTATGGTTAAACATGTTATGTATGTGTTTTTTTTGTGTTTTGCCGCACTTAAAATATTTTTCAACAATATATCATTCTTTTATTCACACCAATTACAGATCGTTTAAATCTTAAGTAAAGCTTAATGTCATTATAGTAAAATAAAATAAAAAATACGAATATTTATTTTACCTCGCAGTATTTTTCAACATTATTCTTACCGAAAGTTTTCAGTCTTCGAAGCAAAACCGACATCGAGATTCATCGTTAAAAATCCTTTGTGATTTTATCTAAATATCGTAGAAAGTCCGCTGTACAGCTTAGCACCAAACAAAAATACAAGCTTTTGAACGTGTTTGCAGATTTATTATCTGCTAGACTACCGGCTGATTTTGATTTCCCGTTCGTTGTATTTATTTGTTAACTGTCAGCAGTTCGTTATTCAACGTTTATTTTGTTTATTCAAGCGTTGTGGTAGGTATGCCTGCTTACTTGAACAGACCCTCGATGTTTGAGTTTTATTTCTATTTAAATACTTATTGTGTTTTGTATTCAAATCCTTGCTGGTACTTAACATTATGTTAACTTGATATCGTCGTGTTTTATTCGTGTTTCAACTTTTCAAATGTTTAAGGGTCTGCGCCCACGACCGATAATCGGCCCGATTATCGGGCCGTTTTTTTGACAGATTTCTTCGCCGGCTAGAAGAAACAGCCGAGAATCGGCCCGATAATCGGGCCGATTATCGGTCGTGGGCGCAGGCCCTTAGACGTGACTTCTCATATCGGTTCTAAACTAACTTGCATTTTGAATACGAAGTTAAATCTTACTAACAGCCTAATGATAAGTGTTAAAACCTTTGAAAAATTCTAATTGTTACCACCAAAAAGGTATACCTGACATGAATATTTCTATAATATCCATAAATCATTTTAGAAATGAATAATAAAGAAGTCGAAAAAAAAACAAACGTTTAATTAAAATAAGTGTAAAAGTAGAATCATTTGTGTAAAATAATTACATTTCAACGAATGGATGCCTTCGGGGACTCGACCCTGCAACTGGATCGCATCCCTTAACCGTGAACAATATGTTGGAAGCCACTAATTAAATAAATAATGTGTATTAACTTAATACCTCAGATTATTGTCACTGATTTTTTATTTATTTTACGACTGAAACATAAATCTGCATTAGATCGAAATTGTGAGATGATTTTGTTAAACCGTATGGTATGTCTAAATTATATGTTTGTAAAGGAATACTGAAAGAAGGACGAGGAGAAAAACCGGTAGTGTTTAGTTTTGCGTCCAAGATACTAGGTTCTGTGTGATCCTACGCTCATTGTATTATCTGGATCACTGTGTATGCCAAATTTGAGTTAATTTAACTCAGCCGTATAAGCGTTAAAGAGCAACAAACATCCATCCGTCCTCATAAGACTTTCGCGTTATAAATAGTAGTAGTATATCGACCTATTATGAAACCATACCAAACTATGTCTATAGGCAGCGGTGACCATTTAACATCAGATTCTGATGAGACATTTACATGACATAAAAAGTAAAACTGTATTCATATCCTTGAGAAAATACTCTACATTCGTTAAACATTTTAGACATTCCAAATATCCGCCTGTATTCCCCGAAGGGTTAGGCAGAGGTATACCAATGTACACCCACAGTTCGCCGGTATATTTAGGTCCCATGTAATAGGGGGCGAGCCTATTGCCCCCTAATTGCTTATTGCTTATTTATTGTAATAATAGATAACAATATAATAATATCTACTGCTGTGAATCTACTTGGAAAAAGCATGCGCTATGAAACCGCTCAATTGTTTAATAGCGGCATGGTAAACTTAACGGTCACGAAATTCTGCCGAGGGAAACTGCGGTCACCAAATCGGAAGCTATCTATCAACATGCATCATCGTTTGACCGATATGTAAACCTCGTATGGACACAACATAACTTTAGCAAACAATGATGTCAAACATCCTACCGTATTTCCTCCCCAAGTTTTAATAAAAATGGCTCTCGATTTCCAAGAAAAAAACTTGATGTAGGTAATTAGCAAACATCATTTTCGCATTTAGAATTTGTTTTCGTTAATGTTCTTTTAACAGTTTTCTGGCCTAAAGTATTATATTAAGATTTCAATTTTGCCTTTTTCTTGAAACATTTTTATTAACAATATAAATTAGTCTCTACACTGATGTAGCTGAAGATTTTGACATGTCATTTCAAGCAAGGCTAAACACAATTTAAGTGTTCCTTTGAAAATTCTATCTCCGGTATATACCGTATATTTTGAAGCGATATGTAAAATGTAAACTCACTTTATGTGTTGCGTTTAGCGAAATACATTGTAGATCACTTTACCTACTTCAATCTGCACTTTCAAAATATTTTTACGATCATGTTTACAAACTTTAAAGTGAATGTGTGTAATGTCCTGGAAACTGCGATATCATGTATCATCTGTCACGTAAGATATTGACAGTTCAATTATTATGCCCAAAGTAGACGAGCTCGCATGTCATGAACAAGTATATTTCCGAAAATAACGAACTTAGTTACCGAAATTGACGTGTAGGTTATGTGACCTGGATTATGAAATCATGTTCGATATATCTGCCAGTAGGTTCATTTAGATCTAGGAGGAGTTCATACATCCGTCTTAGGCGGCGTTCACACTCGCTGTACGTCTATCTAAACCCCGGGGCGCACGACCGGCTATTATCCTAGGCGTCTGTTTAATGATACAAACCCCCCTAATCCGTTTACTTGCCGTTAGCGAAGCAATTTAGTAACGATGCTCCTTAATCCCCAGCTCTGAGGGAACATAATTGCATAATAATATTTAAGCTCTTACTATACTAAACCTAATGCTAAGTCAATTTTATAGAAAATGTTCGAATGTAATAGTTGAGTATCAACATCTGGCACAATTAAGTGCGAAAAAATGACCACTAAAATGTTGTGGATATACCAATTGAATAAATCCAATATAAAATAAAAAATAAATAAAACCAATTGGTGTTGAAAATGATTTATAAAACGGCAGTTATATTATCAAATGAATCAGCAAAATAAATAATTAACCGTACGAGAATAGAACGTTTTTGCATAGAATGTATGTACATTTACAATGATGTTACATCCTAACTGTTAAACTTAAATCTGTCACAATTTTAATCAAACAATTTTCACTTCAGTACGTTCTAACACGTTCCTAACAAAAAAAAAAATAGTACGACACAGATTTTTGTATTAAATTGTATGTTCCTATTGTAGTTATTTACCGCCGAAAATAAGTTATTTTGATTCATTGTCAGCGATCTGCTCATTGTGGGAATCTACGCAGGTAGGTGTTACACGCGTTGAACAGATTTCTTTATCACTGATGTGTGTTTCTGCCTATGTAGGTATATTAGTACTATTGAGTATGTTTTGTGATGTGGAAATATGTTTCAGGAGGACTTTTTTTTCATTAAATGGTAAATAAGTCTACGCCTATCTAATGATACTCGTAAGTAGTCTCCGCTGTCTATAGACATCTGCATCACCTACTAAAAGCCTTGCAGTTGCGTTGCCATCACAGAAACTAAGCTGATATGTCTCATGTGCCAGTAATTACACTGGCACTCATACCCGACATGACCAAAGCTCAAGTTTTGTTAAACTTATTTTGCATAGAGATACAAACATAAAGTTTTAGTACGACAGAGAGGAAGTCGCCTCTGTGAGCGAAAATTCATAGGATGATTTTAATTAATTCATAACGTATACTGTCGCTTGGATTTCTGGTAGTATCCCTCCGTATTATGCTGATTCTTGAGCTCCCATGACCTAACTCATTAACCTTTTTGATAACCATGACAAACAACAACAAAATAGTAATTTTTTAAGGTATAATTGGTTACATTCCCGTTATCAAATAGCATGTATGCTAAATTCTTTTTCTAATCATTATTTGGTGCAAAATCTTGCTTATGTCACACTGGCTTATTGTCGAATGTCGAAGGCCGACATACTCCCCGCTGCCCGCGCCGGTCGTTCCCCCATCGGACACAATACTCGTGATAGATTGGGAAATAACATTACCCAAACGTACAAGAACACATCCCACTATAAGTTATGTATATCTTATATGTCGGATCGTGATTTATTATTACGTAATTTGTTATTTCATTTCTTGTTGATTGCTCCGCGCTGTCAGAACCTGCGCTTTGAGGAAAACTCAAAATGTCGAACACATGAAAAGTTTTCATGTTGTTTTGCTAATATTTGAATTTGTTTTGAATTAGAAATAAATCCAATGATTTTGTACTTAAACTACGTGAATAGAGAAATAAAATAAAAGCTTTTCGAAACGAAGCCACGTTTAAATTAGAAACTAAGTCAATACAGGCTTTAGACGGAGGAGTGTACGGAGCTTATGTGAGTACGAACGTCGCCGCGGGATAAACGTAGTCCCTGAATCCTTCTTGTGGAACTCGGGAATATAATGGCTTAAAAATTAATAGAGCGGAATCCTGTCCTGATAAATTTGCTTTTAAATCATATATATTTTTTCCAAATCTCTTGGTAAACTCCGATTTTGTATTAGCTATATTTAGCATTGAGATAAAATTAAATGTTGAAAAAGTAAAAAAAAAAAAAAAATACCAGCTTGATAGGGCAAAGGCCTCTTCTCATACAGAGAAGGCAAGAGCATTGATCACCACGCTTGCTCATGGTGGATTGGGATTACAAATCCAGGTTTCTTCACGATGTTTTCCGACACCGATGTCAATGATGTCGAAGATTAACTTAGAAATCACTTTACGCAAATCCTTGGAAAAACATAAGCCTCGAAAAAGTTAGATTTATCTTTTACATTTGATATAAAATATGCAGAACTAAAAGTAAGTAAAAGATTAATTATTTGTGTAAATTTATACATACCACAAATGCTCCAAAAAATCTTTTATACCATAATAGAATTGTCTAAAATTAAATTGAATGGCACAAAAATATCGTTAGTGTATACGTATATAATGAATACTGTTTTATTCTTTAGGTACGATTCTAAAACAAAACCTTTTAAAAACACGACACAATTCATCATCGTCAAAAAGTAAAACTATTTTTTCTGAATCGTTCTGTACTTTTGTTGATTGTAGGTAGTCTAATTCGGTCTAGACATTAATTTACAACTGATCTTTCAGAGGATAAAAGTACAAGATTATGAACAAGTTTTAATATTGGATTAACTCTGAAATATGAAACATTTTTCTCTACAAGATAATAAATTAAAAGTAGGCATGTATGTTACTTATAAAAAACAAACGTTGGTATGTATGTTTTTTTTATAGAGCATAGATATTAAGATGCAAGAGCAGCTTAATGTTTACGCTCGGGATTCAAAACTAGCACAATTGCTCGCAATTGCTATACATGCTTGAAATTGCTGTAAATTATACTTGGTGTTGCCGAGATGTCATAGAACTATGCAATTGAGTTGCCCGTGTAAGCGCACCATTATACGACACGTCTTGTATTTTGTTAGATACCTACAAGCTGTCCCACATATAAGATCGGCGATATAATTTTTGAACTGTAAACTCTAAAAATCTTTATAAAATCTACAATCCCTAGAAATATGATAAACTATTATTCTTATTGCAGACCAATTGCTAGTTGTTTTGTATGTGATTTATATGTTTGTAAACGTACCACGACACAGGAAAAATTCCTAGTGTTGGGTAACGTATTTTATAAAAAATAAAGCAATAATATAAAAATGCCTATGGATCAAAAAAAAAATAAAGACTTGCTGCAATAACAATAACAAATACCATAATAATTTTAAAAAAGTAATGACCGGCTCGTTTACTCTTTTTTCACGGCATACTAATTCAATTAAGCGCTTGCTATCTTCCCTTCAGACGGCGCGTTATCTCCAAATGTCGTATGCCAACGTGCTTATCGCAACTCGCGATGCGTGACGGTCCTTTCAACTTCTACCTTACATATTTAAGAGCCTGGAGATTTACGAGTGCCCTTTCGATACCTTCTTAGCCGACAACGAAAGAAAGCCTTCAGACGACTTAATATGGGTCGTTAAATAAACACTGGTGGACACTGGGAATCTTTACCTTTATTGAGATCTTAGAATTTTGGTGAAGGTCTAGACGTTTTGACCTTTATGCGGCTTATACCCGATTTTTGAGATGCTTTATCGGGATTTTATCTATTAGATAAAATAAAAGGTTCTTATCAAAGACCGTTATTTTGTCACTCGTTTTTGTTCCCAGCTTCAGCTCCGTTTGGTAAAACTCACCACCACTACAACAACGATATTCTAACTTGCAACTACTCTTAATGGAAAAGGTCCCCCGCTTACTGTCGCTAATGTACCACATCCGTGCTACATAGAATGCATTAAGGCATCAAGTCGAGTTGACAGCTTAAAATATAATGTTCCTAGTACAACATATGCCAACGACAAGATAATGTTCAGAAAATATGAATCCTTCTTGGAAAGGTAACGTGTCATGCTGTCGAGGTTGCGCTGTATTATCGCAAGGGCACGACGACGCAGACTTGACAGACTGCCAAGTATCGACCGATGTGATGATGTTAGTCAATGTCAACAAGCACTCCTAACGATTCATTATCATTTAGCAGACTTTTTACTGTTTAGACACTTTTTAGAAAATTTATACAAAAAAAAAACATGTCTCTGACTTCAAAATTAATAGATTTGTGTTTTAAACTTTCGTCCCCTATTTTACCCTCTTCGGGAGGTATATCTAAAATAATTAACACATATAAAAACCAATCATGTTTCTATATTTAAAAGTAACATATTTCCCATAGATGCTTTCATCCCCAATTTTACCCCTTAGAAGGTAAAAAAAAAAAAAAAAAAAACCCTTCAACTTCGTTTCTTTTTAAGAAACGAAACCAATTTTTATGATTTCGCATATATTTTTTATTCTTTCCATGCCATTCTTTTCTAGTTAAATCCGTATTTGTATAACTACTTTTAATCGTGGTGGGTTACATACGAGTACTCAGGCCCTGACTATGATCGGTGCATATTGAAGATATTCTAATTGTGTTCGAATTCACTCAACTGCAGCTGGCAAGGATTACCTATGAATTGAAGGTTTATGTAAGATTTACAGAAATAGTAATCATGAATCAGGCAATCGGTCTAGAAAACCTGTAACAAATACCTAATTTATTTCAAAACCGAAAATACACACGCCTCTCTCTGAAGGATAGCAAAGTCAAATCAAAAACAATCCCAAAATGTAAGCTTCACCGTTGGTTATGTACTTTAACATTGTAACCATTCGTTAAAATAAGTCAAAAATGCAAAATCGAAACGTCGACGGGTCGAGATAACTGTTCTACATCGAACAACATTTAGTATAATCTGGAGACTTTAAAATCTCTTATAAATCCGATAGCGATGGCGCTCTAACGAGGGAAGCCTTGTTGAACTGCTCTTGAGAAACTCCCGCACGAGTTAACACCTCTCGGCGCGACCAGAATGCACCACACCGCTTATTTAAGTACGGGAAATGAATCTTACACCCCCCACAAGACCCCCACAAGACCCCCAACTGCATTTTTCACACTTTTCCTACAACTCACCTCGTCCTTTGTGAAGAAAATAAAGTTTAGCGTAATATTGTGTAAAGTGAGGCTGTAATACAGCCAAGAGAAGATGGAAACAGTTTGAAAATGTGTTTAGATTGTAGCGTCGTAGTTGCACGTTTAGTTTTCCTGTTGTTTGTACTCTCGCTTGAAGAAAACTTTCTATAGTAGCAGTAAAGCAATTAAAAATTTTACAAAATTTGTACAGGGTACATAAACGTTTGACTGCTGTACAAGTAAGACCAACCACAACAATCTTCAAAAAACTGAGAAGTATAAAAGAAGTGGATAAGCGATCAGTCAAAAGTAATGTCGACAGAGGACGCGACAACAACCAACTTGCAAATTATCCAGCCATGAGCGATGGCTTTTATATCTTCTTCTAGAAACATGAAAATATGGCAGATGCCCTTCATCCATCTTGTTAGTGACCAGTGTGTCAAGGTTCGAGGTTCCTTTCTACAAAATGTTTTTACATACCAACGACTTTCTTAGTTTTTGCATTTTCGCGTTAACAGCACGCTACCTATACCGAACTTTACCTATACTTATATGTGAAGGACATAAGTGCCAACACACTAGTTAAAACCACGATTGGCTTAAATATTTGAGCTGAAAGTTGATAAAACCACGGTATTTTATGGCAGGCTGCCAAACTATAGAGTATATTATATACATGTATAACAATAATCAGGTTCCTTTACTACAGAAACCCTCTGGTATCTGAAAAATTACGTTTTTTTTTTGTTTTTAAAACATAACGTTGTTGTAATATTCAATTAGACTAACAAATATTGCGGTGAAAGCTAGGTGCAATATAGGTAGTTGTTTCAACTCTGCATACACATTTACATATGTTACTTCAGGCTATTTAATTCAAGCCATTGTTGGGGGGGGCCGCTTGCTGGTGGGCTGGGTTTCGGCGCAGGTTAGACTGCTCGAGCCCAGACCCCTGAGGTGTTACCGTTGCCACGTGGGGAAGCACGTGGCATGTAGGTGCGCCTCAGAGGTGGACCGCAGCGCCCTATGTTTCCGATGCGGTCAGCCCGGTCACAAGGCCGCGGCTTGTGATGCCCCGCCGCACTGCGACGCATGTGCGGGGGCTAACAAGCCGGCCGATCACCGGGCGGGGGGCAAGGCCTGCGCTATACCCGCCAGGACCGGGGGAAGGCCCCGCACCGCCGCCGCCGCCGCGGCCGCCGCCGCCGCCGCTGCCGCCGCCACCGTCGCCGTGGCCGCTCCCGCAGCCACCGCTGACACCGCGTCCGCCGGCGCAATGGATTGCCAATAAAGGCACCATTGCGCCTCCTGCAGGCAGATACCGTAGGCACGGTCTGTGGACGGTGAGCAATGGGTAGCTCACCGTCCGTACGTTATTAACTAACGACAGACCGTGTCGACGGCGCGTCCATGTTCCGCGCACAGAGGTGTCAGCCATTGGAAGGGGCCACTAAGGTCCAAATGCCTGCCGGGGCTGCGGGTTGTTCGAAAGAGATACCGCGCCCCCGGAACGCAAAGGGCACATGAAGGAACATAGATGGTTTTTAGTCAGTAAAAGTCTGACACTCCCTCCCGCCCCGCCCAGGACGGGGGGGGTCATTTGATGATTTTACCATCTTTAAAAAAAAAAAAAAAAAAAAAAAAAGGCTATTTAATTGTAAAAAAACGTAAGCATTAAAAGCGCTCTAAAATACTACGTTGGCATTTTAGAAGAAACTCATAGATAAAGCCCACCAAAAATGAAGGTCACGGTTATATTAATTACAATTAAAGGATTTTAGTAACCAACTTAAAAAAGGTAAAAAATGTTTTTTCTTTCATCAGACAGAGACGAATTTTCACCCTATTTGCAATTCAACCCTTATAATTTGATTAAATAAAAGGTGTCTTGGGAATATAATTCGTTTAGAGATTTTGTTCAGAGCTATTACGTATTTTATGTGTAAAGACATAATTTAATATCTCTTGGAATGATTCGAGTTAAGTGCGTTGATGTGTTTAATTAATTGGCCCAAATTTTACGTCCTACTCTTACTCCGTACCTAGCTAGCAGCCCTTTAAGTGTTTTAATACCTAAACTTTCTGGGACTATCAATTCGTCATTCTTCACAATCATAATTCCCATATGTATGAACCAGTCGTGGATACATTCGACTGAAAACTGCTATTGCGTTGTTTTCAATAAAAAACAAACAGCATCCTGGTACACACGTCACAGTAATCGGTTACGGTGAGCAGAGCGGCATACCTGTACTCTAAAATATAATTTATTTTTCAAACCAATACTGTCCCACGTGTGTGCATCGCGTTTTATTTCTGAAACCGCGCCAGAGACACTCGGCTCCCCGAGGAATTTACCCTTTTCTTCACTAAAAACAAATACCTATGAGCGCCGGTCTACCTGCCCGCCACAACTGTATAATATTCTAATAATATTTGCCAACGATGACTGCAGAGGTCCCGAGAATTTTCGATACTGGTATTCGTTTCTATTTGTAGAATTACCAATTTGTTTAAATATCTACCAGAAAAAGACCATAAATGAAATCTACTTTATTTATAGAGACCAGACTCCTTTCAACTGTAGACTTTTTTGTCTCTTTATCTATGGAAAATAATGGATATAGTTGACATTATTAAAGTCGTTTAGATAACCTACAAAACCAATTCGACCTACCTTGCATCCAGATTTTTCGTAATATAGCCTGTTTACATGAAACGTAGACGGAAAATGAAATAAACAGAGTTGAGCACTTTGTAAAAAAGACTGAGAATGTAGACAAAAGGTATCTAATTTAAGTGATGGAGTGAAGGTGTAAAACTTAAAACGTATCGGACACCAGAAATACCTTTTTCTGATCAGCGAATCAACGCAGAGCAGCAACTATGGTGATCGGCATTCCGGAAAAAATAGTCACTCAATGCCACCGTATGATTGAACACAGTCGAGCATCAAGCATCAGGTTTATCAAGTCAGCAATCGCCTCCTACCCTTCTATATTGGGAAACTGCTTGCTACTGCTTGGATTCCTGACAAGTCAAATGTGCTTTGAAAACTTTAACCCGTACATCTTGGCTAGTATACTCTTACTAGTCGGGCAGTTACTTACCACGATAGCCGAAACATCCCCTGGTTTAAATTCGAATCGTTTCTTAATTAATGGCGGCAATATCTACATAATCAGTGAATACGAGAATTTGCATGACGCTTTACAAAATTAAAACAATGAAGTGCTGAAAGTAAGAAGTCGTTCACAAATGTTTGGAAATGCTGCAAATCTATGTCTATTCAAATCTATGTTCCATATGTTGGACACTTTTTGATGACTATAGGGTATGTGTTGGAACAGCTAGACACTTTCCGGCCTCCTTTCCCGAGCGGGATGGTCCTGGCTGGAAACCTCCTCGTGCTGACGGCCCCGGGCGCTCTTTCCACGAGGAGATCAACCCAAACCGCTATTAACGTAATATTTTTAGTGACGAATTTAGTTGTATTTTTTTACGATTTAATCATGTCTATACAGTATAGCTCACAGTATAGTTCACAGGCGTTAGTGAACCATGAACAAGACATAGAATAATAATATCGTGATTGGGTAATAAACTGTACGTAATTGTTGAACTATGAACTTAAATAAAAACGTTTTCTTTGAAAAGTGTTGTTATTATCATCTCGCGAGTAAATTGATGTTGGCGTAAAATTGAGGGGCAAGGTTCAGCGTAGAACGAATTATAAAGTAATAAATAATCCTCTTGCAACGGGTAATTAATGAAAAAGGGTTTAGGTATTATAACAGAATTTTAATTGGTTACGTGATAATGTTGGTATAAGAAAATTAAAATTCTTCCTCGGGGCTGACTAAGCAAACTGCCAACAATGAAGTTTGTCACTTATAGTAGACTTAATAAGGATTTGGAACTTAAACAAAAAGCAAACTTAATTAAACAGGCAGTATTTAAAACAAATTAGCAAGAATATTGTAGCAGTTTCTTAAAATTAAATTACAGATTTATAAAATATTTTCAAGGTATTGTCATAAAGGGAATATTGTAAGTTATTGTATTGTTGTAGATACTATTACAATTTTCAAATAAACTATAAGCATGTATTATTTACAAAAAAAAATACACACGAATCTCGTTTATTTCACATCTCACAGGGAACAATCGATCCCTTATATTATAAAACTACTAGCTGACCCGCCACGACTTCGTTCGCGTGGTATCCTACCCCTACCCTACCCTACCCTACCCCTACCTTACCCCTACCCTACCCTACCCCTACCCTACCCCTACCCTACCCCTACCCTACCCCTACCCTACCCCAACCCTACCCCTACCCTACCCCTACCCTACCCTACCCCTACCCTACCCTACCCCTACCCTACCCTACCCCTACCCTCACCCTACCCCTACCCAACCCCTACCCTACCCCTACCGACATTTCCGACTTTTTTTTTCGTTTCATTGTTTTTAAGATGTATTCTGCTATTCGGGACGGAAACAAATCCAACAAATCAAAAACCATGGCAATCGGTCCAGCCGTTCTCGAGTTTTAAGTGTTGTAACAAACACGACTTTCTTTTATATATATAGATTTTCAATTTTTAAACAGTGACTTGATGTCATTTCTGAATAGAATACCAGCCATTAGGACAAGCGATGGCACTTACGGAAGCGACAGGCTTTAAGTGAAGCTTATCGCAAATGTATGAAGGCTTCAGTATCGCTTTATGTCGAACGAGCGATTTCAAACAAGCCCCGACAGACCTATTCAGCCCGAGATCCCAGTGGAATAAGGACGTACGTGTGCTACAGAATGGAGACATATGAGATAATCATGAACGAATCTTAGAGAATGGATATTATGGTATATCAAAAGCTGGTACTTTTTTGCTGTGAGGTACATCAAAAGCTGTACTTTCGTTCTTAGGGGATACACGAAGTTGAAATAATGAGTACATTTACGTATAATGCTCATGCATTATACATATATATTTTTTTACAGCGATTTCATATTTGCAACTGTTAACTTACTTACCTACTTATTGTATAACTTTCCTACTCGTTACCCTTTTACTCTTCCACGTGTAAACACCTAAACAACATAGCAACGACAGAAGATAACCAAAGGGCGAAGTTCACTGCAATATCAGAAGTGCGATCGCGTCCTGAGTTGTCAATTTGGCACATTTTGTACCAAGCTGAGTGCCCTCCATCCTTCGAGAGCCCTTGTGGCCTCCAATGACGCCTCGCAACCACTTTTTATCGCTGCAACAAAGCAAAAATAATTATTTAAGGTCACTTGATGTGAAACAACTTCGTTATTTTATTGAGTCTTTTATGTTGAAGGTTACTTTTTACTTAAGTTTACGTAAGATCATGTTGGTTATAATTTGTATTGTGTAATTGTGTATAATAAGTGTGTTTTCTTTCAAAAGCAAAGAGTGTTCATGTTGATAATGAAAATGGCGAATATAATTGACGTAACTTCACTGCCTCATCAGTAATACATAATTTGTGTTAGACAGTTACCAATCCTAAAAACTAAATCCATTTACTTTGTTTATGTAATTTCTTATATGCACATCTACCTATACCACTAAGCACGATACAGATTAGGTTCAGGCACAATACACCAGCTGTGAAAATTCGTGGGAATCACCACCTAGTCATACTCGTAAGTACTGGAACTACAAGAAAAACTACACAAAATTCAGTTGTAAAACAAAAGTTGCAGAGTTTCTTTTCTCTCGTCCTAATGATAGTTCTTGCCGTATCTTTCTATTAGCGGCGGGGCGGCCGCCATCGCTGTCATCCTAACTGGATGTTACAGGGCATGAGTCGACGCTACCTAAGTTTTAACTCGATACATTATGATTATAGAACTGGCTGAGAACTTGAAACGAGATTTTTCAGAAAAAGCTTAGAGAAGATAATGTTTAAAATTGAACTTTAAAAAATAATAGTCATGTTAAATTTATTTATGTTTGGCAAAAGCCATTTATGGTTAGTTTTATCATGTGTCTTAGTTCCTACAAGCTAATATAAGATAGATAATATTCAAAGTGCCATATTATGCGAAGTCATTCTTATTTTTCATGGATGATTACTAGTTTATGCAATTATTTATGTTAAACGAGCTACCTTGAACTCTAGGCGTCACCTATTAGTATAGGTGACGCCTAGAGTTCAAGGTAGCTCGTGAAAATTGATACATACTTTAGTAGTATGTATCAATTTTCACCCCCACTATTACTACACATATACAGCTAGGTACTTAGTGGTGTTACTTGTGTGAGCTTGTAGGTATTTCGTTCAATCAATCGCCCTGAGTACGAGCCCTCTACATTGATAAGACGCTTCCTTTGACGCGTCGCCCTTTGAGGTGAACGCGCGAATCCGACAACACTGATACCTAAATGTATTCTAAGAGTTACAACCAATTTTAACTGAAGTAGGTTACACAATACATGTGAATTAACTTGCTATGTATTTTACTATGAGTTAAGAATGTCAGATTTCTTTTCATCTGTATATTGAACTAGCGAACTGCCCGTGACTTCGTCCGCGTGTAGGGTTACCATATCTCAGGATTTGTCCTGAGATTTCAGGATTTTTGGACTCTTCTCAGGATTGCGGCTGGATTTTGCAAATCTCATGAAATCTCAGGATTTTTTGAATTTAATAAAATACAGCTTACATTTTAAAGATCTCTTTGATCAAAAAATTAAACAAACTAAAAATAATCTTCCTTTGGTAATAATTACACAATTAAAATCAGTACTTATTTAGTATTACGACTTTATTAAATTGTTAAGTAAATTCGAGAGAAATTTTTTCGGATCTCAGGATTTTTCAATGAAAATCAGGCCTTTTCTAAGGACTTTTGATTTTTTCATCTGGTAACCCTATCCGCGTGGCTTATTTCATCCGTGTTAAATTACGCCGTTGGTTACTGCTTCGCTCCCGTGTGTGGTAGCGTAGTATTATATAGCCTATGTTACTTAGGAATAATGTAGCTATCTATTGGTGAAAAAATTTCGATACAAATAAAAAATGATTTCCTCTTTTTAATATTATAGTAACAGAAAAATGTCGTGACTATGCCCACGCATTTCATGGAAAAGCAATAATAGTGCTTCCTAAAAAACATTCGAATTAAAAACTAATTACCATTTACGCCACAAGCAGCTGTGCAGAAAGCGCAGCGCAGAGGACTCGTAGTAATTCTACCGGTCCATTCAAAGCGCCTCACTGTCACGCGACCAACCTGACGGCTTAAATGAGCAAAGAAAATTAGAAAACCACTCCCTTCACGTAATACCTTCTTTGCTAAAACTTAACTACGAACTGACAAAACTAAAAGTATGATCTCTTTGTTAATCATGATAGTGTTCTGAAGTTTCTTTGTGAAATCCACTTTGTTTAGGATCGCTGTTGCATTTCTTGTGATTATTTTAATAGGAACTATGTTCTTTGATAATTAAAGTAACGGATTATTTTAAACATTGAGTAATATAGACATAGAATCTTTTGCTTACAGTACCCAAACGTTTTTTTTTAGTTTAAGAATCAGATGCAAAATGGGTAGTCTTGGTTGTGTAAGGCACGCATTGTGAGGAGGTTCCTCACTTTGGATACCTAACCACCACCAGGCCTTGGTATCTACAACACCCTGAGAATAAAATACTTATTTATTTTACAAAATTGTAGTAGGTACCTACGCATTTAAAAAAATATCTTAGGTCTAAGCAGACCTTCGCGAACTCTAGCAAAATCCGAGGTAACGAGTAGGTAAATACAAATTCTCCACCGAGGCGTTAGGCCACAATCGTCCAGTACAGCAGAAAGATGTGGAAACCAAATCAAATTCGACTTATGAGATATATCTAAGTCGAATTTGACTTTATAACTTTGGCCATCCATCAAACAGATCATTCAAAGTAGAACGCATGATTGGATAGAAATCGATACGGGACTTAATTGGAAAAAGAATATGACAGGAACACCAAGTTTAGATTAAAAAAATGTTTGATTCGCAAATAAATAAAAAACATAACACATAAAATTCTACTATTCCAAGAAGGAACACTTAGTACCTGTTTACTTGCATCGATCCAAATAGTATTTCATATTGAATCGAATCCTAAATGGGGAATGGAGGCAGCAAACTAGCAATCAAATCAGTGCACGAGAAGGAGCAATCATTGCATGTCAGGCTGCAATTAGAGTCACATACAACCAGTTGACTAGGTCGCTGCTATACATCGGTATTGATTGCTTCGAACATGGGAAGTACTAAGATTCAAGACTAGTTGGAGATTAGTTTATGACGGACGCAGAGCGGAGCAGGAAATGAGGCGTCTTCCGTTAGCATTAACCTGGTAAATGGCATCTGATTGCCACGATCAGCAGTTACCTACAAAATAATAAAATTATCTCAGCATACCTAGAAAAGTGAATACGAAAATTGAACCTTATGTAACTGAAATTGAATCTTTATTGCTATCAATATCTCGTTTTTTTTATTCACCGTAGGTACCCAATGTCTGAAACTGAAACATGAAACAACCTTTCAAAACAAAACTAGAGGTCCCGCAATAAATATATCAGGTGTACAAGTTGAGAATCATGACGCTTAGGGAACCCTTTTTAACATAAAGTGAAACAAAAACAGCGACCCGGGCTAGGTGCCAAGATATCATTCTTAAAAAACCCGTATTCCATAGTAAATGGCGTTGAGTGAAGAGTCTCGACACGATTCCCGTGTTACTTAATATTCAAGCAATTAAACCTCGACTAGATGTCAGATAGGGTCATAAAATATTTATAAAAAATACCTTTTCTTATTGCAAAAACACCTATCTCGTGACGATATTTCTTTAGCTATTAGCATTTTAGTTCTCAATTAGAAGCGCAAAGAGAATTCGAATCGCATTAGCACAATAAAAGAATTAATGATTTTAATGAAATTTGCGATATTTTCCAGACTTTGTGTTTTACCTGAATATTTTTCTTGTGCCTCAAGAAAATAATTATTTTAATTTCATTCGTCTACAGATGAATGGTGCTTATGATTTACTTTGTTGTAACTATTTTTCATAATTTGGGTCCTTCTTTTAGTAATTATTATAACAAGTTCAGTAATTTTCTTTACTTTGCCTACCTACCATATAAAATAAAATATCAGACTTTCAATCTCTGTACAGCATTTTACAAGTTGACGCGAAAGGAGCAATCTACTTGACGACTAAAAATGGAACGTTTCCAATATCGCTGACATCCCTGAAGTCTCCAGGCGGCGCTACACCGCAACACACTCCAAGCATTCTGTCTGCGACCGCTAAAAATCTCTCACACAATACCTCCGAGACACACGACTATTGGGATGCCTCTGAAATGTTACTCTCCAATTACATCAACGGCACTTACGATGAAGTTAATGCATTCACGTTGAAACAAAACGCTAAGAGAAGCATCAATGATGCAGTGTCGAAGAACATTACTTCGGTCCTCGAGAATTTGTTAAAGAATTATGAAAATTCGCAGTTGCCTACACATGGGAAAGGTATGTTTGATAAAGATTTGACAAGCTCTAGTAGACGATGGTCACTCGTAGATCAATTTTGACGCCAGAACTTTTCCTTTCGTAGACAAAACGTTAATCAATCTAAGTACAAAGTTATGTTTTGTATGACACAGTTGTGTCAGGCTGTGTATCGGAGCTACTATACATTTATATCTGCCATTAATATTACGTCAAAATACTCACGTTTATGTGTTTCAGGGTACCCCACTGTCGTACAAACCAACATTCTTATAAGAAGCATGGGTCCCGTTTCTGAACTTGATATGGTGAGATTCAACTTAAATGTTTATTATAATAAGTTAAAAATATACATAAAACACACATAATAAGTATGTATGACAGTAAGACATAGTTAAGGTCAGGTAAATATCATGATATTTGCTACAATATGTTTACAATATTGGTTTCAGTTTTAGTTTAAATTCTTTTAATAACAAATTACATTTTGATAAGAGACATAAGAAATTTATTAATCAAATCGTACGATTATTAACTGCTCTATCGTCTTGAAATTGGTTATGTAAAGTTTTGGATATGTAGATAAAGGTAATACCTACGAATATGCTATGACGTTCATGCGTACACATTGCAGACTGCTTTTAGTAAAAACTAGGATAGCGTAGCGAGCTGTAATGAAATAATGAAATAGATATCTATACCATACGGCGCGGTTGGCGAAGTGGCTGAGTGGTTGAGTGCTGCACTGCGTGTCACGGGTTCGATTCCCGCACGGAACAAATATTGGTTTGGTTAGATAGCTGTTCTGGGTCTGTTTGTGTATTTAAGTTTTACTCGTATATGTTTGTAAACGCACCCACGATGCAAGAGAAATTCCTAGAGTGGGGCAAAGTTTTATAAAAAATAATAATTAACTGTTTTAGACAGAAACTAAAAACCATCCTTAAAAAAATGACGTAATATGTGTTTCTGGAATGTTCTACGAAAAAGTCGTAGCAGTTTCGTAGCCATTTCGTAGCAGAAGCTTTAATGATTAAAGACATTTGTAGTGAGTTTTTTATTATCATAAATAGAGTCACATTTATGTGTGATGTACGCGCAACAGATCAATATGTGGATAACGTAGTTACGCACTGATATACCTAGATTGTAAGCTATTGTTAATCATATATAGCTTGTAATAGTTTGTTTTCCTTAATAAATAAAATAGAACACAAATTCACAGAACACAACATTATTTACAAGACATTTATTTTGTGTAACAGGATTATTCAATGGACTGCTACTTCAGGCAGTATTGGCGTGACACCCGGCTGTCGTTCCTCGGTCCCATCCGCTCGCTGTCACTTTCTATCAAGATGCTCGAAAGGATTTGGCGGCCAGACACGTATTTCTATAACGGGAAGCACTCCTATGTCCATACTATAACTGTCCCGAATAAGTTGCTCAGGATTAGTCAGCACGGAGATATATTGTATTCGATGAGGTAAGCTACCTTACGTTCCCGACTCACTCGTGCAGTGAAGAAGAATTAATTGTCGACCAAATTAACCGAATCTGTTTATCGAGTCAATGAACTAGGAATGAACAATTGAATGTTTAATCCAAATCTAACTCTACCGATACGTACTATAAATAGGATTAATAACCCCTTACTGCGGCATGGTCGAGTTAAAAGTGCCTTACCTAATCCTGTTTGTGCAAGCAAATTATATGTATTCCATATATTTAGAGAGAAATAAAGCCATTAGTTCGTTATATGGTACAAAACTTCACTGCACGGAAGTCCACAAATACGAAAATCCCAATTAACTTTTGAGAATAATAAATTTCATACCCTTTACACAACCAAAGCGTCCGACATTTTTAATTGGCAAAGTGAAAAATATTCCCTGATCCGATTACTCAGTGGAGTTTTCATCGAACGTTAATACTGGTGGGGACTCTTGTTTTTAAAAATAACTGCCATTAAGATACTGTCTGGATTTATCAAGATTCTTTTTCGCTATCTTCTCATCGTAGTTTCAATTAAAAGACTTTATGCTAACCACAGACTTTTTGTAAATAAGGTTTATAAAGACTTACACAATGAACTATGTTGGCTCTTTTTCGATAGACATAAAAGATGGCCAAGTAGGTTTATTTAGGCCAAGTCAATGTCTACAAAGAAGAACTAGACAATGACTTTATTAGAGCGTTATAAACGACCCACATATTAAGTGGAGAACCGTGAATAATCCATATAAATCTGAATGGATAAGTTCGTCTAATTTTCATCGGAGAATATGCAACCGTCCACACGTTAATCGGTTTAGTTCAGACAAAATTCGGCAACAGAATTGTTTCGTTGAACGAGACACAGGCTCTGAGGATCCTTTTAGCAGTTAATCTAATGCCTTAGTTCAGTGTTCCGGACGTTTTCAGCTATTTACTATTCTACTTTGCAAACATGTGAACTATTTCTAACTGAAATGTTGAACATTTTTGTATCCGTCTCTGAACCAATTACGTAAAACCGTTAGCTGACTGAAGCTTTCGTGTAGATGCTTTTATAGATAGATGTATGATTGTTTCCAGATTAACCATCAAAGCGAAATGTCCTATGGAACTCCGCAATTTCCCAATGGACCGACAGTCGTGCCCTCTTATTCTTGGTAGCTGTAAGTATTATTTACAGTACAAAAAACGGTAATTTAAAAAACTAAAAAACCCGACTGCTATTCTTTAAAAATCCCTAAAACAAGATAAATTGTAGCAGTCGGGACCCATTCTAGAAATGGAGGATTAGTGAATTGAGAGCACATACCTATATTACATTGCAGATGGTCCCGAATGGGTCCCGACTGCTACAATTTATCTTGTTTTAGGGATTTTTAAAGAATAGCAGTCGGGTTTTTTAGTTTTTTAAATTACCGTTTTTTATTTTTTATTTTTTTAGTGTTTTAAAAAAGAAATTAATATACCCAGTATCACTCTTACAGTAAATACGAATCTACCGACACCTCTCAAGCTAAAATCCATCGAGCCGTTCAGCCTGCAGAGCGAGCCAAACATTTGAATTTGGCGCCAAAAATCCGCCATTTTGTTTTTTTTTTTTTATATACCCAGTGTCACTCTCACAGTAAATACGAATCTAACGACACCTCTCAAGCTAAAATCCATCGAGCCGTTCAGCCTGCAGAGCGTGCCAAACAATTATACATACATACATACATACATACATACATACATACATACATACATACATACAAACATACCCTCGAAAAACATAACCCTCCTTCTGTCGCAGTCGGGTAAAAATAAATATTCTCTAAATATTATGTATATTTTGTCTATTTAAAACATAATGTAAACCCCTGTCTTTTTGTTATTCTTTCTACTTGTAACCTGGAACGTTAATTCATTTTCTTCTAGATGCATACTCAAACCAACAACTGGTGTATCAATGGCAAAACTCTCAGAGTGTCAACTTTGTTCCCGGCATGACCCTCTCACAGTTCGACCTCATCAGTTTCCCTTACAGAAACTTCACGTTCACTCGACGGGAAGGTAAGAAATACTTATATCATATACACAAGTATCTACCCTACACACACATAGACATATAGCTACGATCTTAATATACGCCTGGTCATGCATCACATTTATTAAGTTCTTGCTTTGTTCATCTATTACTTGTTCGTACTAAATAAGAACATTAAATAGTTATTTGCGCATGACTGCACGGATTAAGTATCTACAAAGAAGTTATATTCATTTAGGAAGAAAGTTTGTCTGGCGCAAACAAGAGTAACCTCCCTTATTACGTAGCCTATACAAATATCAACGTATTTGTACATACCGAACGTCATATTCTCGATGGGTTATATCACCATATTGCAAGAAAGTATGAAAGATTTTGATATGGTTTGTTTTTTATTTAATTTTAATAAAAAAACATTTTACCACTTTCAATTATGGAGGCATCAAACCAGTCGCCTCCCGCTTCTCATAACACCGCTTTGAACTCCACTAAGGGATCTCTCGCACTAATCGACCACGACCACAACGGCTCTGAAGAAAATACGGCCGCAGGTCCGGCATTGTCCGGCCATTTGCTTTTCTTCGGTCGGACTTTGGTCGGAGCTTGTGCGGCCAAAATTGCGGTCACAATCGCATAGCGCACGAGGTCCCTAATAACGCTAGGCGCACCTCCCACGACCCGGACTTTATCCGCTTACTGCTTAATATGATTCCGCGCACATGGGTTTGGGTATAGATTATATCTCCCAAACTTTATACCTATCTACTAAATTCACGCCAAACTGGCAAAACCATTAAAACTTCTGTTATGCAGCTCTCACGGAATTGCGTATTATATTTAGTCAATAGGTACACTATTAATTTGGTGAATATGTCTGTGACTATCTATAAGTAAACAAAGAATAGAGGTGTCCTATGCCTACCTACTACCCACCTACTCAAATCCACGGGCAAACACACTCAAGCGTAAATGACTTTACCGTCTCTTATTTACCGAAAATTTCTATGCTCTGAACACGTCGCGCTTTAGCATTTTTATCTTAAATTGCTTCCCAAAATAGACCTCAAGTGCTTCTTTTATAAATTTAATATGATTTGCTTTTTTCGTCTCGAAGGCAAATACAAAATAATGTCAAACAAATTGTAACGCGTCGCGCCAATGACACGAATCTGCTTTTACGCGCCGAGAAATTTACATTCGCAGAAATGGCTCCAGATATGTAACGATATAAGCATAAGCGGTCATTGTTTTTTACTGTTATATTATGTTGCTACTTATCCAACAAGCATTCTACAACAGAAATAGATCCTCAGGCAGGCAGGTATTATTTTTAAGCAGTAAACTATTCCATTCAAGTTTAAATTAGGTACATAAGTACATTTTAAGTTTATAAGTAAATCTTTTCAGGCGAATTCTCAGTGCTTCAAGTATCGTTCAATCTCCAGCGACATACGGGCTACTTTCTTATACAAGTCTACGTGCCGTGCATACTTATCGTGGTCCTTTCGTGGGTGTCGTTTTGGATTCATCGCGAGGTAACATGTAAACACTTTACATTTTCTCAGTGGGCCATACAATGGATTGGTTGTGTACATTCGCTTTGCACTTCGCAGGCCACTTCGGACCGTGTCGGGCTTGGGATTACGACAGTGCTGACATTATCCACGATAAGCTTGGACTCTCGCACTGATTTGCCGAAAGTGAGATACGCAACTGCTCTCGACTGGTTCTTACTGATGAGCTTCTTTTACTGCATTGCTACGCTATTGGAATTTGCTGGCGTGCATTATTTTACCAAGGTATGAATAAGTTCTTTTTTTAAAGCGTTTGTATATTAGAAAACTTTGTTTATGTAACGCTATATTAAATATTTCAGGTAGGTTCGGGTGAGATCGTGATCGACGATGCAGAATGGGAAGAACTGATTGAAGAAGTGGGTGGTGATGCTTTTGCAGCCCGGCAGCTTGCAGTGCGCCGGCGTAGCTCAGCTCGATCTACTACAAACTTTGTAAATACCTACCTACGTATTCCTACCTTTTTATTGCCCCTTTTAGGGATCATCTGCCTTGCTTTTTTACAATTATGCTGGGGTCGGCTTCCAGACTTACCGGACGCCGCTGAATACTAGTGTTTTACATGGAACGCCTTCCTATCTGACCTCCGCAACCCAGTTACCTATTGGGTAATAGATACCCCTTAGTAGGACTGGTTATCTGACTTTCGGGCTTTGGCTATCTGTGACGACTGTGAAACATGACTAAATGACAGCCGAAATAACTTTAGGGTCTTCAGAGACACGAAAGTGTCACACCACCACCAAACTACAAACTTGGGCTGCTACTGAGAAATTTTCTAATGGTTTTCCATTGGAAAATTTCAATAACACTCTTTGCCCGACAAATAAATCGAAACGAGGATCCCACTCTCGCCGCTTATTATATCACATCCCTGTTAGTGCAAGTGCTAATTAAAATTATATTGACCTATTGAAACAGCGTTACTTAAATTATTTATGGAACGTTTAAAATGCAGAGCTTCACGCTGCCTGCTCAAAGCAACTCAGAGGAGGGCGGAGGCCCGGCCGAGCAGACAGCCGTCCGCCTGACGATGGAACGTACCACCCAGACCGAGCGGCGAGTGCCGCGCTGGCGCCAGCTACTCTACTGTCTCGCTGGAGATGACCGCTACCGGAGGCAGAGGCAGGTTGAAGCTGGTACGTGGAAGTTTAAACGTTATCTTGATTCACTATTAGAAAGATTCCTACATTTTTATAACATCACTTATGTATTCTTCGAAAAGGGTTACACCCTGCTCGTTGGTTACACCGTTATAGACACCGTCGTTATAGATATTCGTTTCGAAGATATAGGTACACCTATATCTTATTGTCACTTCACTGTCAGACTTATTGTCATCATCCAAAGGCAAGCATATTCAAAGGTACCATTGCGAAATAAATTCGTTATAGGTAAACAGGATAAACTGCCTGACCTAGGATTGGAACTCAAGACCTGAACCAGTTGACACGGGACGATTATTGTCCTGCCGTCTTACGAGTGAGGTACGTGTGTCGCATGCCGCTCTCAACGCGCCGCCAAGCCATCCTTCAACACCAACACTTATGAAGCATGCTATCGATCATCTATAATGAAAACCGCACAAGGTGTTAATCAATACCATTTTCATTCCAGGTATGCGAGGTCACATAAACAGCGTTTCCCACATCGACAGGGCTGCACGAGTCATGTTTCCGGCGTCCTTCGCTCTCCTCAACTTGTTCTACTGGATGGTGTACGCGTTCTCCAACGACGACTTCGCATGGAGTGACAACCCTATGAATACACTGTCTCACTAGAAATTGATATGATGTTTTAGAAAACGATCAGGGGCTACCGACATCTCTTAAAACACTATTATTATAATATAACAGTGTCTTGCGCAATGTTGGATATTTAACGCTCAGCTCAGCACAGAGAATTGCAAATCCAAGAACTGAAATTGCAATGTAATATTACAATAGTACTGTTTTCAAAATATGGTTGTAGGCCGCCAGTATAATTAAAGGCAGTGTACTTAAGTTTATAAAACTAGGTGCCATATAGGGTAGGTACATACATAGATGTCCACATACGTATTTAATTAATTATATATCACTCGTATATTATTAAGAACTGCCTCGTTGGCCTAGTGGTCCTAAGCGCGACTGCTACGCTAGAGGTCCTGGGTTCGATTCCCAGGTCGCGCAAAAAGTGTTATTGGGTTTTTCTATGAAATTCTCAGTAGCAGGTCAGTTTGGATTTGTGCCCGGTTAAGCCATTAACCGCGGCCACAAATCCAAACACTGAGCTGTTACTGAGAATTTGTGCCCAATTAATAGGGGGCGAGCCTATTACCAAATAGGCTCGCCCCCTATTACATGGGACCTAAAAATATGCCGGCGAACTGTGGGCGTACATTAGTACACCTCTGCCTAACCCTTCGGGGAATACAGGCGTGATGGTATATATTTATTATTTAGAAATATAGTATTAACGTTTGCAGTTAAATGTATCGTACCGGGCCGACAAGAGTGGCGCAGTGCTTGTCGCGGGTTCGATTCCCGCACGAAACAAATATTTGTACGAACTACAGGTAGTTGTTGCGGGTCTGATTGTGTATGTGAGATTAATAGTAAATGCACCCATGATACAGGAAAATTCTTAGTGTGGCCACCGTTTAAAAAAATATGTTCATGAACTTTCTATTTAGGTACGTAAGAACGAATTATTTCCTCTTAGTCAATCAATAGTGCAAAAAAAGTGAATCATGCAACAAGAAAATACGACATATTCTAATCATTAATTTTAAAAACCTGTTGTGTTTGTTTGAAACAAGTATATTGTTTACTAGCTTTTACCGGCGACTTCGTTCGCGTCAAAGTGAATAATATCCTACGGGAGCCGTACGTTTTTTCGGGATAAAAAGTATCCTATGTGTTCTTTCACACTACAATATTTATCTCAGTGCCAAATTTCATCCAGATCCGTTCAGCCGTTTGAGCGTGAAGAAGAGACAAACATACAAACTTTCGCCCTTACAATATTAGTGTGATTTGGTTGGTTACGTCGAAACAACCTTTCTCTACTCTGATAGTATAAAACAGTAGAACAGTATGTAAGCTGTAAAGTGTGTCCAAGGTAGAAATAAATAGATCCGAATGCATTTCACGTGTTTTATTATATTCAAAACTAAAGCCATTATAGGTATAGTGAATCTTGTTGAAGTCAGAACTCTTGAACACTTTGATCTTACTATTAATAAATACAATGCTTTTAAACACTTTTATTACAAAATATAGAAGTTTACGAAGTATAAAACATTCCTTAGTCTTGCCCGTAGGCGTGTTATATTCGGAGGTACACCGTGCCTTTTAGTGAAACGAAAAACTTTTTTGGAAGATCTACCAAAGCGTAGAAAATATGTATGTCTATCAAACAACCGGTAAGTAGCATTTCATTACTTCATTCTTCTATATGTTTAGGAACAACATTCGTCTCCGCTTTAGGTAGATCAGAATCAGGTAACATCATTTTGTCAAAGATTTTCACGTCACTAAAAATGCACAGCGAATAATAATGTGCATTGCCTCGTTGACGATCACATACTTACTAAGATTCTACCTAACTTCAGTCATCTCATTAAAATAATAACATAGAAACATCGACTTCCAATATATAAAACCTTGTGCAACTGTAAATACGATTTTGTGCTGAAAACGTCAACTTAACTCTGTTTATAATTGTCTCTTAGAATAATAATCACTTAATTTCAAAATGGCTTATAAAGTACATCTTTATTCATCAGTGTGTAAGTATCTACTAATAAATCTTTGCGCGATGATTGTGCCACAATATTGTATGTCGATGTTTCTATGCCATTTCGCCAGTCTATCCGTCAACGAGGGCCGCATACATCCGTAGTTTCCGCGGTCGTCTGAAACCACAAGCTAATCACGCATTGAAAATTCAAAATGGCCTTTCGACCGCCATATTAGATAGCACCCAAAGTGGCCTGTGAAAATATTACACAAATATTTGAATTTCACATCAGATGACCGCGAAAATAGTCATGTATGCAGATACTATTAGACGTCCGGTTATATTAAAATAAATAGTTTGTCAGCTGCACAAATATATCTGATGAGGTTACAATACATACAAGATGTGTTTGTCACAAAACTGCCTGCACAAAGTAGCAGATTAAAGTAAACAGGTATATATTACAATGTGTGTACAATGTAACCTACATCTTACTATAGAGAGAACAATCGATGTTACATTTCATATAATATCTGCCTAGGTATACATCATTATGTAACACGTCTCTAACAAATATCACAAATACCTAAGTTATCATAATCATCATACATAATTGAAAATGTATACAAGAAGAGGTAAATTTCGAAGAGAGCTATTTAGGCTAACTAGTATTCCTGTTGGTCCAACATTCTGTAAATATACTAATTCGCTTCGTTGCAAAACTGCCAACCTTTAGTACGCCATTTATAAGTAGAAAATAGACATTTTGAAGGCATATAGTTTAAATACATAGTGGAATGTATAGTTTTTTTTTAAGGCTTTCATCATAAGTATGAAAATTACCTACTACGTCAACATTAAATGGCAAATATTGAATTGTGTAAAGTCGTATTTATATATATTTAAATACATATTTTAGAATAATTCACGTGGACTTTACTGAGTTATTAGGAAAATAGTTCACTAATAATGCTAGACACGCCGCAAATATAACCAATAAATATTGTTTGCAGTTACATGAAATTAATTCATCAACTATCTATCCACGCAATGAGCAAACAGTATGTAGGTCCCGCAAGTACTTATACATATATTATACAGGATTAAAAGGATGGTGCGTTAATAGTATTGAGGTAAGCTACGAGTAAGTTATTATCAGCGGAGCGACGTGTATTCTAATTTTAAACCTACTGTATCGTCGCTCCGTCGTCGGAACTGCATTTTTCCTTATGAACATACTGAGAACATTACGTACATATCGGCGACTTTCGCTCGTCTATCATTATGAAATAATCTGATAAATTAATTTCTGCTAACAATGGATACAAGAATCATTTACCTGCAGATAATCTGCCTATCTGTTGATTATTATCTGAATCTATACAATGCATCGCACTAAGTGCTCAGATTTATAATATTCTTACCACACAACGTATTAGCTTATAATTATTATAATGTTGAAGATAGTCTTGTTCAAATATATATATTGATATTGAATGTATTGCAACGGACCCTAACTCCTACGGAACCCGATCTATAAAATTGACAAAAGAGTTGTATAACGGTAAGCGATGCGCTACTACATACACAATATAAACATATCTACGCACTACAAAGTATTAGTACCATTTACTTAACGCTAAACACATCGATTCAATTACAATCATATAAATATAAAACTTTATTTACTAGCCCAAGTGGGTTAATATTCACTTTTATATACAAATATAAATTTATTCTCCGTAATATAAAGAAGGTAAATTTGAATATACAAGTCATATAAATGGCAATGATCCAATTTTTAAAATAAAAACAGCTGCCGTCAATCAAAATAAATGCTCTTTGCAATCAAGCACGGCTTACGTCACCACCATACACACTTCTAGACTAATACATCATAAAAACTGGACCATTTCCATCGAATTTAGAAGACTAGAACACTGGTCACAGATATTTCGGTATAGGCAAGGAGATTTTATAAGTTTTCGATCACTCATCCAAATTAAATATCCTCACACTCACACTCTCACAACACGTCATCCACATAAGCTAACACAACAATAAATTAATAGCCTGTGCAACCCCGAGTATTATCTCAAGCTCTTACATCTCACTTACAATGGACTGCACACAATAAATAAGAATTTCATATATTCACATCTCCAATATAAATAATTAAATCACAGATTCTATATTTCATTATGAATATTTTTTTATCTACGTATCTTTTCTACCTAAGACGAGATAAACATTCATGTTATCTTTGCCTTTTACGTACACGCTGCCGCGCTGCTCGAACTCGTAGCGAGCCGACAGCACCGGTATGCAAGCCTCTCCCACTTGGATCCTCTTTGGCACGCCTGTCGAGTCCATCCGAGACGCTATGTTCACAGCGTCGCCCCAGATGTCGTAGAACAACTTGGTGGTACCTATAACACCCGCCGTAACGTCACCGAAGTTATACCCGATCCTGAGAATAAAGTCGAATTCGAGCAAGTCTTGGTTGAAGTTATCCACAACTTTCTGCATCTCTAGTGCGAACTCCATGAGCTGGTAGAGGTGGTCGTGCGTGGCGCGCGACGCGTGCCGCAGGTCGGGGTTCAGCCCGCTGGCCGCCATGAAGGTGCTGCCGATAGTCTTGATCTTCTCCACGTGCTGAAACTCTGGCCTCTCTAACAGTTCATCAAAGTCTGCTATCAGTTCATTAAGTACCCGCAGGTATTCCTTGCCTTTCAAATACGACTCGTCGTACATTTCATTAAAGTTTACTATACTGGCAAATATAATCGCGACATCTTTATGATTTTCAGAATATTTTGCTGTGTTTTTGAGCTGGTCGGCGACGTGCCGCGGTATTATATTGTGGAGCAACCAATCAGCCTGATTCCTCATATTCTGTACTCTCTGCTTATCGCGGTTGGCTACCACGTTACTATAGAAACTCAAACGGTAACTAATTTCGAACTCTCTGTTCAAGAACCACACCAGCATCAACAACAAGGCAATATCTAAATACAGCTCCGTCAGATGTAACTTGTGTTGGTGACTGTCAAAGGCTATGGTGCCGTTGTTAAGGTCCTCCCAGTCGAACATTGAACTGTTCACGAGGCCATAGTCGGATATATTCTGAGCAAACATTTGTGGGCTTAGCCTTAAAGTAATATCAGCATCTAGCAGCAATTGAGTATTAGCTTCGTGACAACCTAGCACGGCAAAAAATAGGAACAAACCAGCATAAAGCGTCACTAGAGTATTTTTGACAAGCCAGTTCATCTGAGTGAAGTTGCAGAAGTGCACTACACTTATACACAGCAGATAAACATAAAACGACTGTTCACCTCTCAGGATCGTCATTGTGGTATTTTGGCAAGAAAAATTGAGGAGCACTGCCAATATCGGCAAACTGATGAGCAGCCCACCGGACAGGTGCCACGGGAACCAGTTCGACAGCTTCCTGAACACTCTCACCGACCTAGAGATGGACTCCGTTAGTGCCTCGTGATTCGTTTTCCATTTTAGATAATGCCTATAGGAACAGAGTGCCATCGCTACGATTTCAATAAACAAAAAAAAGATGAACCATCCAATGGACGATTTCCAGTCACTATACAATGTGAATATCGAAGCTGTGACCGCTAAGAAAATGATGGCAGAGACTAGAATGTCTAAAGCGGTGTTAAATCTGGAAGTAGTGAGCGTGGGCGGGAAATCTTCGCTGTCGTCGCTTCTGTGGGCTTTGTCTCTGTAATGCCTTTCTATCTCGGAGGATTTGAAGAAGAGCGTGAATCTGTTGAGGGGCGGTTGTACGAAGTAGTTGATGCCTGAGCGCGCGTTGTCTTGTACGCAGCGGATGAGCTGGAGGTCGGATTGCTTGCGCAGTTTCTGCAGGGACTGGACTTGCTCGTCGTTGAGCGGCGCGGGCAGGCGGCTGCGCGAGTGCTCGTTGAGCGACGACTGGCTGGACGTATAGTAGCCCGACACGCGGTGCTGCATCATGTCGGGGTGCGACGTCGCGATGTGGTTCAGTGCGTAGATCTGTAAATACAAACCAAATATTTTAAACCTTTTTTTATTTATTTGAGATGGGTAAGCTCTTGACTCTAGTCTTGGTCAAAGGTGACATAGACAAAGTCTACGATGGAGTGACCTTACCCAGAAGACGCCTGTTCACTCTAACTTTGAAGAGATTAGGGTTGAAGGCGTTCAGAAATACAGACGCAGGTAGAGAGTTCCACTCCTTTGCAGTGCGCATTGTAAAAGAAGTGACCTTTAACCACGATTGAAGAACGTCTGTTGTGGCAGTAAGTTCCCAAGTCATGCTAAGTAATACCTAATACGCATTGGGCATACTTACGTCACTGATGGCGCGCATTGACGCAACCCTAAAACGTAAGTAAGAGGCAGCTTGTAATTAAAGCAGACGCATTGACGCATGCCTTTAAGGAAATCGGAATATTCGCATTAAATTGCGCAATTATGTGTAAGTTGCAATTTATAATTATGGTTGCATTTATGGGTATTTCAAGTATTGTATGTAAACAATAAGCTGCATAACAATATAGTTCGTGCGTAGTTACTGGATTCCTTCCCTTATTACAATATGTCCCTGGCGAAATAATACAGAAAGTAATGACAGTGGTACAAAATAAGAATTAATCACTTGCACTTGAAAAACCTAAAGTTTTGTACACGTGTAACAATATCAAGGATATTTTTGAGACTTGGGTAAAATACATTACAAATTGGTGACACAAATCTATAACTACTAGGTATATATAATGACTATAACTTCTTTATATTTTTAGTAGGTACATATCATTAATTTAATATCGACTTTTACTTAAGATAACAAACTACAATGGTAGTATTAGGTGACAACTCTATTTTCGTCATTATTTTGACATACTCCATCCCCTGTCACGTAGAAATGCGACATTTGCTGTTTGTACTGATGACGTCAGCGGCAGCCGTAGAGAGCGTAAGTGATTTGTAACCCGACTCCCGGTGAATGGAACTTGTGTGTAGCAGCTAACTATTTACTCATATTACACGTTTCCAAGGAAACGAAAACTAGTAATGTCTGACACTATATGATAAAGAATAAAGGAACTCAAAATATAATTTATTCATACCCATAGAAACAAGATAGGCACGCAGTTTTGAACCCTAATCGCCACACATAAAGCTGGAAGCTGATACAAATTACGTTGCAATGTGAATGGTATGACGGACATGCTTTATGACTGCAGCACACAGCTCTAGGGGCATATGTTTATAATTTATTAAAAGCGTGTTTACGATGCGTTAGCATTTCGTGAAAAATCTCCGCGTCTTAACTCAAAACTGCGTCTAGTTTATTTATGAAAAAAAAGTCGATGTAATACATACCTACCTACATGCAGACATACATGCGGGTTTAATACTAAGCATGTTTTAGTTACTTACGTTATAAGTAATAATAGGAACATCAAAGTTGACCTGTTGCTGTATGCTGGAGCGCCGGCTAGTGCTTCTGATGCCGGAGTCTTTGCGGCTGTTGACCGAGGGACACAGGCTGATGGCGTCATCCTGGGGTCGGCACGTCTGCGGCGGCGGGAGGGGCAAGTTCAGTCTTCGGTCCTTCGGTCGCATCAACTCGTCCTGTGTCGTGATAGTAGAGCTCCGAGCTCGACAAACCGGCACCTACAATGTATTTAGAAAACCACATTTCAACAATGTTTATCAGAAAATATGTTGTTAATAAGCCCTCGTTACCAGCTAACACGTGTTAAATGTATGTGTACACAAGTTTTCTCGCTTATGTTGTATGGGTGATAAATAATTCGCACACGGCTCCTCCAATACGCGATCAAACTATCCAAACACTTCTTTTTCACATTTAATTTTGGAGTGTTGAGAGACTGAGACTGTTTTCTTATATATGAAACTACCTAAATATGCTGTTAATTTAACAGCATTTTTTGGGGAGTTTAATAGTTCATTCTTATAATAAAAATCTCCCCAATTAAACTAATACTTTTAATTTCAAACCATAAGGAGGGATGACGTATAATTAATAAAAATAATTAGATACTAATTAATTAATTAATTAAGAAGCTCGCGTTAGGTGCATAAACAAAGTTAGAAATTTGATGCCGGTATAATTATGTAATCTAAGAAAATATCGTCATGATTAGTCTCGATGCGGGGTTTACTCGGAGTTTTCCGCGACCCTCGGTCACGACAAAACTAATTCAAAAGATAAACATACAAATACTGAAAGTTATATACCCGCACCTATACCTAACGTGCAGCAGACGGCGGTATAGTTATTGTAAACATCCACTGGTCAACACATCATTATTATTATGGAAATAAATCATTATTACAACACTCCGTTCCCAAGTCCCAACCACAAATTATATGAGGGGGCCAACGGATAATAACATAATAGTTATTACAAATGAGTTGCGCAAACGCCAGTATCTCTTACGACTCACATTGCTCCAGAGTCAAGGGCGAGGTTATAAGTTATATTTCGTAACCAAAACTTTGATAATCTCGCAAAGATATAAACCCGAGAGATAAGACATAAGATGCTATAAAAACAAATATCATGATAGTTCAAATATAATTCTATTAATATTTCTATGTAGCAGAGCAGAGCGCAGTTAATAGGTAGATACTCGGCCTTGGTATGCAGATCTTCTTAAAACGTTTCTTATCAGAATCTGTATTATCAAAAGTGTATTGACTTGGACGTGTCCCAATGGCCAGTGTCGTTACAGTCGTAAGCAATATTAGCCATGATCCGTGACTTAAAACAAAGCATTTAAGTGTGACACATAAACACCTTTTACTTGTACTCTCGGAAAATATTTGTGGCCATTTCTAACAATGTTAATGTATGCAGTTTCCTGCTGGGCGATACTTTTGTTTACAAACTACTTATATTTACCTCAATATTGTTCGATCTCCCATATTGAGAACGGTAGCTGCTACTTCGGGCAAAAGGCGACATGTTACTCCTCGACTGACTCAAGTACGATCGTATGTCTATTATTTCTCTCTCAAACGACGCCATGTCCTGGCTCAGTGGTGGTATGTTCAGCTTAACGGTACTCTGCGCAGGCCTACCCTTATTGTCTTGAGATTCTATCACAATAGGCACTTGCTGGTAACCGTTACTAGACTGTACACCAGAGCCCGCGTCTCCGCGCTCCAGGAAATGTATCGACTTGTCAGTCAACTCCTGCTTTTTAATCTCATGAAGCGGCGTATCCGAATGCTTCCGTAAAAATCGAGGCACTTTCCAATTTTTCAACTTTGTCGTGTATTTGCCGTAGCTCCCTAAAATAATATTATTTGTTATTTATTACAATACCAGAAGCATCTATAAACTGAGCCACCCGAAACGTGTATTAGTTTATCCATACGCTACATTGTATGAGTTAGCGTTCTGTAGCTAATATTTCACATTGTTTAAGAACGCGAAATGTGTTTTTATTCTAGAAAACCATACATACTCTGAAATTATAGTGGGTTAACCCAAAAAATTGTGTCGCGTAATGTAATGGAAACCTAAATAAATAAGAACGGAAAAACCAAGATATTTGTAGACAGGCATCATGAAGATACAATAAAAGATAATCTTAATACTGAAATCAAATGAGGTTTCAATTTCAGACATGCCTATCTTTTGTTATTTCTGAGCGATTTATATTGAAGTCGCTCAGCAACATTAACATCGTTCTCGTTATACTGCTACTATTTCTGTTTGCGATGAAAGCAGGAGAAATCTATAGTGACTTTAATTGCTCATTGCTCGACTATAAAATCGAATTTTGCTACATGTTTACAGTTTATTTGCTCGATATTACCGCCAGTGCTGATACTAAAAGCGTATTGTCGAGTAAGTCTGAGCATGCGATAGAAGTATTAGAGAATTAGAATTTCTGAGTGATACTTTTTCATGTAGTTTTAAACTGCGAGCTGATATCGGAGAAAATGACTAACACAAATCATCCCACTCATGTCGTGATCTGTGACAAAGAGCATCACCTTCACGTAATGAAGTCACTTTATATCTTATCAGCTTGTGCCTTATTCTTGTGATAAATAACTTTTCTACGGTTCAATACACAATATTATACTGGATCCAAGCAAAAATACGAACTGATATAAATTTAATTAAAAATAATTATGAGCACAGCAGGTAATTTTAGATTGTTGCGTTTACAATGTAGATACTTAATCACGAGACAGCAGTTTTATAGCCGCGATGTTCCGAATTAGCGGCATAACTGTCGAGCGATCTTTAAATCCGTCAAATTCGTTGAAATTCCAACTTATTATATAGCTTTAGATAACTGGAAACAAAAAAACTCACCTACAGAGGTGGGACTCTTCGACGAGCTGTCAGTGGTTTCGGGGAATCCCTTGTCCCTTTTTTCGTCCAGCTCTGTATCCGAATCCAATATACTGGGCAGTGAACTAGCTTTTGTTCGGAAATGAAATGCACTCGGGGACAGGAAGTTTTTAGGATCTTTTCTGGATTCTAATAGTTCATCGCCTCTAGGTGACAACGGTAGTGGGGAGTGATTGCAGGATAGGACGGATTGAGGAGACGCTGCGGGGGATATAATCAGGCGTAGGTTAATAGGATTGGAGGGAGTGAGACAGTTGTCATGGCTATAAGGGGAGTACAGCTGACGGCCTTCGATAAAATAGGTTTTATGACCTGGACAAACAAAATTGGTTTTGAGAATGTGTCCACAATACAAATGATCGTGCAATCGTTAATCTATTAATACATTCACTCACCAAACACGTCATCGCCCTCTTCTAAGATATAAGAACCTCCAAGAAATTTTGCAGTCTCTTCTGATATGTGGACGCGACCTGGCTTCCCAGTTGATTCCATCTTGTTGGCGAAACTGACGTCATTACTCCAGACATCGAATTTAAATCGGCGGGTGCCCACTATACCGCACAGTACGGTACCCGTGTGAACTCCTACTCTCATATTTATTCCCTCGCCGCGCACTCTATCGAATTCTTTTATAGCATCTATCATTCCTGAAATGTTTATTATGAATTAGTGCCGGCCCGGTATCCGTACGCCGCGGAAGCGACTATTAAAACTGAAATTGTTAAACATGGATCACATGTAGACGTTAGGTAATTAGGTTTTGGCCAAATGCGCGATGGATGTTAGCTTTGTCTTCCAAGAATGCTATCAATAATGACAGAAAAGATCTTCCTTCGAAATGCGTACAGAAGGTTCCATTTAATCACCATACACAACACTATTGTCTGCAGTTTTATAAATCTTCTATAGCTGCTCGATATTAAATTATATTTAGAATAAACTTACCTAGTCCCATTTCAACACAGCATGTAGCATGGTCCGGTCTGGGCTCAGGGCAGCCAGATACGCAATAATAACAATCACCCAATGTAGAAATTTTCTCGCATCCATGATTTTGACATAACTCATCAAACTTCTCAAATAGATCATTTAATATATTTACTAATTCTTCAGCACCCTTGTTACTTGACATCTTGGTAAAGCCAACAATATCAGCAAATAGTATACTAACATTGTCCATTGAGCTCATGTTGAAAGGCCTAAACAACGACTTGATGTCGGACGCGCCGGGGTTTGAGTGCCTAGGTTTGAGCGGATTGTGTTTTATACTAGTTTCCGTGTCAAGTACTTGCTCCTCCAACAACCAGCTCGCCACTTTCGGTGGCATCACAGAATGTATCATCTTCTCTTTCAGCTGCTTTTCCATTTCCAGCTGCTTTCTTACTAACAAACTTTGCCCTACTTTCATAAACGTGCCTCTCATTCTCACAAAGGTCATTAGGTATATATGTACACCAATTATGTGAACACAAAGCTGCAGTAGAATTCTCACAAACATTCCAGGGCACTGCCATTCTTGCTCTGACAAATGTAACACAATATTCAGCACTTCAAACACTATTGAATACAAAATTCCAATGATAACACAGGCATACAGTGGTAACGGTGTTAGCGTATATATAATCAGCAATATTTCAATGCACATGGTGAAGTGCCCTGACTGACTAATGTCAGCGGCCTGAGATAATGCTGCATCGGACCGTGTGGTGAGCGTCACCAGTGACAGGCTGAGTGTGCACAGGGCGAGTGCCATAACCAGGGAGAGCTTGAATGTGTACACTTTATATATGTTTGTAAATGTCACAAATAGCATAACAGATGTTATCAATAGGACGCCAGCAAATATGGAACACAAAAATGGCCATTTTACTGTTATGCCATTCAAACCAAGAGCCACAAAGTAGACAAACCATGATATAGAAAATATCAAAATGTATAAAAGTGCAAATCTGAAAAAAGACAAAATAAAAAACATCAAATATGTTTAGTTAATGATAATAGTTGTGACTTCAAGCAATTTATCAGTTTACTGACATTCATGCATGACTGTTCCACACTTAAACTTCTATTATTATTTGCACTTACCTAAATCTTAGTCTTATTTGTCTAAAAGAACTACTTCTGTATTGGCCTTCAAGTATCTCTGAATCAAATTGAGGGTTCCACCAGGTTCCTGTGGCAGCCCTTTCGAAAGCGATAGGTATAGTGAGTCCACAGCAGTTGGTGGTGGGGTTGTTGCGTGCCAGGTAAGCCTGCACATGTGGAGCCAGTCTGATCTGAGCGTCTTCTCCTTCAGAGCAGTCAGCATCATGTTTGCTGTCAGGCTGTTGCAGCCCATCCATGCAGCTTACGCACCCACTTGGAGCATACATTTTTCAATAAAACATTTCATGTTATCCATTGTTAAACCACAGCAGATCTGGCCATATTTGAATCTGTTTAGAAAAACAAGTTATTTTAATATTGTTTGTGGAAATAATTATGATTCATACAATTCTTTGTTCTATTTCAAAACTTATTTTGTCGTCAATACAATGTATTTATATTCAAATCTAATATCAAGATAAAACAAAATAGAACATTTTCCTTACTTGTGCATAAACAAAATGAATCAGCTGTTTAGTACATGCCAACATTTGACAATAGAAGATATAATAATTCTTTAAAATTTATTGGTAATGATATTTCCTCTTCAATTTCTATTTTTCCTTACGAGATTAATTTTTATTCAAGTCTTGATGAACACTTCATTCTTAGCTAAAGCCTAATTTTGTAGTGAATATAAATATTTTCGGAACCTTGAGGTTCCAAATGCCTTTACAAGTTTCAAGCTCAACCAATTTAAGTGTAAACTTACATCATTTTAGGCAAATAGTATTTATTGAGTATCTACTTTGTTACTAAGATGAATGATTAGAATATGCTTCTGTGCTCTACAGATCAAGATAACATGAGTGTTACACTAGACTAAAAAGGATGGAGTTGTACAAAGATGGTATTGTAAATGCATCAATTTATTTTAATACCAGAATTCAAAGACTTAGGTGCAGCTTGTAAGTGAGCTGAGCAGGAATCTACAATCACTGCTCCCTAATTAAATCATAAATTATACAGTTAAATGAAATTGGTAATTAATAAAATACTTCATTCATTTACTACTAAGAGTACCACTGTATTTTATATTTAAAATTATTTACTAACTGAGCTAACTATTAAGAAGATCTAGTTATCATCCCACAGAAAACAACAAATTCATTCATATCAGAAAGTTTATAGTTCAGTGATCTAAAGTGAATTTCTTGAATAAAATAAGAACACCAAAATAAGTGAGTTTTACATTTCTGTCAAAGGTACTTCCCTAAATCATAACGCCATTCGCATACTACTAAATTAAATCAATATCAAGATTTCTAATATTCATATAAAATTGTCAGAGATTAAACAATATTTTTATGTTATGTTCAGTTAAAATATATGTTTTTACTTACCAAATCATTCTCACATAAAATTCTTGACGTCTATTGATCAAGGTTATTACAGATCAAATTAATGAAAATAATTATAAGTATCTGGTGTAAATAAACTCATGCTCACTTTACTTTCATGAAAAAATTAGTTATCATAATTTATCCCAAGAACCAAATTGAAGAATAAAAAAATCACAAAAAGACACACAATCCTCACAATATGACAATACTGCAAGTAAATAAGTAGGTATCGTGATAGAGATGTTCGCATTTGTATGAATGACATGAAATGTCGATGTTGTAAACCTCAGCTAAAGTAAATCAAGACAGATAATATTGATAGTGTGTGCTTAGTCGATTTATGAAGTTCATGAATACATCTCGATACTGCCGATAATTTTATTGTAGGCAGGTTGGTTGAGAATTTGCACTATATACAATATTTTGGTAAGAAATCCTATATAAAAATTCCAAAACACTGTCGTTTTAGTTGTGAAAAAATGTTTAAATCTCTACTGTAACCAAGTGGAGCCACGTATTATTTTTGGGGATTTACCACTACTTCTTACGCGTGTATAAACAGGCGTAAGAAAAATAAACCATACAAAATAATCTGCCTACATAATAACTGAAAAATAATACCGTTGTCTTGTCCACAAAAGCAGAATAAAAAAACTGTGGTAGATCACGGTAGGAACAGTAGAAACTTCTTCTTTATCGTGTGGGCAGTAAGGTCTAACGACCCCACCACAGAATACATTATATATGGACACCCTAGTGTCAGAGTTTCTAAACCGCCTCAAGGGCCTCTGACATGGTTACCGATGTCAGTGATGTCCAACCATATACAGGGTGGAATTTTATAATGCTACCCGGAAGGAAAGTACTCTAAATACTTAACCCCTTACTGCATGGACTTTTGCATCTTTGTGGAAAAAATATATGTTGTATTTTTGAGTTTAGGGAACCCATAAAAAATAATAAAAAAAAAAAATAGCCCCCTTTTTAATATTAATATTAACGATAAAAAAATGTGCAAATATGGTACATTATGCATTACATTAAATAATATTGTTTATACCAAATATTGGACGACATGCAACCAAGATCTTTAGCGTTGCCAGCATTCAAACATGAATAAAATTTGAATTTTAGAACGAAAACTTTGGTGTGCAAATATGGTATACTATGCGAAAGTAAGCAAGCAGTCAAGCACATTTCACCCAAAGGAAACATTCCTTTATTTTTAAAAAGAAACAAAACTGCATTATATAATTTTAAAAATACGCCTGCCACAGCCGGGAATCGAACCGACTAAAATCGGAAAAAATAGCATTACGTCGTACGTACGAGACTACGACTACTACGAGATCTTTCGAGAAAGCACGTGATTAGTGTGTTTGCGCTAAAAAACTTCGAGAAGTATGCCAATTCTGCCGAAGGACGACACGGACGGTATCCGTTCCAACTACCAGGAGTCAGCGACAGCAGGACATGGACCAAAGGCGGTTTGGACATTCTCCAACACAGACACCACGTGGTGTCCAGCCTACGTCAGTGCCAGTCGCTGGCCCATCCGCAGTTTCTACAGCATCAATGGCGCCAGACTTGTCAGCTTTAATGGCGCTGCTACAGGAGCAGTCTCGCCGTCAAGAGGAGCAGGCTCGCCGTCAAGAGGAGCAGGCTCGCCGGTTGGAAGAGCAGTTGCAGCGAGACAAAGAGGAGCAGGCTCGCCGTCAAGAGGAGCAGGTCCGCCGCTAAGACGAGCAGATGCTCCTCATAAAGCATCTTCATGCAACTTTTGGAAAAGACCTAAAGGTGATGAAGGATCAGGTACAGCAGCACGAGAATCGCCTCTCAGAAGCCGAAGTTCAGATCGCGGGGGTGAAGAAGGCTTTTGGGACTGAAGACTGGAGACGTGACTGTAGCTTCAGTAGTTGCTGCACCTTCAGCGCGGGGCTTTAAAGTGCCTCCATTCGATGGCACATCTTCGTGGTCGGCTTATAAAATTCAATTTGAGGCCGTTATGAAGGCGAATGGATGGACAAAACCGCAAACCATGACCGCGCTCACCTTGGGCCTCCGTGACCAGGCCCTAAACATTCTCGAGGCGCTCGGCAAGAATGTAACCTACGAGCAGCTGCTGGCGGCGTTAGAGTCCAGATACGGCGACGCGCACCTGGAGCACGTATTTCGTGCCAAGTTGAGGGATCATGTTCAACATAGTGCCGAGAGCCTACAGCAGTGGGCCCTCGAAGTTGAAAAGCTGGTTCGGTAAAGCATACCAATCTGCCCCTGCACTTATCGATGGGAATCTGGTACAAGCGTTCCTTAATGGAATACGCTACCTAGAAGTTAGAGCCGCTGTGAGACTTGGGCATCATGAGACGCTGAAAGACGCCTTGGCCCATGCCTTAGAAGTAGAAGCAGTGAGGCAGGACCACCGAGCACCGCGTCAGGGAGGTTCTAGCATCACCTATAGTGATCAGTAGGTATATAGATGGGCAATCCACCCGGTGTTTTGGGATAAACACCCGATTTCCACCCAAATTTCGGGTGTTTTGTTTATTTTTGTACATAAATGACATTTAGTTTATAATTGTTATTCTTTTAGTGAATTATACGTAATTAGGTGAAATAAAATATAAGAAACATAAGTTTGAGACTTGATATCTTCTAAATATCTGGAAATATATACTTTCTCTGCGCGGCATTAATGTGTATTACCTACCTATCTTCTATATATATAAAAATGAATTGCTGTTCGTTAGTCTCGCTCAAACTCGAGAACGGCTGAACGGATTTGTTTTATCTTAGTCTTGAAATGTTCGTGGAGGTCTAGGGAAGGTTTAAAAGGCAAGAAAAAAAAAAGTTTAAAGAAAGTCGTGTGTGTTTGTGATTAAGTTTTAAGTGTTTTGTGTTTAATAAAGTTATTTAATTGTCTGATTGGTAGTAATTAATTTATCCTATACCCATCTCGTAACAATATAAACTTAGAAAGTACTTATGAATTAGAAAAAGTCACATTGGTACAGTAGGAGTTGGAGGCGGAATTATAAAAGCACAGGCTTGTCATAAGCTAAAAATGTTATATTATAACATAATGCTTATATTTTATGAAAAGGTAAACAGACGTGTATGGTAACCCACACTTTGCAGATTGTTATTGCCATCGATTGAGCTAAACTCCCAAACTTCGATGAATTATTACCAGAACAAGAACCCAGGACGTCCTGATGTCCTGGATTCTTAGCACTCAGCAATCGCCTAAGTGCCATTGCTACTCTACGGACTTTTATACAGACTGGAACATTTTTTAAATACATAATTTAATATAGATTCTGTCGGTCGTGGAATTAGCGCATGACTAGAGAGCCTAATTAGGGTCTACCTAAGGGCCTACATTAAATAGGAAGAGGAAAAAACATAAAACAGTTATGATGTGAATTTTATTAATAAAAAAAATATTGCAATACATTATGACTACATTACATAGGTATAATGATGCTATGACAGTTATCACTAAAATAATTAGTACTAATTAATACAGTGCAACATCATATGATTTCTGCATACTGTATATTTTTAACATGAAAACAGTTTTTCTGAATAATATTAATAAATTGACAATAGTATGAAATGGAAAATATGACATAATTCTGTAATGTTTTTGTATAAAATTGCAAAAAATTTGTAAAAAAGGCATTTAAGCGAAATGCAAACTCATTTGAGACTGTATAAACTTAATAATACATTTATTTGGTAACTACAATAAAACCTTGTCCGCATACATCTATTTAAAGATCAACAACGGTGTGAATTAAATATTATATTATTTTTAATTATCACAAAAACATTCTAATTAATAACTTACATTAAAAGGAAGACTCATTCACTTGAAAAAAATTTCATACTACTAAAGATACATTGATTTTAATACATTATTTAATGTAAGGCACATTTCGAGCACCATTATTATAATTATTGTCATCTTCACATCAAACCTGCTTTTTATCAAAATATTTGTTGAAGACAACACTATCTGACAAAAATGTAAATAGCTATGCAATATACTTTACAATGTGATTTAACAATTTAACAAAATAGGTAATAACAATCAATATTATTGCCAATTACATAGAATATTTATTTTTAACATTCAGATACAACTTCAAGAAAAGTTGATCTTTTAAAAACAGTAAAAAACCACTGACCACTCACATATTCTCTCATAATAAATATTTAATATCTCTTTTGCAATATCATTAAGTAGCAATTCCTAACAGCTAATTAATTTAGTCATTATACATCCCATCAAGCAAAAAGTCCATTCTTTTATAATGCCTGTTTTTCCAAGCTTCTTGTCCTCGCCGCACGGCCATATAGCCAAGAACTGCAAACATAGGAACTAACAAAATTGATATAACAAGCGGCATTATCATGCCAGGATGGCTATTAGCATTATTTGCATACACTTTTAACTCTTTGTTAGGCGACTGGATTTGATCACCTACTAATGTTCCTGGTGAGGACTTGACTGTCATGTTTGCTAGAGTATCATAAGATAATAATAAAGGCTTCTTATGTATTTCAGTTTTATTCACATCTTTCACACCATTGGATAATTTGTTCATCAAAGAGCTTTTCACTTTGACCTTGGTTGTCTTATTTGTTGAGTTTGCTATGTTTTTCTTGGAAGCATCTGTTTTTTCTAGTAAGTTGGAAGCAACAGTGGGATTTTCGTTCACGGTTGATACATTATTTTGTTGAGGCTTTACATTATCATCTTCGACATAAACAACTCCTTTCCGTGCTACAACAGGCTTTACTTTACTTTTGCCCAATTCACTATCTAGGCTCGTGAGTTTGTCCTTGGGTAAAGCCAAAACTGGAGTTCCAGGCAATAAGGAACCGCCTTCACTTAGCAGTGTTACTTTCGTTTCATTCGTTTCACTTGACAGATTTACCCTATGAGCATCAGGTTCAGATACAGTTTTGTTTGTTAACTCCGGTTTACTGACTGTGGTATTACTGCTGTTAATAAACGGAATGAACAAAACATTACACAATAATAGATAAAATAATATCATTTTGTATACAACGAAAACTATCGAAAATAAAATATCTAGTACAATAAACTCATACACAAGTCACAAAAACATTAGAAACAAAATATAATGACGTTCATGAGCAACATGACATTGTCAGACGACGGGACGGACGTGTTTTGAAAAGTCATATAAATAGAGAAAAAATGCAATTTTTAGGGAAGGCAAGTTTTTACAACAATACTAAACTAACCATAAATTAGTTAGTCGTTTACTAAAACGGAAGTATGTTTACGTCATTGCTTCCATAATATAAAAACTGTCACTGAGTAAGACGAAATGTATGTTAGAAAAAATGACATTTGTTTGTTTGTTTGACAACTGTGACTTTCAAATGACACTTATTTTGGGAAAAAATCTAAATAAATATTATGTATTGTACGTCTAATTCAAAACCAATTTAATTACTATGAAGTAGAATCTACATAGATGAATATATGTGTTTTTTGTGCAGTGTGAAGTGCTACCATAATGAGAACTCGTAGTAATTCAGGGGTGCGATTGGATTATTATCAGCGGGTAGTGCACAAGTTAATTTTAGACCACCAGCAGCCTGTGACGGGATTGTTTCCCGCAAGTCCACACAATGACCACGCGTGGATTAGAGACAACCTGTACTGCATATTGGCAGTATGGGGGCTGTCCATGGCGTTTAAAAAAATTGCAGATCAAGACGAAGATCGTGCCAAAACATATGAGTTAGAACAAAGTTGTGTCAAGCTGATGAGAGGTAATTCTTAAGAACAGCTATTTCTATTAAAAAAAGCAGCTCGTAAGAGTCTGCTGCTCCTGTGTGAACTTGTATAAACTTTAATCTGTGTTTTTCACAGGTTTGCTCATGGCTATGATGCAGCAAAAAGATAAAGTGGAGAAGTTCAAGAGCACCCAGCATCCTTTGGATTCCCTCCATGCCAAGTATTCATCTACCACCGGACGCTCCGTGGTAAAGGACACAGAATGGGGACATCTCCAGATTGATGCTATTTCTCTGTACCTCCTCATTCTTGCACAGATGACAGCTTCTGGTCTTCAAATTGTGTTTTCTTTAGATGAAGTTTCATTCATCCAGAATTTAGTATTTTACATTGAATCTGCTTACTGCACTCCTGATTATGGTATTTGGGAAAGAGGTGACAAGACCAACCATGGCCTGCCTGAGTTGAATGCCAGCTCTATTGGTATGGCCAAAGCAGCTCTAGAAGCTATGAATGAATTGGACCTGTTTGGTGCTCGCGGTGGTCCTTCTAGTGTAATCCATGTTTTGGCTGATGAAGCTCAAAAATGTCAGGCTGTGCTACAATCAATGCTACCTAGAGAATCAAATAGTAAAGAGTTGGATTCAGGCTTACTTTCTATTATTAGTTATCCAGCTTTTGCAGTAGATGATCCACAGTTAATAGCTATAACAAGAGACACTATTGTCACTAAAATGCAAGGAAAGTTTGGATGCAAGAGGTTCCTCAGGGATGGTCACAAAACACCTAGAGAGGACCCCAATAGGCTTTACTATGAGCCGTGGGAACTGAGAATGTTTGAAAACATAGAATGTGAGTGGCCTCTATTCTTCTGCTACCTGATACTGGATTATTGCTTCAAAGGAGACAAAAAAAATGTTGCAGAGTATACACAGATGTTAGAAAAGGTGATGTTAAGGAAAGATGATGGGATTAAATTGGTTCCTGAATTGTATTCAGTGCCAGCGGACAAGGCTGACTTGGAACAGCAGAATCCAGGGAGCCAAGAACGCATACCTCTTGGCAGGTGCCCTTTCATATGGGCTCAATCATTGTATATTTTGGGACAATTATTACAAGAGGTAAATCTAATGGCACCCTAATTTCACAAGTTATTTATGGTTTTTTTTTTGCAATTAAATAATACACTTTCTTTAACACACATTTTAACTGCTTCATTAGCCTATTGGTGCTAAGCGCAACTGCTACACTAGAGGTATTGGGTGTGATTCCCAGGTCTAGCAAATCATGTTATTGGGTTTTTCTATGAAATTCTCAATAGCAGCTTGAAGTTAGGATTTGTGCCCAGTGTATGCGGCGTGTGGTGAAGGGCGATATTATTACATGGGGCCTAAAACATACTGGCAAACTGTGGGTGTACATTGGTACACCTCTGCCTGACCCTTCTGAGAATGCAGGCGTGACAATATGATGATGATAACTTCTTTAAATTTTCAGGGATTTTTAGCTGTTGGTGAATTAGATCCTCTCAATAGAAGACTATGCTCAGAGAAAAAGCCTGATGTGGTGGTTCAGATTGTGATACTTGCTGAGACCAATGATATTAGGGATAAATTGTTGGAATATGACCTGCATGTACAGACTATTAGTGAAGTGGCCCCCATCGAAGTTCAACCAGCCAGGGTGCTTAGCCATTTGTACACATATCTGGGTAAGATGTTAATATAATTTCATACATACATAAACTCACGCCTTTTTCTCATGGGGGAAAAGGTGAATGGCATGGAAGAATATGGATGGTGAATGATGGATTATTGTTATGGTAATATAATTTCATAATGTAAAAATGTGTACTAAAAATAAAGCTGAAAAACTTTTTCAATATTTTTCTTTTTGTTTATAAGAGGTAATCTCTAGAAGTACGAGTTCAATTACACATTATTGTCAAGTGTCATCTATGACAAAAAAAAGCGTAAAATATAGTCTACTATATTTTACGCTAGACTTTTTGCAGACACAATCGAGTGCACAAGCTAGTATTATATAAAATAACTAGCTGTTGCCCGCGACTTCGTTCGCGTGGCTTATTTCACCCTCTAGGATACCCGCTCCCGTGTGTCATAGCGAGATGTAAAATACCCTATAACACTTACATATAACGTATTTTCTATGGGTAAAATATTTTTTTAAATCGATTTAGTAGATCCAGAGATTACCCCCTTGTGCCCCGCGGTATCACCCGCGTTACGTTAGGATTTTGGTTACTTTTCCGTTCCCGTGGCTCAAAGCGCGATGTTATGTAGCCTATAATCTGTTATTCTGAGGTAAAGGCTACGGAATGTCACGCAGAGTCATTATTTTGCTGCGAAGTTATTTTAAAACTGTGATATCTCCTTAGATATTTATTGAAATTAAATGATGTAAAGGGCAATTTTGTTCAAAATTAAACACTTGTGATGAATAACGTATTTATGTTGATAAGGATTAATACTATGTTCATAAAAACACCTTCGCAAATAATGCATTATTTTAAAACAAATTGTCTGCCCATAAAAATGGCTATACTGAGTCAACCTTTAAAGTTAGGCATGTACTACCGCGGACTTTTTTTTAGAATATTTTAAGAGAAACAATTCTTTGATACATTATTTTTGCGTAACTTTAACCGTTTACGCAGCGCACGCAACAAAAGCCCTAAAAAAAAATAGTTTTTCCCCGTTTTTGCCACATTTTTCATTGATGCTCCGCTCCAATTGGTCGTAGCGTGATGTTATATAGCCTATAGCACTCACGAATAATGTAGCTTTCTACCAGTGAAACAATTTTTAAAATTGGTTCATTACTTCCGGAGATTACCCCCTACATACAAACTTACAAACTTACAAACTTACAAACTTACAAACTTACAAACAAATGTTACCTCTTTATAATATTAGTATAGATTAACATTATGAAATAGATTCTTGCGATCAAACAATTTTTTTGGCCCTCAAAAGTAACTATTACTTTTACTGTGTAAAGTTGTAATAGAAGATAGAATAGACTTTTAGTACATGTCTTAACATTCTAATTTGTTTGCCATAGATACTCAATTGAATAATAATTAGGCTGTTAAATAAGATAATGAAGACTAAACTTAAAATTGCAGGCAGAAACAAGAAATTGGGCTTGTCTGGCAGAAAGTCGCGTGATGTGGGTATCCTAAGTACCAGTAAGCTGTACTCTTTGAATGACCGCATATTTGCCTTCACACCACAGGTACTTACTTAATTTTTTTATTCATAAATTAGAAAAACCAACATAAAAGGTTTGATTAATGAGACTTAAGCGAACACAAATACTATTTTACCTAGAATTATTTTTTCTTTTTTTTTTATATAAAAAAGCTTTGAATTTTATATTTCAACTTTTTTTTGTTTAATTTATTCACTAGTTTTCTGACATGACACGTTTCTACATCGCCTCTGACTTCGATCTTATGGTTGACACCCTCAAAGCAGAAATTAATTTCTTGAAGTCCTCTTGGCAAAACCTTCTTGGACGACCACTTGTTGTCTTGACCCTGAATCAAATGCACTTAGGTACTTATTGTTTTTTTTTTGCATTATTATTATGACAAGTTTGCTTGCTGGTTTTGCCCATCAATGTTTATATAATGTTTAGAATGATTCATTCATGAATAACATTTACCCTGTAGAATGTTAGTTTGGTTGTTGACATTTTATTTATTTATTTATTTCCTTTTATTATCATAAATGTGGAACCTATAGAGACATGGCAACAAGCATGTTTCATTAGTATACATAGGTAATTATAATTTTTACAACTATACCTATTGTCAGTGAAATATAAAAATCTTTTTGAAATGTGGTGCTAGTTGTGTCTGTTGAAAAATATCCTCGTGTTCATGGGCGTACCGAGAGGGGAATGGGAGATGAGGGTAGCAATCCGTTCCACCTGCACCAGGACTGTCACACCTGGGCCTTTCCTGCCTCTCATACATTAAACTGATAAATGAATTACGTACCTATACCTACGTAAAACGTAGTGTAAGGAAAATATTGATATACCCCTCCCCTCTCAGGCCAAAAGCTGGTACGCCCATGCTGCTATTACGTAACCTAGATCCCGATATTTGTAGCAAATTGTAGAAAATATGTTATGGTTCCCTGTGAGTGTAGCTAGGTTGACACCTTCCCAAACACAAGAAAAGAACCTTAAAATCAATAACCCTATTTTTGGCACAGTTGGGCAATGAAAAAAGCAACTAAGAGGTAGAATGAAGAATCATTCGCGCTACTGGTTTGTTGTTGACGCCCTACTCTTTGGATCCCTTAACCCTAGCTACACGCACGTCCCTACGTTCCCTATTAAACAATAACCCCGCATGGGTGTGGTGTGTCATAGAACTTCGACTACGAAGAGTACTACATGTCGCGCGACCCGGCGCTGCTCGCCAGCACTTTTACGGCAAACGTCGCGTTCCTTGGCATGAGTTGGAAACAAATGCTTGGCCGGCCGACGATTACGCTGCTCGCTACGCAGTACTTGTTAGGTAACATTGAATGATTATTGTCTGTCTCTTGAAAAGGTTTTATTTCTTGTTTGTTGTGTGTAATGGTGTATGGCTAGAATAAATCCAATAAGCTAATGCAAATGTATATGAACTTGATTGTCATGTAAATTACGCTGAGTTTAGAATGACAAAAAAAGAAAAAAAATTGCATTGGGAACTAATTCTTGCGTAAAGGCGTTAAGGTTAACAATGGCAAAGTCTACTTATCCGTTGTTTATTCCTATTTGCAGTATAAGATTATAACATTTATTTATGTCTAACTTTGCCACAATTAAAATTTTAGCCATACATCATTCACTAACATCTATGGATAAAGTCACCTGTAAAATTTTGTTTGGTTTAGAATATGATATAGTTGAGGTGAAGGTAGTTGTTTCCGCAAATGCTTACGTCATACAAATGCAATGCTTTATGGATTATGGGGATGGTTGGGCGGCTGTGGTTTGTTCACCAGTATATTTATATGTATGTGGTGTGTATGCATTTATCCATTCAGTGCGGGCGACGCGTGAGCGCGTTTTTCTGGCGTTTGCATGCGCGTTGCCCGCACTGAATGGGTTAACAGGCAACTGTTTATGGGTTGCTGTATACTAACTAATCCAATTACCAATATACTTCATTACTAACAAAACTCATTTCACAATCGTGCTTTCAAAGCTATGAAACTTCATTTTTAATTTCTACAGAGTATTGTATATTTATTTGTGAATATTTCAGACCAGGGTAAGATCCCAATGGCAATGATAACGACCATGAAGAAGCTCAAGTCGGGATATATCAATGGAACTAGAGTGACCCTTGGAAACCTCGGAGAGTTTTTAAGTACGTCCGCCATTACGAACTTGAGTTTCCTTGGCAGCCAAGAAGATGGATATCCCGACAGTGAGTGTTCACTTTACTTTTTTGATATTGTAAATTAGATATTGATCGGGTTGCAAATGTTGGCAAATTTTCAGTTATCAACAAAAGACTGTACATAACGTACAAAGTTAAATTAAGACAGACAGACTTAATTTATCTAAGTACTTTACAGTTTTTCTTTTTTTTCCCTTTCGTTTTTGTTTTCATCCTAAGTGCGACTGCTACGCTAGTTGTCTTGGGTTCGATTCCCAGGTCGAGCAAAGTGTTTTTGAGCTTGTCTATGAAATTCTCAATAGCAGCTCGGAGTTAGGATTTATGCCCAGTTATTGGCAACAGGATCGTCCCCTATTACCTGGGACTTAAAAAACATACGGGGAACTGTGGGTGTACATTGGTTCCACCCCTGCCTTGCCATTCGGGGCATACAGGCGTGATGGTATGATGCTACTTAGTTAAATGAAGATCATCTCAAAAAATATCCAACAAATGTACTGTATTTATTTCAGAACTGAACCCAGAAGTTCAAACCTATTTAGAGGAGCACTTGTTGAAGTCGTTCAGCAACAAGATCAGCTTCCTGCCGCGTCCGGCGGGGGCACGCAACGCGCGTGCGCTGCGCAGACGCATGTCTGTGCGCGGCGCTATCAAGAAGACCAGGTCTATTAACGTGGACTGTGCGTATTTTTTGGAATGTTATTTAAATTAAAAGTCGACTTTGTGCTACTTGATATAAAGTCGAAAATTAACCTTATAAAAGTACCCACTCAATTTCGCGCATGTATAGTCGAACAAGCTGTTTGGTATACAGGCAAAATTACTCGTCTTTGTATTACACTGCAAATATTCATTTTTATTGTATGTGTAATAACTTTTTAGGCTTATGACACACTTAAGAGAGTATGTACAAAAATTGTTTGCTCACCACATTTGCGACATTGTTTAAAAGTAATTGTATGTAAGCTGCGTGTATACCAAATAGTTTGTTTGCCTGTACATGTAATTGTTTTAATTTTATTATCTTATTCCAATGTCTATAAAGTTTATTTTGGCTTGTCATACTGAAGCAATATCTCCAACTCTTCTTTCGCTCTGAACATAATCGGTTATTGATATTTTGTTAAAGTTTTTTTTTCTGGAACCGCTTTGAAAATATATTTGGTACAAATACAAGTTAACTCTACAGCTGAAACACTGGGTATGGAAGGGGAATCAATCGGTCGCTCTTTGGAACGCAAGCCGTCTTGGCTCGATGTAGACCCTGCGACCTATGGCCGTAGCCCATCGCCGGAGGACGCTAAGCGAAGGGCTATTACTAAGTAAGTATAACTTGAAAAGAAAAAAATATAGAATACACAATACTTACACATTTTCGAGAATGTGGATGCTAAGCAAGTTTAATATCATGATGCAAAAGTTTTTATTCCGCAGCTGCCTAATGCGTGACAAGCTGCCTTATGCTGCCTTGACATGCCACGATACAGGCTTGTACCGTGACATGTCATCCATATTATATCCAATCACAAATTGTTATGACACAGTAGCATGCAAGCTACTTGCATACTTTTGTTCAAGCTATTGGCAGGTGTATATTTCTGCCATTCTTTTCTATGCCTGTAATATTGCCCGTATAGCGCTAACTTTCTTTGTACTTCAAGTTTGATGGTATTATATTTTATTTTTCAGAGGAACATCCACAACTTCTTTGTTGGCTAGTACCCCAACTATTGAAGTGACGAAAGATAAATCTCCATCACCACCGGAAGGTAGGCATGATTACTTTGTAATTTTATCCTAGAAAGTCATTTTTATTTATTTATGTTTTTTTTTTTGTAAAATAATCTATTAAAGGCTTCGGAAACTATTGTATGTTTTGTAATGCACAACGACTTCTCCATTCAAAGCAAAGGAATTCCAGGAATAAATTTTACCGTCTTACTTTCTGTGAATCGTTAGTCTTCTTTCTGTTAATATTCTTGTCCACAAGCAATGAGAGTTCCGCTTCCAGCAATTTGTCTTTATCCAAAAATATTACACACTTCAAACACTGTTCCACGACACACTACATCTTAGCCAAACTTACCCTTACCATAACATTTCAGCAATAATAAACAAGAACCTAGCAGGCATCGTGCGCACTCGCACGACCTCGGAGTCCAACTCGGTTTACGCCGAGCAGGAGACGGACGAGCTGATCACCATGCTGCGGGAGACCGAGAACCTGGATGAGCAGGGAGACATCCTGCAGTACCTCGTCGACACGCATGGACTTGACTTTAGCACAGGTACGCTTGAGTTTGTTCCTGAACTATTATTAGAGTTAAGTATTATCCGTTTCAAACTTAACGGCGGCTTGGAAGTTAGCAGGTTTCGCGCTTTTAGCGCAGGTTTATTCAAGTCAATAATAATTTAGGCTCCATTTAATAATTACTTCTATAACTTAAATATATCCTTGAACTGTTACAAGTATTTTCTATTCAAGTTTTTTTTTGGGAAAGCCATAAGTAAATAGATATTATGAAGGTTTTTAATACTTTTCTGCTAAGTGAACTCTAATAAACCTGCGCGTACCGGCACTCACAGCTGACTTCTGACCCGCCATTAAGTTTGAATCTTACTATACTGTTTTAAATACACAAACAAATTTTCACAGGCATGCAAGAAAACAGCAAAATGGTCACAGTAAAAGACCTCTTAAAAGTCCTCTACGAGAAGGCTTGCACACAAAAGCTGTGGGGCTTGGTCCGTCACACGGCTGGCATGCTCGGCAAAAGAGTTGAAGATCTCGCTAAGGCAGTCACAGACTTGCTAGTGCGACAGAAACAGATCACGGTGGGCATGCCGCCTCATAATGAACATACGATCACTGCGCCGCTGCCCGAAAACGAACTGAGACAATTGATTCATCAGGTATGTGGTTCCTATCATATTGTGTCGTTTTGTGGAGCTTATGTTGGGTACAGGGACTTAATATATTTGTATAGGATTGTGTGAATGATAACCAAAATGTAGGGTCCAAAAATGAGATTAAATTAAGACATTGTTTGGGCGACTATAGAACTGTCGACTTAGGGACAGTGCGGACAGAACTACAAAAAGAGTATGTCATTTCTTTACTATCAAGTTTAAAGTAAAAATATCAACAATCACTTAGGCTAACACAACATACACCATTTACGGTTATTTTATTACGGTATTTTAAACTATAATAATATAATAGTATTAAATAAGGTGCGAGCATGCTTGTATATATACACACCGATGGAATCATCTAATGCACCACTATAGAGACTACTCTTTAGTTCACGATGTCTGTCTACGCTGAGTCTCAAGTCTATTGTACTATTATATTCATGCGGAGTCTTCACACTATTATACAAATATATTCAGTCACTTGCTGATTAATTTCCGTAACGCGTATTGGCCAGAATAAAACTTGCCGTAACTATAATATTGACATAATGAAGCTTAAATATTTGTTGCATGCAGTCATTTCGCCATGAAAATCAGGGGAATGAACAGAAAAAGGTAATAAAAACTGTTAATATAAAAATGACTAACGTTCATACGTACTTCTCTTATCATCGTAACTTTGTGAATGCTCATTACTTTATGTTATTACCTTCAATTCACGGACTAAACTATGGCTATACATATACAGGTTTCAGCATTGCATATAATACTTTTTGAATGTTATTAAGAACTCCTAATTTAACATGTAACAGGGAATTATTCCGTCTACGCCAATTCGGACTAAATACACTAAGGCCAAATATATTTAACGTTAAATGTGTTTAAATTGTCATTCTGCCTCTGTCACCTTCTAACAATGTGACAGGGATGCAATGATGTTCTAAATACGTTTAGACACTAAATATATTTAATGATTTTGGTGAAAGTGAGTCTTATTCAGCTCCATTCAGCTTTTGTCTATAGTAAACGGCAGTTTTGTATCGCATCCGTTGAGACGCGGAAAGCTGAACGCTTGCGTACGGGCCTCCATACTAGAATAATGCTTTTATGGACAAAAGTTGAATAAGGGTATTTAATCGTTATGACGATTTTAAAAATAAAATACCATGTTGTGTTCGCGTTTAACGCGTACTCGAGGTAAACGAAGACATTTTACAAAGAAAAGAATTTCGTGCCCATGAAGAAAGTACCAGTCTGTAGTACACGGAGTACACCTGCGCTGGCGCAATACCAAGCAACGATCGATTAGCTTAGTAAACCATAGACCATAACAGTGTGTTTAGCAGTCGATGTTTGCAGTCTGTAGGGCGATTTTAGTGCCAGCATATTTTTATGTATGTTTTTCTTTAAGCTTTACTGTTTCACATCCAATATTTAACTTATACCGCTCTGACACTGCTGCCCGTCAATGGGTGAGGGTGGCAGGAATATCTTGTGTTACACTCATTGCGTATAGAATAGCAGCTATGCGAATCGCAGTTCTAACTGCCAATCAAATATCAATATTCTGCTGTCTAAAATAAAGTCGAAAATAAAAAAGCGTGACGCAGAACCGCCCCGATGTTGCCAGAAACCATTTCTGTTATGTTGTGTTGTGTGCAGGCATACGGCGACGACGAGAGTACAGCCATGTTGACGCAGGAGCTGCTGGTGTACCTCGCCATGTTCATCCGCACCGAGCCGCAACTGTTCCTCGAGATGCTGCGTCTGCGAGTCGGACTTATCATACAGGTATTTATTCGTATAGAGTTAGAAAACCAACGGAACTTTTTGCTTCACTGCTTAGGTACTTAGTATACAGTGAACTAGCCGCGGATTTCTAACCATAAACCCATAGAAAAGATTCCGTAGGTAAAAAATATAAATACAATTTTGTTTACTACTGACTGCCTCGTTAGCCTATTAGTCCCAAGCGCGTATACTACGCTAAAAGTCTTGGATTCGATTCCCAGATCGAGCAAAGTGTGGGATTTAGCAGATTTAGTAGTAGCTCGGAGTTAGGATTTGTGCCCGATCAATGGGTTAGCTTCCTATCACATAGGACCTAAACACACCGGTGAACTGTGGGTGTACATTGGTACACCTCTACCTGACCCTTCGGGGAATACAGGCTTGATAGTATGTATAAAATTCGGTTTTACCAATTTTCATTTTGGAACAAGTTATTTCTTGAAGCAAATCAGCTATAAACTACATGATATTTCATTTATATTTAGTGATTAAAAACTCTTTTGTTCAGGTTATGGCCACAGAGTTATCACGAACATTATCGTGCGATGGCGAAGAGGCGTCAGAACATCTATTGAATTTGTCGCCTTTTGAGATGAAGAATCTTTTACACCATATACTCAGCGGAAAGGAGTTTGCTATCAACAGCGGTAAATGTTGTTTCATTTATTTATTAATAGTGCTACACTGAGAGCCCATTGTAGTGGAAAAATCTCCCACCCACACCCTCACATAAAAAAAAAAGAAAGAAAAAAAGAAAGACTGAAGAGTTTTATCCCAGCAGTTAACATTATAGGCTGATAATACTTATCCTACACAGAGAAATAATAATAATAGTAGTATGATGTTCTAACATTTAAAAAAAAAACATAATTTAATTTGTATATTGTTGCCATTGTAGATATCCATTGTAACACGCTTACAGTTTAACCTTTTGAACGCCACAGTCGTGTAAAGCCGACAAATGAAAACGTGCCCAACACGCCACAATCGTCTATAGACGACAAGAAAATGCTGTCGGGTATACACGACTATGGCGTTCAAAAGGTTAACATTTAAAGATCAATTGCGGTGTACAAATTCAAATATGCTGTGGGGAATTTCATGGGAATAAAATAACACTTTCATACAAAATTACTTTTAAAATAATCTTGTCTTTTTTCTACTAACTACTAAACATTCTATCCATGGCTAAAGACACAATTAAAAAAAAAAATTAACTACTACATCCCATATATGAAACTTATTTTCCTACATTTAATATTAATGAAATATATTTTTAGTCAAGGTAGGTATTAATTATCTGAACGAATGTTTCCTTTTTGCAGCACACTCGACAATTTTAATAAAGGGGAAAGTCAGTAAGAGTAAAGGCGAGTGGTTCTGTGTCGGCAGTCTTTTGCTTGTGTTTATGTCTGAATGCACCCTGTTGTAACCTTGTGTATACGTCCCTCTGCACTCGATTTTGTATTTGAAGTGTGATAGTGCTGGTCTCAAATATAATAACGGTGTGTCCGAAGTTCTCATGGTACGCCTTTTTAGGACGAGTATTCCACATTTCACAAGCGACTGTATTGCTGAGTCTATAAAGATTAAAATGGAAAGTCCACTGGCGTATGCGGTGTTCAAATCCACATCCTACAATATTGATCTTTATAATGTTAGCAAATCGTTATAAATTCGTTTGTAAAATGGGCGTACACATCGATATTATTCAGTGTATATGAAACGCAGTGCTACAAAACCAAAGCGACTGTATAGGAATGCAGTTAAATTCCACCAGATTAAAATTTCTGAAAACATGACTATTATGTCTGAGACTGAATTTGTAAATGTTTTTTTTTTAATCATTTTCAAATATATATTTTTTTGCCTATTTCATTTGCTCTACCTTTTTTATTCAAATAATGTTAGATACAACCATTATGTTTATTTTTTATTAATTGGTTTGTGTCCCGATTAACTTTTTAATGAACCCTTGTGTTTGAATAAGCAAAACATCGTTCAGTTGTCAAATGTTCATGTTTGTTTACAGTTGGTCGCGGTAACTTCTCAATAGTGAGCAACAAGTCTCATAGATATGGCAAAAAGTCACAGATTGTTCTGGAAGGGCAAACACTACAGGGCGGGATCGAAGAAAGTAAGTATAGGAGTCCATTACATTTTAGGCTTTATTTTCATGAGGATAGCAAACAAACTCATTTGTATGTTTCTGTTCGTAGCACCTGCAGCCGAGCCGGACCGCCAGGGCCAGTGGTTGCGTCGGCGACGACTCGACGGAGCCCTCAACCGAGTGCCAAGAGACTTCTATCCGCGCGTCTGGGGAGTTTTGGAAAGGGTATCTCATCCATTTCAATGACAACCCTTATTTCTACTTTTAAATTGGTTACCAATTTGACATTCCTGGCAAAATAAACTAAAGAGACTGCGATTTCCCTCTCACCTTGGTGTTAAGGTTTCTGAAAGCCTAATCAACATGACATTTTGCTGACTGATTAATAAACCTGTCAGTGATATGAATATGACAAGCTGCCAAGACAACAGCGTTTGCGCATTCGTTTCGAATCTTAATTCGAGATACAAGTTCCATCCGAATGAAAAATGATGCTAATTCGGGCGAAGTTTGATTGACTAGATTTAACGTGTCATACAAATATGTGGCTTGGTATTACGGCTAGAGCTTCTTGAGCTTCGGACCGACACATTTCAGATTCGATTCAAATGCAGTGCTCATACGCTCTTTATCATTTTTCTTTCTTCCTACTTCATCCAATATGAAATTATTGACATACACGATCGAACATTTATTTTCCAGTGCCAAGGCCTAATAATTCAAGGCAAAATCTTACAACCGAACCTGACCCAAGAGATGACGTCTGGCGAGTTAAAATTTGCGCTCGCAGTAGAAACTGTACTAAACTCGATTCCTCAACCGGAATACCGCCAACTGGTGGTCGAAGCGCTTATGGTACTGACTTTAGTCGTCGAGTATAAAGCAGTAGCACACCTGGGCGGGACGATCGAAGTTGAGAGCTTGGTTCATAGAGCCAACCAAATATTCTTAGATGATCAGGTGAGATGGTATTTTTGGTTTTGTTCTTTCAGGGTAATTTTTGACTACTACGTACTCATTACATATATACTCCAAAAATAAATACTGCTATAATATAGTTTGAAATCGTAAATGAACAGTAGACTCAATTATTAATCTCAAATGCATGTTGAAATGAATGAATAAGGCATCACAAGTGCACTGACGCATATCACACTTGCTTTTATAACAATCTCCACGCTAAAAGGCGGAGCTTTAAAAATGTACATTGCATTATTTAATTGCAATAGGCTCGCCCACTGACACATGGGACCTTAAAATAATGGCGAACTGTGGGTGTACAGTACGGCCGATGTATCTTGGCGAGTCTGAAGTTAGCCGATGAGCTGCGTAGTAGACAATTTTGTTCCTAAAAGATCCGTTGCGCAGCCAAACGGCTAACTTCGGACTCAAGCTAAGCCAAGATACGTCGGCCTTACTGTACATAGGACACATTTGCCTAACCCTTTGAAGAACGCAGGCATAATGGTGATGGTATGCATTATCAACAAGGCTGGTTTTGTCACAGATGCGTTGCAACGGCGACGCGACGCTGTGCTGCGCGAAGGACGCGGCGCGAGCCCCGGGCGCGCTGCTGTGCGGCGGCGCGGCCGGCGTGTGCCAGCACCTGTACGACAGCGCGCCCAGCGGCTCCTACGGCACCATGACCTACCTGGCGCGCGCCGTCGCCGCGCTGCTCGCCGACACCATGCCGCTCGACTCGCCCATTGAGTGCACCATCACTTAGGACACGCGTATACTCTCTGTTCGACATACTAACAATTGGGTAGTTGACACTACTAACCAATAATTTCAAGCCACAACTTCTCTGAAAAACCACTTTTTTTTTACCAATGAAAACCGATTAATTTTCAATTTATTGTAAAATTAGATTTTTACTTACTTTAAAATCAATAAATAGTTAGTCAATTCAGTAGGTCACGTGGTGACGTCACAGCGTGCTATTGCCATACAAAATCTATGGGAGAATCGCGTTTTGACAGTTCATAAAATGTATGTCAATTGATGGTGGTGGACACTACCCAATTGCAGTACACTCCGCGAGGAGTAAGCTGAGCTTTGTATTTGTGTGAATGATAGCCAAAAGTAGAGAGATGCGTCCCCTATCTATAAACACTCACAAAACGTAAAGCTCAGCTTGCGCCTCGCGGCCTGTACCATGTCTATCCGACAAGTACGTAGACGGACTTTTTACTAAAAAATCATGTTAGGGCGTCCTAAATCACTATTCAAGATCGTTGAAAGATCCAATTAAAAGTTGTTTTTCGATTAATCCTGCTCGAAAGAGTGTCAGTATTTCGTGGTATTTTACACATAGGGATGTGGCTTCTTCTGGTAAAAATACCTAGCTAGAGGAGTAAAGTCTCTTTGCTGACCATAATTATTCATTATGTCAATCTCACTCCCGATTTTTAGCAAATATAAAATAGCTAGCAAACTCGTTAATATTATTATGTGGATCCTAATGCCAAGCCCCAATCTAGAACCCCAACATATTATCACATAGTGAGATATTTAGCCTTATATAGTGGATAAGTACATTGTGTTCCTCATAACAGTTAACCTTACCTACAAATTGTGTCAAGAATGTCAACTACAGCTGTGCAAACACCTAAGTCAAGACTATCTTTAGAAAAACTTGGCTTGGAAACAATGATCATGCACACACAAGTCTCATAGTCTAAATTGATATAAGACAGAGCTATTCTGTTATTGACACAAGCAATATCCACCGGAATGTGTCCACCGTCTAATAATATCCATAATCGAGTAGTGTAACTTAGGTTGTGCAGCATTTTTTAATTATTTTATTAGAAATATTGCATTGCAATCTCAAGTAGTCTTATTAAGTAAACAAGTATATGTATTAAAACCTCTATTAACAAGACAATAACATTTATGTATTTTCGTTTTATGTTTTTATTGAAATACCCTTCCAAGAACTTTGCTACTTACTGTATTCCGTTACAAAGTTTGATAATACTTTTGACCATATTTTTGGGTTTTATTTACAACACATATAGTATAGGTATTATATTGTTATTTACTATGAAATGTTCATTATTTTCTGATATTAAAATGATTTGAACTGCATTTTATTTGAGTTTGATTTCATAATTATTTAAGGTTATTACATCGCTCGATGTCCTTGAGGATTTGACATCTGTACTATTATTTTTTTAAATTAGCGCCATCTACCGGTATCCAGTATGCTACGATAAACGGAACTTAACATTAAGCAAACACAGATGTGTCGCAGAGTTGTCATTGTTTTTGCCTATTTTATTCGCTCTCTGAGAGATTACATATATATTACAGATACATTTTGTTCTTCTATTATTTATTATTTGGTACATCGTAATGTATATTTATTTTATTATACACGCTTACTTTTACATCGTTCTGGAACCAAAAGCCTTAAACTCTGTCATAGTAACAGAAACTATTGGCTATATTATTTTCAATAAATAACATGAAAATTTAATTTGAACTGCCTCATTAGCCTAGTGGTCCTAAGCACGACTGCTACTCTAGAGGTCCTGGGTTCGATTCTTAGGTTGAGCAAAAGGTGTTATTGGGATTTTCTACGAAATTCTCAGTAGCAGCCCGGAGTTTGGATTTGTGCCTGATAAATGGCAATAGGCTCGCCCCTTTTACATGGGACCTAAATATACCGGCGAACTGTGGATGTACAATGGTACACCTCTGCCTAGCCCTTCGGGGAATACAGGCGTGATGATGATGGTTTCATTTGTGAAATAGTGAGAACTCGAAGTGACGCTTCCTTGCAGTACATGCATATTTGTGTGTAAACCTTATCGACTGCACATGCGAATTGTAGCCTTTGAAAAATCCATTCATCGATCAGGCAGAAAAGCACTAAGATCTCGAATGACAAAAAAAAGTCGCAAATTTTCAAATTCTTTGAGACGTGTTAAAAGAACGCCAATAGTAATTATTACTTTACCGGAGTTCCTGTGTTTCGGCTCCCGAACGATCTAAAGGTAACCGTGTAAATAAAATATTCACTTTGTCTGCTGACCTAACTTTCAACGTTTATCTAATTGAGTACGGAGTGTTCATGTGATATTTCTAAAGGTCTGATGATGAACAGGAAAGTGCTTATCGGTTGTCGGAAACGAAAATAGTTAGGATGACCTAGCTTTCAATATTTATCTAACTAAGCACGGGTGCCACTATGTAGTAGGTATATTCTAAAGGTCTGATGATGACCAAGTAAGTGCTTATCGGATCTCAGTAACGGAAATAGTTGTGCTCAATGTGCTCATACATGATACATTCTGAAAGTTTGGTAAGCAATTTTTTTTTTTAAATCACCTAAATCTATGTTCTCCGTCAAACGAAATTCTTAAGGCTAAGAACAATAAAAAAAAATAAACACCAAAGAAATAATGTATCTACTCAAAGAGTAGGTATTTACCAATAATCTTGGAGAGCTCGGACAAGCATTTGTTTTTATACATAGGCATAGTAGTCAGGCTTACTCTATGATAGATTCAAAAACTAAACGAAATTACAAATTTCTTTTTATTTATTTACGAACTTAATTTCAATTCTTATTTTGCTTAATATTTATATTTGTACTATTTACTATATTGCTTCATTCATAAATTATAAAAAAATGAAGTTTTGGTTTTTATTTTGGAAAAAATAACATGCGTGTAGTCCACCCTTGACAACAGCCATCAAGGCACTGAAGTTTGGCGTCTCAGGCATAGCGGGGGTGCCTCGTGGGGGGAATTGATGAAATTTCGAGTTTTTAGTTATTATTACAAATTCTTAACAGAAACAAGAAAAAGTAAACAATGCGAATTGTTTGATATGTCATTACATGTCTTTAGGTATAAAATTCATGCCGAACTATTTAGCTGTTTTACCAACAATTTGCAATTTAGATTGAAAAATGACCTGTTTAAAAATTTTTTTTCCGAAATTTGGGCAAGTTTATTACAATTCTAATCAATGCGATCTGTTGAGGATGACTTTAAGTATAACATATATTTTTTATATGGAAAACGTACGGAAGGATTCCTCAACAAATTTCTTTAAACATAAGGTGTTTTTAGGACTTGAGCGATGTAATACCCTTAAGCACATTTTCCTGTTTGGCTTAATAGGTAGTTGTTGTTAATCATTGCAATTTTTGACTGTGATTTTGACTTCTAAAAGGTTTTCCCATAATTACTTCAGTAGGGGTTTGACGCATTTGGTGCACTTCTCAACTTGTACACCATGCTCAAATGGTGAACTTAGCAACTGGTGCACTTCTCATATGGTACACTTCGCAACTGGTGCACTTCTCAACTGGTGCACTTCGCAAAAGGAGCACTTTTTAAGATGAGTGGAGATTTGGACAAATTGTCTGAAAATGAAAGAACCTTTGGTTTGCGTAGGTAATTTTCTTAAAAATACAATATTTTTTTTATTTATTTATAATTAAACTCTACATAATCAGAATAATATTTTTATTTTTTCAAAAATAAAACAAAAGTCACTCGGAAGTGATAAAAATATAATTATAGCATAAAAAAAAAATACCATCACGCCTGTATTCTCTGAAGGATTAGGCAGAGGTGTACCAATGTACAGCCACAGCTCGCCGGTATATTTAGGTCCCATGTAATAGGGGGCGAGCCTATTGCCATTAACCGGGCACAAATACAAACTCCTAGCTACTACTGAGAATTTCAGAGACAAACCCAATAACACTTTTTGCTCTTTTTTTTAAATATAATTAAGTACTTATGTAAGAAAAAATTAGATTTACAGCAAAAAGTTATCATAATAAACACATGATATAATATCATATTTCATCAATAACCTTTATAATATTATAATTTGAACTGTACTTCTTTTAGTTATAGTTATTTTCATAAATTAAACCATAACCATCATAACCTGTTTCTCAAAAACAGGTTATAAATAATATAGATAACCTTTGTTTCTTACTTAGTAATTGTTACTAAGTAAGAAACGAATAAGCAAATAGCTATAAATAAAATTACTTACTTAAATAATTGGAGAAACACTTTTGTTTTTATTAAATGTTATAGTGATTACGTAGAGTTTTATTAAAATTATTTTGTTGATTGTATTTTTCAGAAAATTACCTACGCAAAACCAAAGATTCTTTCATTTTCAGGCAATTTTTCCAAATCTCCACTCATCTTAAAAAGTGCTCCTTTTGCGAATTGCACCAGTTGAGAAGTGCACCAGTTGCGAAGTGTACCATATGAGAAGTGCACCAGTTGCTAAGTTCAACATTTGAGCATGGTGTACAAGTTGAGAAGTGCACCAAATGCGTCAAACCCTTCAGTAGTGGGGTTTTCTACCGAACGCAGTTGGCTGCATTCTGCATCAATTATATAGGAGTGTGAGTGTGCCCGTTACTGCGTTGGCGTCAAATTTGATATTGATCCCACGGGAATTGTACATTTTTCCAAGGATATAAGTATCATTCCACACTACAATCTGTCTCGGTGCTAAATTTCATTCAGATCCGTTCAGCCGTTAAAGCCTGAAAGAGTGAGTAACATCGTCATCCATCCACTCTCACAAACTTTGATATTTATAATATTAGTAGGAAGTAGGATATTGGAGCTGCATCTATCCAGCCAGTGTTTAAAACAATGGGAAGACACACAATGTTGTAAATTCATAACATCGACATTTCATTTGTAACACCTACTTATTTATTCTAAATTAAACACTATCTCTGGCAATAAACACATCTACTTGAAATGTTACACTATGCTAAAACAAAACAATTTTATTTATCGTCACATGACTATACTAGAAAGGTTTAGGTAGTTAACTAAATGTAAACAAAACAAACCACGTGACTCATGGATGCTAAACCTTTCACTTCAAATTTTAAAATCGTATTATTTAAAGTCGTATAATAATAGGTTCTAGTCTATATCAGAATTTGAGGAACTATCTGCCACGTTAATAATAAAACGTTCAGTGGTATTATCAATCATTTTATCTAATTTAAACATTTTCTGTTCTTGTTTTATTACATGACCCTCGCAATGTTCAAAGGCGTCTGGTTAATCGACTAAACGTAATACCTGCTATTTCAGTTGCCATACTACATCACGGGCGTACTCTTCAATTTAGCGACATTATCTAATTCGTCGTATCTTCTAAAAGGTTTTGGGAACCTGTCTTTTTAGGCTCTTTACAATAGACAGATTACAAAATATTATACTATTTTATAAAAGTAACAAAAAAGTGGTGTCCAAACAATGACATCTATGACGAGTAGTTTACGAATAAATGATAAAGTTTAACATACATTAATAAAAGAGAAAAGTATCGCATAAATCGAAATTAGAATTGATTTTGTTGTAACGCATTTTTAAACAAGGAAGTGTCAACTATAAAAAACCTTTTCGACGATTTGTTTACCTTTAGTTAACTACCTAAACCTTTCTAGTATAGGTACAACGTTAAGCTTCGTCCTTTTTACCAAAGGGGTTCATCTTGGATAGCCATGATGTTGTATTCCTGAAAAGAATAAAAAATAACACACATTAAAATATTATCATTTCAATAATGTCAAATAAATATACACTTTTCCGTTTATCATAAACATATTTCTCTTTTGTACACAATCATGTAAGTTAGTTACAGCATATTATATTTGGCTCCCAATACAATGAGGAGTTGATGTGAGTGTATGGTATTGGTTTTACTAAGAACTAAACTGAATGAATAGTTTGTTAAATGACCTCAGACTGATTTCGATAAAAAAATATTACATTTAAAATACAAACTTGTATGAAATTAAGTGGAATGGAATATGTAATTTGGTGTTAATCAATATCAATTGCATCCTTCAATTGGTCTATTGTTGCCTAGTGTCTATTATCTAAGATCCAGATTGTGGAGTCAAAATCTAAAACAGGCTAGAATTCAATTGTATACTTAGAATTTCTACCTTTGCCTACACAAAAAGCACCATTAAACTTAGGCACAGTTTTTACCTTGGTAACCTACAACTTGATGATTCAAAAGTTTCTGGTATAAATCCAAGGAAAAAGTATATTTATTTCTATGTTTGTTATTTTAATAAAAGTTTCATAAAAATATGAAATTATTTATTTGAAATACAATATTGTATGATAGAAAATAATATCTTGTGTCCTATAATGGTAAACACATTACATGTTGTGTTTACCTGTAATTGGTTGTGCAGTAATACGAAAAACAAATACCATACACCACTGTTACGGCTGTTGGTAGACCTTAAATAAATACATAAAAATAAATTAGTCTTAGTGATGTATGTTTTAAAAATGATAAAAACGTAATTTATAATCATGTAAAAACTTTATACATTTGCTATCCAAGTCGCCAACAGTCCTGAATGACAATTTATTTGGGATTAGTGTAGGACTGCCATCACCTAAATTAACGTTGCTGAACGAAAACTTCAAATATTACAGACATTTGAAAGAATTTGAGATTTTTTTCCCCAGGCTCGTTCAAAGGATGATTTTATAATCTTAATTTATTGTTTATTTTTTTAATAATGGTGATTGGGTGACACAAAATGTGTCCAGGTGTCATCTGGATATATTTGAAAAACCCTTCCAGAAGACCCCCACATGCCCTGTAAACTAGGACAAATCTGAGGAATCCCAGACAGAGGGCAGCATTGGCAGCCCTAGACTAGTGGAGTATTTCTTTCTTATATTTCTATCAATTCACTGCTTACTTCTTCCCTTTTCAAATCATCTTACATACAACCTACCCATCAATTTTTCCTTACTTAAAGCTATTGCCAACAATCTGAAAATTAAATATAAAGGCAAACTACTTACGATATTTCTTCAGGTGAAGTCTTGGTTGACTCAATTCCTGCAGCTTTCAATTTTTCCACTAGATTTTTTCTGTACATGTTTTTTAAAGGAACTGGTCTATTGGCGGCCTCTTTCTGCTTGGCGAGCTTACATAGAGCCTCGTACCATGTAAGCCCATACCATTCTATTTCCTCCGGCGTATACTGAAACAATATCATATTTATGATCAGTTATATAATGCAATCAGTCAATTGATATTCATTTTGGATCTTGGGAAGAATTTTGTTTAACCTTTTGACCACCATGACAAAATAGCAAAATCGTCAAATGTTAACATGAGACACATTTTTCAAATTTAAATGTGATCAATAATCATCTAAATGGTTTAGAAATATACTTCACCTAATGTTTTCAAACAATACTGGGAAATGTATGTTCTTTTTTTTTAATGATTTATTAAACAGTTTAGAAAAATATATTTTTTAATAACTGTGCAATTAAAAAAGATATAAACCATGGAAGATTTGTATCTTTCTAGCAAAATGAAATTTAAGACAAGAGTTTATATGGCTGTACTGTTGCATAATTTAATAGCTCTAAATGCTTATATCGGATGCATTTCTTGGCCAATTAATATTTTCATATTTTGCTGTTTTGTTTTATTTGCTGTTTTTGGGACAGGTTCTTTGGCTAGTGAGCCAGAAAGAAGGAATGTAAATCTGTGTACTTTACATCATCATAAACTTAGCCTTTTCCCAACTATGTTGGGGTCGGCTTCCAGTCTAACCAGATGCAGCTGAATACCAGTGTTTTACAAGGAGCGACTGCCTATCCAATCTCAACGACCCAGTTACTGGACAACACAATACCTCTAGCTTAGACTGGTTGTCAGACTTCTTGGCATCTGACTATCCATATCAACTGTCAAAGATCTATGAATGACAACCGGGCCAGCCAACAACTTTACATGCTTTGAGCACAGATTACATACAGATACCCAATCCCATACAAAGAAATGTGACCTTCCTAAAACTGGCAATTCGACTGGCAATATTTTTTTCTCCATTTTCTCAATAGATGGCAGTACCGGCGACTCACTAATTGCCAGAAACAGTAGTTTTACAACGCCATCTAGGAGTCAACCTAAATAATAGGTGGAATCGAAACTAAGTGCCAATGATACTCTAGAGGGCGTTGCTTTTCTATAGATTCTCAGTTCTCTTCATTGCACGGCATCGTGAGTTCAAGGACAACAGTTTTATTTGTGTGAGTGAGCTATCAACTTTTCTCGCGTTTTTTACAATTCGAAGGTCACTTTCAGTTTGAATGTTGATCACAATATGATTTGCGCAACGATTTGCGGCTTTAACAGTTATCATAAATACCTACGAAAGTTTGTGAGAATGGATGGATGTTTCTTACTCTTTCACGCTAAAAATACTGAACGGATTTGGATGTTTGGTACACGACTAGTTTACAACCTGGTTTTTTTTTACGATAAGTAGTTTTTATTCCGATTTTACGTTCCCGTGGGATAATTTTCGAGTTGTAGTGGGAAAGGGTGAAATCGCTGGAATAAGATATATTACATAATATTGATAGTAATTAGGTACGCTGCCTGTATCGACACCGTGCCATCGATTTGGAGTAAGTACTGTAGATGTAGCGTACCATTGATTTTGGGTACCTACTGTCGATTCATTAACTCGTCGATGCAGATGGAACGTTGTCGATACAGCAATGTTGTTAATGTAATGATTTTCGATATTATTAACTCGAACCCAAGGATATTATTTGTAATGTTCAAATTCGTATCTGTAACGTTACATTACATTACACAAAAACAAAGAAAACAAGATGGAATATCTTTCCACAGATAACTCTTGTTATTTTTATTGTTTTGGTACTTATTTATTTTTCATAAAATATTTTCGGCTCACTTGAAACACAAAACCTTAACAGAAAAATAAAAAAATAAAAATTATTAATTTAATAAATAATTATGTTGATTGTTATAACAAATTGTTTATCTTTTTAAATTAAAAAACCTATTCTTAAATAGTTTATTAAACAAATTGCCAAAAAGCGTTATTAAGTGTTATATCTGGTCTGATATAAATTAATTAAAAAGGTAGTAAGTAATTACGCATATTAACTTTTATTCCTTATTATTTGTTAATTAATAAATACTACACGCTTTTACTATCTGGGTATAACCATAAAGCAAAATCGCGTTTCCAATTTAAAAAATTGTAGTTCCTACAATATTTGAGAACAATTTAACTGAACAAAAATATGCGAGTATTTCTCAATATCTGGCAACCGTAAACGCACACAGATGCACGTGTCCGTACACGGCGCCACTTATCAGCCGCGCACACATAAATAAAAACTAGCATCAAATTTGTTGTTCGCGCACGTTCTATCTGCCTATTTCTTTGATCTGAGTTGTAAGTAACATATTTATAAAAAAAAATAAGTAAAAATAAATGAAGTAACTAAACGTAAATTAATAACAATAGTTGCTACCCTTACCCTTATTGTAAAAATTGAGTAAAACGCCATCTATTGCAAATAGCTCTACACTAAATGGGTAACAGATAGCTGCATCTAACGACTTTATCATTCTATGGGTTCGAATCACGTTCGAATGGAAGTTAAAGTTTTCAGTTTTTTTTTTTGCCAAAATTACTTGATTTATGAATGTAAATAGATAAATCAGCCTTGAGCAATGAAGTTTTAATATTTACTAATCTTACTTCAGCCAAAATCTGCCGTTTAACGCAATTTTGTGGTTGTAAATTTTGTGAGAGTAACCTATACTGCCATCTATGTTTTTTTTTCAAGACTAATTATAATTCGTTCCCGTTGAGACCCCGTGCTTTGAGGCATCGGGTTCTTTTGTAACCATCTAAAATTAGCAAAATATAACTTACCGATGTTAAATATGTTTTATACTCCTCATACACTTCTTTCTGCTTCTGCGGATTATATTCATACCGGGGACACCCGTTCATCAATTCAATCAGTATTCGTTTCTTCAACTTCAATGCTAACATGGACACTAAGTCACATGCAGGTGTCTTCAGTAAATAGTGGTCAAAACCATAATGGTCATTGATCAAACTTATTGTACGATCAGTCACCGTTACTGACAGATGGGTGTTCAGGACCTCAGATTTCACCACAGTCCTCTTCAATACAGGTACCCAATAATGTGGTACCCTACGTCGTCGTGGATCACGTTTTTGGAAGCCTATAATATAAAAAGGAAATGTTAATCATCTATAAGGCCATTGACACCCTAACCTATGCACTATTATTTACATACATACCTTTTACTACAGCTTCGCCACCCCATAAGCCCTCATTGATCTCAGATGGATACTTCAATGGAATAGGGATGTTCTGGATCGGCAGTATTTCCCCAGTGAGGTCGTCACGCTTCCATTTCCCTTCCTGAGGGATGTAGTGAACAGCAACAGGCTTCAACACTTTCCACTCACGCCAGAATTTCTTATAAGCGACAGGTAATTCAGAGGCAATGCCTATTTCAAACCTATTCTTTTTCTTAAAAGTTTTTGATAGCTGACGAGCTGTAGCCTGAAAATAAATTACGCGTCAATTTGCAGCAAGGTAATCTCTACAAGGTAATCATCATGAAATGATGAAACATGTGTCTTATTGAACATTAGATCGTCCATCATCTGGTTTACCTGAATTCTCGATGCCATTGAAATAATTTGTGATTAGAACCATAAAACTACTAAAAAAACAAGTTTCACATAGGACCAATTCTTTTCAATTGACAAATTTTGCAATTTTTGCATTGACAAAACGACAAAATAGTGTATATCAAAGAAGTGACATGAATTCCATTTTGACAGTTTGACACAAAGACAAAAGACTTAAACGTAAGTCAGTAGTATTATGTCAGAACGTGGCATAGCCACCATATTTAGTCTCGGTTATTTGTATTACATAAGGTTCATATTCGTATGAAACTTCTCGAAACACATATTATTCGATGGCCATTTTGTGTTGTTGGCATTTCTAGGTGACAGCCAAGTTCATAATGATCGTCCATAGACAGACACAACTGAAAATTACCGGAAGTCGAAACGAGACACTTGATAATTGATAAGTCGAGAATATAATCTAGTCAGAACGAGAACTGTCATGATTATTGTCATCTGTCATTTGCAACTTCACTTTATTTTTTAGTGCCATTGCTGACGTGGATAAAAAATGTAATGGCAAGCTACATTGGCAATTAGTGCAGTACTCAGTGGTGGTGGCTAAATATTTTGATAATCAGTTGGTTATATATTATTAATATTTCTGTTATTTCGTTGTAATTATTTCTATAAAGTGTATTGAGTAGTGATTGTGCACCGCGTACTACGTCTGTTATTCATGTTGGCAGAGAGCAATAAGCTATGTCAGACAATAAAAACAATAATCCTCCCGAAAGGGGACAAATTGATACCGCAGACAGCCATATAGCATCACCTAGCGAAGTGTCGAGTGTCGTAGGAAGTGTAAAAACTTCTAAGGTAAATAATACAACTTGAATACGAATCCTAACTTAATATTTGCATGACATGAGCATTGCAAGGACGTTGGTGTTTCGATTTGCTATTGACTATTAGAATACTACGTAATTCAATAAGATGTATGCAGTCATAACTATTATCGTATTAGTTTCGTTTTAAGGAAGTTGAGATATTCAAAGTAAAGCTAACATGAATTATAAAATATCGTATCAATTTATATCAGCTGGCGATAAAAACATAAGCCATATTGCTAATAACAAACAACATTAAAGACACTTCTTTTTGCAATTTTACAAAAAAATTCAAAATTCTAGTAAAACTAATTTTCAATTACAATTTGTAGACATCTCAGCGCATTTCTTCTGAAAGGCAAATCAAATTTGAACGAGCACAAAAGTGCCTTGAAAATGCAGCACTTGTATCAAAAAGGATTAAGGAACACCGCAAAGCAACTGCAGAGCTCTTGGGAAGGCCTTTTGGTAAGATTATTATATAATATTATAATTAATTTAATATAAACAGTGTAATAGCTAAGTTAGTAACTAGAGTACCTATGATTATTAATCCTGTCCTTTCAGTTGTATTACAATATTTCATTTGAGATTCTTCTCAGATCAGAGGTGCCCTACTTGATTAGACCCAAGATCTACTACATAATCAGTAATTCTTCATAAACTCATAATTAAGTTATATATATACCTGCTTACTTAAATATTAACTAAGAAAATAAAACAGTAAAGTAAAGCATATTATATTTTAATCTTTCTTCTCTATTGTGTGGGCAGTAAGGTTTAACGGCCCCACACATCCAAGTGTCAGAGTTTCAAAATTAGAGATTAATATTAGTGCATAACTACTTATATTAGTTGCCTCTCAGAATGACTCAACTTGTAGTTGCAATCAACCAGTCAATCGCAATCGACTGGTTGGCCGCCTCTGTCATAGATGGTGATTTTATGAAAGTAAACATTTAATTGATAAAATGTAAACATTGCATATTCACACATTTCATTGAATGAATCTGTCATGTTATATTAGTGTGCAATATTTATAATGAGAGTTAGGTAACATAAGCAATGTTGAATAACTATGTAATCAAATAAAAATAAAATGCCCTTGAGTCAGATTTAAATTCACATAAGTTGTTCTTTATAATTATGTGTAAACTAATTCACAGAAGTCTTAACAACTAAAAATACATCATAATTTTCATTTGACTAAAACTCGAAATACAAAATATAAAAAGAAGATTGTTCATAATCAATCCTTTTCCTATTTCAGAAGAGGATGATGTGTGTGACACAGCATCTGAGATGGCTTCCACCATGAGTGAGAGAACTGGATACTCTGCAGCAACTGACACCTCCACTACATTGTCTGTCCAGGATGCTTTGAACAGTAAGTCTTACTTTTAGATTCTTCTTCTTAGTGTTTCAATGACAAACTATAATAGAGGTATTATATTGTTGCGGCCCAGAATTTTGCCACTTTGACTGCATTGTCGGTGGCAGTCATTAAATCTTCCTGCGTGCAGCTGTTAGGGCACACACTTACATTATTATCTATTAATTATAACAGTTACAAATACAAAGGAACCAATATGTCACATGCCAGAATGATCTATTAAAATAGAAATTTTAAGTAATTGCAGCTTAAAATTTGTCTCAATGTATACTAAAAAAAAAACATTTTTGTTTCTCTGTCTGTTTTACTTGGCCAAACTTCTAAATGGCTTGACTGATGTTTAAAATAAATTGGAGAGAACCAAATTTTTCACACACAAATTTGTGCATAAATGGGTCTAAAATAAAAAGAAAACAGATATATGATACTTCAGTAACAATTTTTAATATTTTTTTTAGTTCCTGGCATTAGTGAGAGCTTAGCAAACACCTTAAAACAGAAAGAACTAATCATGGAGAGGATACGACAATATAAGGAAATCAGTAAAAAGCCTATGACTAAACCAACAACAATAAGGAGGGAATCTAATGTAGATACAAAGGTAGAAGTTAAAAAGGTTTGTATTAACATTAGTTTATTTAAGGGTTTTGGTGTGTTACTAACAATCTATGGACTTTGTCTGAAATAAATGATTTATTATTATTATTCTCATTTATTTATTGTATATACATATAAGTTACATTTTTAAATATTAGTATAAAAAAATAAAAACATTTAAAAATATAAAAAATAGTAGCCCACCGGCGTCGGGAACAGGGTCCAAGCCACCGGTGGTCAGGGCTCCTGAGAAAGGAATCTCCTAACGATACGCGCCGTGTCTAGGAGAACCGCTTTCTGAATCAAGCCCTTGATCCAACCGCCCAACGAGAGCCTCCTTAGGTGTTGGTCGAGGCTCTTGGCTATTATGCCATTGGCCGTCACGACTATCGGCAAAATGATTGCCGTATTCACATCCCACATGTCGACAACCTCGCGAGCCAGATCAAGATACTTAATTTGTTTATCTTTCTCAGCTTTCACGAGGTTCTCGTCATGCGGGACAGTAATATCAACGATCACTGCGCGACGCTCTAATCGATTATTATTATTATTATTATTCCATTTATTCATTAAATACACATATAAATTACATTTTTAAATATTAGTATAAAAAATATAAAAACATTTAAAAATATAAAAAATAGTAGCCCACCGGCGTCGGGAACAGGGTCCAAGCCACCGGTGGTCAGGGCTCCTGAGAAAGGAATCTCCTAACGATACGCGCCGTGTCTAGGAGTACCGCTTTCTGAATCAAGCCCTTGATCCAACCGCCCAACGAGAGCCTCCTCAGGTGTTGGTCGAGGCTCTTGGCTATTATGCCATTGGCCGTCACGACTATCGGCACAATGATTGCCGTATTCACATCCCACATGTCGACAACCTCGCGAGCCAGATCAAGATACTTAATTTGTTTATCTTTCTCAGCTTTCACGAGGTTCTCGTCATGCGGGACAGTAATATCAACGATCATTGCGCGACGCTCTAATCGATCTACCACCACTATGTCAGGCTTATTGGCAACAATAGTCCTGTCAGTGATGATAGATCGGTCCCAATATAACGTGATATGACCATTTTCAAGAACTGGGTCGGGCACATATCTATAGTATGGTACTTCCGATTCCACAAGACTGTATTTCAGAGCAAGTTGCTGATGGATAATCCTGGCTACAAGGTTGTGTCTATGCAAGTAGTCTCCGTTAGCCAGACGAGAACAACCAGATATAATGTGACGGATTGATTCCCCGGGACGATGGCATGCCCGACAAATGTCAACCGTACCATCCTTCACAATATATCTCCGGTAATTGTTCGTCATCATAACTTCGTCCATAATAGCACAGACAAAACCTTCGGTTTCCCCAAAGAGGTCACCAACGCGCAGCCAGGATACGGACGCCTTGAAGTCTACATCCGGCCCATGTAGGGCCCGGTAGTAGCGCCCGTGAAGCTCCTTGCTCTTCCATACCTCCATGCGATCTTTAGTATCTAATACTATAGGTTTGCGCCAGTTCTCGTTCGCTAAAGAGAGCGGGGTGAGGCCCTTGTCCACTGAGACCACATCTCGGTGCATCCCCACATCAGCTTCCAGGAAGTACTCCCTGAGACTGCATATCTCACGGTTGTGCAGGGTCTTAGCATTTAAGAAGCCTCGACCACCACACTTCCGCGGGATATACAGTCTCATTACTGACGACCTTGGGTGATGCATCCGATTTGCAGTCAATAGTGAGCGAACCCTCCTATCCAGGGCGTTAAGTTCTGTCTGAGTCCATTTGAGTACGCCGAAAGAGTACACTAAAACTGGCATGACCCAACCGTTGAAGGCGCGCACCTTGTTACCACCTGATAAAAGACTATTTAAAACTTTATTTAGGCGGCCAAAGAAGCGCTCCTTCAACGATTGCTTCATGTCAGTAGCACTGATGCCTAACGCTTCCTTATTATTATTATTATTAAAAAATATATTTTAGAGACCCTTTTTTACTGTGTTCTATTTGAACATTATTAATTATTGAATAGGTAATTTACAGTCTTTACCTAGCCATTGCACTAAGTCAGCTGGAATATCCATAGTTGAAATCTGAGCTCTTTTTTAGGACAGTGAGTTCCAATTAAAAGTTTATAATTAATACATTTTAGTCTTTACACACCAGCTTGTTAATATTTCTAATATTTTGATATTTGTTATTTTGTAAACTAGCCAAAAATCAAATCAAAATGGAATCACAGTTATATACTTCAACTGATCTGTATGGTTGCCATTTACACCTCCATAATGACTTTAATATTTACTCTTAATTTAGATAGCAGATAACAGTGATGTAAGTCAACTTATAAACACAATCAAAGACAAAGAAAATTCATTGACTGTGATGCAAGTTAAAATGAGAGCAATGGAAACAACTATACTAGACCTACAGGAGAAGATCAACGAAAAGGACCAAATTATTGAAGCAAAGAATAAGGCGACGTCACTAATGTCAGATAGCTTGAGTAAAAAAGGTGAGTATTTTATTCTTCTTCTTTATCATGTGGGTAGTAAGGTCTAACGACCCTACACACCCTAGTGTTAGAGTTTCTTTACCATCTCAAGGGCCTATGACATGATTACCGATGTCAGTGATGTCTAAGATAAACTTAGAAAGTATATATGAATTAGAAAAAGTCACATTGGTACTCGCTTGTCCCTGGTTGCGAACCCACAACCTCGTGCACGAGAGGTGGGTGTCTAAACCATGGGGCCATCAGAACATTGTTAGAATTTTATTATTATTGTATTGACTAAATAATCCCAATCTAATATAGTAAAATCCTTTTAATCATATTACATATTTCAGAAAAGGATTCTTTGGTCCTACTTGAAGACACAAGACAACAAATGACAAAAATGCAGGAGAATTTTATTGCGATGGAAACAGAGTGGAAAGAGGAAAAGCAAAACTTATTGAAAGAAATTGGAATAAAAGAAGAAAGAATCCAAAGCTTGGAAGAGGCCAATACTATTTTGGAGACATCTAGATTTGAAATTAGTGTTGCTCACTCTAAACTTGCTGAGGAATTAGAAGCAAAAAATCAAGAAATATTTAGACTACAAGAGAAGATTGAAGAATTATCTCAAATACCTATTGATGAACCATCTCCCAAAGAAAAGGACGATGTTGAAGAAGAGAAGGGCTCTTTAGAAATAGCTGGTATGGTTGAGTTAACTAAGAAAATCGAATTACTGGAACAATTGAACTGTCAAATTAGACAAACTAATAAAGAACTCGAAAATAAACTAGCAACTGTTAATATTGAACCTAAGTCACCAAGTAACAGTGCTGCTGGCAAAAAGGGAAGTCCCCTTCCTAACCGCAAAGGTGGCAGAAATACAGCAGCCAAAACTAAATCTCCTTGGAGTCAACTCTCTTCTGAATCATTACCACAAGAAACTGATAAAAAAGCAGCTAAAAGTGAAATCACGAGATTAGAAATGTTAGTCCAATCTCTTAATAAAGATATTTTGGAAAAAGAATATGCAATATCCCAAAAAGATGCATTAATAACTGAACTCCAATCCGTTCCTGTAGTTAAAGAACGAAAGAGCTCTGTGAAAATGGTTGATATTGGCATTTGCACTGAAGTACCAGAAGATGAGAAACAAATAGCTCAGATTGATATAGAACATAAAAAACAAGAATCTACTCTTCTTGAATCCAAACCTAGTGAAGGCGAGAATACATCTGTAGTAATAACGGAACTTGAAGAAAAGTTAAAAGCTGCCGAAGAACAAATAGTTATCCTCAATAACGATATTGACGCGGCAAATAAAAACATGATCAAAGTAAAGTCTAACAATAAATTGAAGTTAAAACAGTTACAGAAGACTATTGATAACTTTAGCAAAGTATCTGATGCAAATGCCCAGATAGTTAAGCTGAATGAGGAATTGCATCAACTTTCTCAGAAAGTCGCCGAATTGGAAGAGGAAAAGGGTAATTTACAGTTACATCTTGTAGATTACGATAGTGGCAGACGTAAGTATTATGTAGTGCGTATGCAAAGTCTCTGTGTATGTATTAATAAATATTATTTGTTCCATTATTAATATTCTAATTAATATTTACAGTGACCGATTCCGACATTTACAAAAAGATGGTAGAAATGGAAAATATGGCAGAAACAAGGCTCAAGGCGATAAGTGTTTTGGAAACACAGAAATTTGAGCTAGTCCAAGGTAAATTGTTGATCATTTAATAGAGATCTAAGCAATTAAAATTAAGCAAGCAATTTCAGCAATTAAGAAAATTAAATATCTTCTTTTTATTTTTGTCTTGTTATAGAACTACATGTACTGCAACAGAAAAATATTGAGATGGAAGATAAATTGGCGGATATATCTCAACTCCAAAATGAGCATGTTTGCACTGAAATGAAGTCGGTGCAAATGGAAGAACAGATAGATGAGCTCACAGCAGCTCGAAAAGAATTAGAACTTGTTATTGAAAATCTGAAGCTAGACAAAGAATATCTAAATGGAACTATCAAAATACTTCAAGAAGAAAAAGATGAGATGACACATAAATTGGAAAATTACATTCAAGAAAACATGGAACTAACTGATAAACTGGAAAAACTGAGTGCAGAAAAAGTGAGTTCTGCTGAATCAATTGAAATTGTCGAATCTTTGACAACACAGGAAAAACTTGAACTCGAAGAATATAACAAAGGTATTAGTGAAGACAAAATTGACGACCAGCATGAAGAGAATGTAGAATCCCAAAATGATAAAAATATAGACAGTTTAATTGAACAAAGAGAAGAATTAAACACAAAAATTGAATTATTTACACAAGAAAGACAAGAAGTTATGGAAAAAATGACTAAAATTGGAACAGAAAATGAATCATTATTAGCAAAAATAACCGAGTTGACTGATCAATGCTCGGTCTTACAAAACAGTATAGATATGCTGAACAATGAAAAACATGAATTACACGATCTAAATCAAGACCTTATGCGTCAAATCGAAGAACTAAAACGTGAAAGAATTGAAATTATGAAAGAAACCGCTGATATTGCTAAGCCAGTTACTGAAGATACAACTGATGGAGTGCCAGTTGATTCTCACCATGACGATAAATCGGCAGGCGATAAAGGTACTAAAGGAGCCAAGACAGTAAAACAACTAACCAAGGAAATACTCAAGCTGAAAAATACTATCAAAGAGAGAGAAGATGAGATCGGCGATTGTCAGATGAAAATACTGTCCATGGAGGAGCAACAGCAAAAACAAAATGAATTATTACAAACCAACGCGTCTTACGAAAATAAGATAAAATCTTTAATAGATGAAAACCATCATTTGAAACAAGAATTAGAAGTAACAAAGAAGGATAAAGAATCTGAACAGAAATTGATCCAATTCAAACAGTCAAATGAAGTACTGCAGCAAGAATTACAGAAAATGCATCAAGAATACGCCAATACCGTCGGTTCACGCGACGCTAAAATAAATGAATTAGAAAGTGTCTTACTGGAGTATGAGAAACAAATGTTTAATTACGGCAATAGCTTACAGCAAAAAGACAAAGAAATGGCTGAGTACATCAATCAAATCACCAAGCTTAATGATGTTTCTCAAAAACTAAAATCTACTATTGAATTACTTGAGGAAGAAAAGGCGAAAGATCAGAACGCAGAACTTGTCAAATCCCTTAACAAGCAAATATCGGTCTACCAGAAGAAGCTAGTAGATAATGAAGACAAAATAAAGATCTTAGAAGAAGAGAAGATGCAGTTGCATTGTCTTAAAGGAGACTTAGTAAATAAAAATGCAACTCTTGAAGCGGAATTGAAAAAATTAAAGGAAGCATTCGCTGAAAAGCAAAGCCTTATTAAAGAATTGCAAGCTCAACAGCAAAAACATTCTGAAGAAATGTCGGCAATATTGCTTCAAACTAAAGAACGTGATGAAGAAATTCACGAAATTAAGTTACAACTTCGAAAAGAATCGATAGAAAACGAAAAACTGCGAAATAGCATCTTAGAGAAAGAAAAACATGTAGATGAATTAACACAACAAATAGACGAAACCAAAGGAAAGCTTAACGATTTGTCTTCAGAGAAAAATAATTCATCCGAACAATTCGTGGCTTTGGAGACCAAAAACAAAGAGTTGATGGAAAAATTAAAGAAGTTTGCGATTAGTATTAAAAAGAAATCCTCAATGTACACTGAACTTGAAACACATTATGAAGAAAGTCAAAAACAGCTATTTGCTAGAAATGAGCAAGTAGAGCAGCTATTGATACAAGTTGACACACTTCCTGCATTGCAAGAGAAGCTGAAACATGCTGAAGAAGAGATTAACCGATTACAGTCACAAAAAATGTCTCTAGAACATCAGAAATCTCAAGATATTAACCAGCTACAAGCAGAAATCAAAACTTTGCAGGAGAGACTTCTGGCGTCTTCCCAAGAAATATCTCACTTAAATGATGCTGTGAACGTATTACACAAAGACTTACACTTCGCACGTGAAGAGAATATGCATCACAAGGCACAGATTGACGGTTTGAATAACAAGTTAGTGGAGCATGAAATAGAGCAGAGAAATAATACTAATTTAACAACAAAAATTGCTAGCTTGGAGGCTGATATTAATCAAAAACAAATGCAGATGGCTGAGTTATTAAACAAAGTAGAACATTACGAGCAACAACAAACACAAGTCCAATTTGGTTATGACGCTAAAGTTCAAGAACGAGATTTATACATTGAAAACTTGGAAACCGAAATAAGCAAATACAAGAACCGTATTTGTCGCCTAGAAGAAAGTATTTCTGTAATGGAAGACCGAAGACATTCACTAGAAAGGAAAGCTGATCAATTAGGTAGTCAACTCCAAGAAAAGCAAAAGGCTTACACGGAATATACTAGTCAGGAAGACGAGTTAGTTGGTCGATTAGCTGTTCTAATGGACCATGACAGGGTCCTCGAAAAACAGCTGTTTGAGATTGATAATGAAAATAAAGAATTACAAATGAAGGTTCAACATTTGAATGAGGATAATCAAAAATTAAGAAAAGCTCTTTCCGAAATTCAAGAGCACTATAGCGTAATACTAGAAAAAGCTAATAAACTGGACGCGGTAGAGCCTGAAGTATCGAAGTATCAAACTCAGGTTCGTGATCTCGAAGCAAACTTAAAAAGAATAACCAATGATCATCAGTCTTTAATAATGCAAAAGAAACATGAGATTGAAGAACTTGAATCTGAGTTCAATACTCAAATTGAGAATGCCATTAAAGAAAAGAAAGTACTAAGTGAAAAGTATGAGAAAGTAGCTGAATACGTGTCTCAATTAGAGGCTAAACTACGCGAAAATAAAACAAATATTGATAATCTAAACATAGATATAGAAGAACTTCATAGAATCAACCAAGAATTAGAAGAAAAATATTCCAAAAAAGAAGAGATCACAACTCCAGATTATACAGAACAGTATATAGATGAAATAAATAAACTAAATGCTATTGTTAACAGCAAAACCCAAGAAAATTTAGAATTAAATAATAAGCTACAAATTCAACAGTCAAACAATGTTTCGCTATCGTCGAATATGGATAGTCAAATATCAGAATTAACTAATAAATTGTATCAATCTGCCACTGCAATAGAACAATTAACCTCGGAAACTCAGTATTTAAAAGAGGCCAATGAACAATTGCAAACTATACTTTCTCAAAAAGATGAACAGATAAAAGAGTTGAAAGAAAATCAAAAACTAACATTCGAAATGAACATCCCTAAAACTGAGGGTATGATTATATCATCAACTATTGAACAATTGAGTGGTGATGCAAAGAACATTGATATGTCGGCTCTGGAATCACAAATTCTTGCAGAAATGGATGAACCTCTGATCGAAAGTAAACATGTCACTCAAAAAGTCACAGAAAACATACAAAAGCAGCCGGCAGGTGAATCGGGAATTGAAGAACCAATAATAGTAGCCAAAAAAGCATATGATTGCTATAAGAAAGATGAAGATGACAATATAGCCCCAGAGGCGGATCCTTTTAATTCAGATGAAGGTTGGGGATTAGGCGAGTGCGAAGACGTTGTCGACGTAACACCTGGTTTTTCACATTTAAAAGACCAAATAAACCTACTCAAAAAAGAAAATGATTCCTTAAAAGCAGAACTCGAAGTAAGCAACAATAAACTACAAAAGGCTTTGAAAAAATTGAAAGAACTTAAAACTAATAATGTTTTGCTCACCAATGAACTCAAAGTAGCGAAGCAAATGTCTCAGACTTCCTTCTTCGACAATGCCATGGAAGATGAATTGCGGTTAAATAATAATGAATTAGAAAAGAAAATTGAAGAACTCAACACGGATATTCTTAAAGAAAAAAGAGACAAGGAATCCCTGAGAAAACAGAACGAGTTATTCCAAAACGCTAATGATAGATTAACCGAAATGAAAGAGAAATTAGAAAACGAAATAGAATTATGGAAATTTAAGTTCAAAGAAGCTAATGATAAACTTTCAACAATGCAATGGGGAGGAGACACGAAAGATGCCCAGCCACAACGAGAATCTGCTGCACTTAATATTGATGAAAATAAATTCAAAGAAGAACTTATGAAACTCGAGAAAGAGAATGATGAATTACAGTCAATAGTGGAACAATTAAATTCTCAAAACAAAGAATATCAGATACAACAGACTTCGCTTAAGAATGAAATTAACAATCTCAATAATCAATTGCAGCATCATCAAAGAGATAATCAAAACTCTGAGCTGCTTGAAAGTCAACTTAACGAATTACGTAAAGCTAATAGTGAACTGGTTAAAACGAATGAATTATTAACAGAAAAGTTGCAAAGTATTGGAATCCAATATAAAGATTTGTCACAATCATATGACAAATTAAATACTATTTATGAAGAACTGAAAACAGAGTATGTAAGTGAAAAAACTACATTGGTAGACAGGCATTCAGCTTTACAAGAGGAGTTATTAAACTTAAAACAACTGGAGTCGGAGTCTAAAAATCAACTATCTTCTTTACTTTCTGAGCTAGAAAATGTGAAATCAAAATTACTTTGGCATGAAGAACAACAGGGCTTGGATAAAGTACAAAGTGCAGACAGTTTAGCTCTTGCTGAAAAATGTAGTGCTCTGGAACAGCATTGCGTACATTTGAAACAAGGTTTGGATGATGCTAACACACAAATATTGCAATTAGAATCTGAAAATCGGGAATTAGTGCAAAAGTCCAAAGAATATCAGGAACAAATAAATGATTTGAATATCAAGATGGAAAACTTGAATGGTGAAAATGATAATTTATTGTCTACTGTAGCTGAGTTACGTTCTTCAGTATCCAGCGCCATTGATCAACGTGGCTTTGAAATAGCCGAATTGTGGAAGCAGCATCTGTCTCAAAGAGAAGCTGACTTTCAAAAGATAGAATCAGATTTGAGAACTCAAATCAGTGCTTCCGAAGCAAAGTATGAGCAGTTACTTGAAAATGTACAATCTTCCAATCAAGAAGAAACTAGCAAGTTGATTGCCATTGAGCAAGTCACTTCATTACAAAATAAACTAGAAGATAAAGAAGAGCATGTTCGCAACTTACAAACTAAATATGCTGAAGTCATGAATCAATTAGATATGTTACGTTCAGAAATGGAAGATGAAAAAGTCGGCCATGAAAATAAATTATTAGAACAACAAGAAGAATATGAGAAAATGATTCAAGAACTTACTGTGAACAATCATAAATATAAGGAATCGTATGAAGAAACTTTCAAAAATATACAAAACGAGTTAATTATATTCAAGACAAACAATGATGAGTTAAATCAAGTAATTGAAGATTTACATGGTAAAATAAAGGAAGCTGAGGAGAAAGTTGTGGAAGTAACTAATCAGCTTCGAATGAAAGAAAGTGAAATATATCAAAAGACACATGACTACACCATAACATTAACACAAAGGAACGAAGAATTCGAGAATGTTAGGAATCAATTGATTCAATATGAAAAAAGAGTAGAAGATTTGAGCTACGAAAAAGAATCCGAGTTAGCTATCCTGAGGTTAAAGATGCATGAAAATGATAGTCGTCACGAGCAAATAAGGAATGAAGCAGATGCAGAAAAGGAAAGATTACTAGAAACATTAAACGCTAAGATTATAGAATGTACAAATCTGAATAAACAAATAGTTGACTTGAATCAGGAATTGGAAAGTCATTCAACAAAGGCAGCGGAAATGCAAGCGGCATTAGAAAACCAAGAGATTGAGATAGTTGGCCTAAATGACGAGATAACGAATTTGCAGAATCTAATGCGTTCGTCCAGTGCTAAGATACAGAAACACGTATCGTTCGCGTCTGATACTAAACCTGGTGCTGAAGGAGAACAGACTGAAAATGTTTTAAATAGGGACCTGTTGGACGCTGTACCCAGAGCTGAGCTAGACTTGGCACTGTACATGCTGCATCAGAGAGATGTGCGGTGCGAGGAACTCACGATGGAGCTCGGACATTTATTAGAAGAACGAGATACGTTACAATTGCGCTTGTCAGATTGTTTACGATTAAATGAAGATATGAAAAACAAGTTCAAAATGGCAGGCCTTGATGAGTCAATGAACTCGAGCCAAGAAACGATATCGGAACTGCCGAGCTTTACAGTAGAGAGAGAGATGGTTGACATCCACCGCGGGCAGACGTCGCGAAGCAGCAGTATAAGTGACCCGGAGGGAGAAAAGCCGAAGTTGCAGGCCAAGTGAGTATATTTACCTTGTTTAATTAGAAATTAAGGTCATCTATCAAATATCATCCATCCTGTTTAAATAAGAAGAGTTTATTAAGCTTTCGAGGTAAGAGATTAAGGAAGCGTTTATCATGTCATTTACTTCAATATATTGATTTACGCCTGAAGACTGTATCTGTTGCACTATTGCCATTCACCATCACACGGTATCTAATCTATAAAAAAATGCTGTTACTATGTTCTATGTTAAGGGGTTTGGTTTCCGCACTTAGTCCTTCAGTGGACCATTGTACGTGAGCCGACGTAGGGGTTATTCCAACCAGCCCATCTCCCTCCAGAAGCAGATTAGTCTTCCCGGTCTCCTCAGGACGTCCACAAGGAAACTTGGTTTCTTTGCGGACGCCGGCGCACTCGAGGAGCATCCGCCACCGTTTCCTCCGCCTCCATGCACGCCCTGCACAGATGACTGTCTGTGATGCCTTAAGTGTGAAAATGTTTGTTCAGTGAGCGGTGACCGGTGATCGTCCCCGCCACCAGTCGCAGGCTACCTCTGTCCAGGCGCAGAAGGAGCTTGGTCAGCTTCATGTCCAAATGTTGTTACTTATTATTGTCGTACTTGACGCAGGTTGACGGAGCTGCGCACGGTGCGTCACAGTCGCGATGTGCGGCTGCGACAGGAGAGCGAACAGAGGCAGCTGGACCTGCGGCTACTACAGCGAGACGTCGCCAACCTGCCGCCCGAAGCCGTCGACCAGCTCGCGCAAGCGCATCACACGCTCTGTGAGTATCCACTCTTAACTAGCTGAACTTTTATATTGTTATTATAATGCAAAGGTAAATACTACAAAAAAATATGAGCCAAGACGAAGACGTTAGGACCGCTAGGTCTAGAGGTCTTGCATTCCAATCCCAGGTCGAGCAAAAAAACAGGCTGTACCGAAGGCGCCTACGTATTCCACGCGCGCCTCAAATAAATATCAGCAAATCGGAGGGGGCACTCAGCGCCGACGCCTGCCGGGGCTACGGGTTGTTCGAAAGAGATACCGCGCCCCTGGAACGTAAAGGGCACAAGAAGGCACATGGATGGGTTTTAGTCAGTAAAAGTCTGACACTAGGGCGGGAGAAGTCATTTGATGATATCCCATCCGAAAAAACAAAGTGTTATTGGGTTTTTCAATGAAATTCTCAGTTGCAACTGAGAAGCTCATTGAAAAACACAAATCCTAACTCTGAGCTGCAGCTCGGAGCTTTGATGATTTGTGCCCGGTAATATGTATGTAAATAAGAACGTTTTATAAACTAACTTTATTTTATTTCCAGCTCGAGATTCCCAGAGCACGTCAACGGTTCTACTGAACTGGCTCCGAGGGAAAAGTACACCAAAAGTAGTCCACATGTGAGTCGCGCATTTATGGAATTATGGTATAGGTTATATTACTAATGAGGTTGAAACTAGCCGTCCTCGAACTCGCCGACAAAGCTACGTAGTAAATATACACAGACAGACACTTCTCTGTGGGTTAGGTATTAAAAAAACCTGCCACCACTGTTAAAGTCCTCTCTGCCTTTACTTGCATTTATCAAAAGAGCCACCACTCTGCACATAACAATTTTCAAATGTTTCGCTAAACATTTAGTTGTAAATTGTGCCCTTAGAAACTTGCCAACGAAATAATCAAATAGTTATACCAGATCGATTTCTTCTTTTGTCAATTTTCTCCACACAAGTCTCTTCCATCTGTAACCTAGTACAATAAATTAGATAGTTACCTTTAAATTAATGATCTGGTATGCGAGAATTGATTTTGCATACGATTCTTATGTTCATATAGGTTCGTTAAAAACGACCAAAGCACAATATTCTAATATATTAATGCGTGCGTGAAAGGTGATATATCGGACATAAGAAAATTAGATTGGCAAGCACGAACGAACGACGAAATACTTCATTCCTTCATCTTTCTTACCAGTAGGTACCTATTGTCTTTGTCTTACTTCCCCATTTTCGTTGTAGACAAAATTATGTATTAATTAGTGATGCTAGACGCTATAAACTGTTCCACTAAACTATCCTATTTATTTATTAATTTTATGTTTTTTTTTTCGTTATGTAATTATTGATTTTAAATTGGAATTGAGATGTCGCTGATTCCCACTATTACTGACATCATTTGTTAATTTGTGAAATTGAATTTTCCAAAGGATTTAATCGTGCCTTTTCATTCATAGGTCATAATGTAAATGTTATCGTTATTCACGTTAGCTGTTCACACTTGTAACATGTATTATTAAAATTCGGAACCTGTATAATTTATGTATATAATCAATGGATTCTATGTGAATAAGGATCCTTGTATATTGAATTTGTAAATTTGTTTCTTGATTAAACAGTGTTCATTTTATCATTTGTTTCTTTGATGTCCTTTGGTAACTTAAAAGGTGCTTGAACATTGCTTGCTTTACTCAAACTTGCAAATTGTATTATTCAAGAATTTCTTGTCCCTATTGATATGAGATATTAAACAAACGCTTCCAATAACATAATGCTCAGAAGCTAAGCCACACTGTAAGGTACTATACTATCCTTGGGTACTGAGCAGACATTGTACTATTTATACTCATGTGTAGTATTGTTAAATTGTTGGATTTTACCAATTACTGTAAATATAGGGTATGGCGGCAAGGAATATTGGTTTGAAATAAACATACTTATGTATATTTTGAATTTTTTTATTACTTTTTCTTTAGATATTTACACTCTCAACAACTTAATGTCTACTATAATCCAATATGTCACTTAAATATAATAAATCACAATATAAATCAAAGTAATGAAAATGTTCTTGTCATAATTACTTTTAGAATTTTGGTCCTTATGATATTATTAAAGTATATATTCATATAAATCGCTCAAAGCTCACTTCTATTTGAGCTGAGTAGCTCTAAAGCATTTTTTCCACTGTTATAAATCGCATCATAGGAAAATACAATTTTCCTTAACATTTTAATAATCTAAGTTCATAAACATGCTAAATTTCTTACTCTATTTCGATAAAGCCAGTCCACAAGCCAAATAGCATTTAATAAGACTAACTTCGTAATGCGTATGTTTTCCCACATAATTTTATATACAAGCTAATATATTAAGCATATATTTCTATAAAGCAGTATGTTCATGTCTGACACTGTATTTACTATTGAGATACCTAAACATTAGGTATGATACTACTCCACAACCAAGTTTGTGCATATAAAATTTGCGTTAAAGGCTTATCAAATACAGTTATCAATAAAATATTTGAAGGTATTGTATCAAGTCTCTGAGATACTAAATATATATGAATACAATATGCGTTCTTTAATAAAAATACTCGTTTAGTAGTGTAACTTATGGCACCACGTCATGCTTACAGCATATCTATGTAGTATACTATATTTACATGTTTATCTATAATATGTACATCAACACCAGATCCTAAATAGTTTATCTTAAATTCTGTACGAACAATCAGGCGTATGTGATATAACAAGAAGTACGAAAACTATAAAAATATAAACACAATACCTTACTACACATATTTCACGAGACACTTCAACATTCTGCCCGGCTTTCACACACCCATGGAAGACACTGGAGTGATTTCTTGTTCACTTTATAATATAACTATTAAAACTTAATGTGCACGTAATTATCAGAGTGCAGATATCTAACTTAACTTATTAACTTATTTTAATGTTAACCAGCACTCACTGTTTACTTCTTACGCCACCCGTACTTAATTTAATTAACACATACGTATATACCTAAATATGAAGATAATTGTATCACAATTTTTAATTAAAGTTACGAGCGCTTCGATAATTAATTAGTCTAGTCGAAACATTAAGTACAAAATAGTGGAACTTGATGACTATTGCATGTAGGTTTAGTTCAGATGGTTCAAACATAGGAACGATCGCGTGATTTAATAACTAAGTGCTAACCTAAACATCTTAAGCATGGATCACATTGTTTTTTTTTTTTATTTTCGTTTAGTAATAATCCGAAATGGTCTCGCATAGTACTTCTAAGTTAACATATTATGACTGGAAGTGACTATGATATGAAGTTAAATTAAAATGTATAACACTTATCACAATATTCTATGAACTAATATGTAAGGAACAAAGGTAATTAATCAATTTGCTTACATACATAAGTTTAAAAGTGCAATACCAAAACAAAAATATACAGCCCCTTGTCTACATTATTACCTATTTTATTTATTAATGTTGCACGGCTAGTTTTATACATAGTTCTGACTCCGTTGTGTGTTTATATATAATTATGTAAATGAACGTAATATTAGTTTTTACAATACACAAGCGTAATTTATTGCCTTCCCCCGATACAATAACATAAATCTGATGTCATTTGTTATTCCTGCTAGAATTTGTCAAATCAAAAGTAGAAAAAAAAAATGTATTTTGAACTTCTAAATGATTGAAGTGAGTAAAAGTTAAAGGGATTGTACCTTGGCTTACTTTTACTAACAGTGATTGAATCAGCTGATAAATATCTTACTAACATAATTATGTTACATACTTGCATAAAACTACTATATTTTAATTAAAAATTAACTGAAGGATTGAGTCAGTTCATGTTATAAAATAAGAAAAAAATGTGAAGCTAACTTTGGTCCCATACGAACATGTAACAAGATAATGACTATTTGTAACAGCTATTTTATTGGCATACAGATTTATAAGAGCACTCGGCAGGTGAAATTGAAGCTTAAATTATTAAGAGGTAGATTGTAATTTCAAGAACCGTATAAACTTGAACTGAAAGTTTTATCTAAAGTAAACTCGTTCAATGCAAAGTTCTAGTGAACGCACAGACTAGAGGCAAATTACAGTAGCACGCAGGGCTCACACTTATTTATTATGTATGCGCAAGTTGCGATTAGTAAGATACGTACAAAATTACCTACGTTAGAGACATATGATTGTCAGTCTTGGGTTCAGTCCTTGATCACGGGCATCTTGAACATGTTAGTTTAAAGTATTTTCGTACTAATGCACCGTAATTAAAGCAATAGTCGGCGCGCGGGGCGCCAGCCGCGGCTGTTGGCGACAGCCGACTTCAGGCGAGGCCGTTGTTCAGAAGTGCACGTCGCGCACGTCAGTGGGCGTGGCCGCGTTACTGTGCGTCTTGTCCTGCGTCGGCGGCGGCGTCCAGCCCGCGGCCTCGCGCGCCTGCCCGTTTGGGGCAGACCCGCTGCGCTCCTCGATCATGTTCTGCACCATCTCCTCGATCTGTTCAAGGCATGTCTGGAGGCAGTCCTGTAACAAAAACTAAACGTTAGTTCATCATACTTACGTGACGAGGTACCATTGAAGCTCACACATAATCTCCCTCCCGTATCCTTGCTTATAATGGGACTACAAAAGCAGTTCTAAACTTTAGTTATTTACTTACACGTATATATAGGTATAGTATTCAATTCTTTAAAGAGTCTATGTTTAGAAACTGGTTGTAAGTAGGAATTAATAGAAACTCACCAAATCGATGCGCGTGAGTTCGTGCAGGCGCGCCAGATGTCCGTCGAGGCCGAGCCCGCGCAGCGCCGCCGCGATGCTGCACGACGCCAGCGTGCTCGCAGAGTACAACGTAAACTCATAGTCTGCAACAAACAAACAACACTCCATCAACATACTGACTAAGTACCACTAACTCTTAACCTAACTCATTAATCAAGCTCTGTTGGTACATCAATTAAAACGTATATCCGTTATTTCAGCGCTCTGATTATTTAATTAAAACAAGAGCCAGTTTGTTTACTAAAACCGCAATAGGATCTGGATCAGGTCACTATTAGCAACAATTTTAATTAAATTTTCCTGCAGTGCTTCCTCATTGCATTCACAACTGAATGTTAAATTAGAAGAGGTGTATAAAGTGTAGCGCATTAGCTTTTCATGTAGGCGACGTCCGTTGACGGTGCGAATACGGCGATCGTCGGCCGTGGAGGCTAGAGGAGTGGGGCATATCCGGCAAAAGAAATGTTCCTTTCTCTGTCTCGCAGGTTGTCAGTCTCCTGTGGAGAGTGCAGCCTCAAAGGAGCCGGCACCCGCCCTCGCGGCCGCATTCCACAGGCTCGCTCCTTCGCCTCACTTAAATATTTCTCACGGGCTTACTTTGGCAAAACCATTATACCAACATACATCATATATGTGCACGTATGTAAGCTGATATTGAACGAGCACTGGATGTGTTTTGTATGAAATAACTACACGAACACGAATATCGGACAGGAAAAACACACAAATTGTAATTGTCATCATGAAAAACAAACAATGTACAAGCATAATCAGTAGGTACTGTGCGTATTGGCTCTTTGACTCCCTATAATCTACATAGGTTCAAATGGTTATGTTTTATAAATATGAGCAAATCATGCCATGCGGCTAGCTATAATTTATAAAATAATCTGCTCGTTGTCTAATTCTGCACTTCTACTACTTTTTCAGGCAGGTCGGTACCTACCTACATATACTTACATTAATTTACGGTGATCTAATTGAATAATAAGGATTAACACAGTTAATTAATTGTACAGGTAAAGGTTGGAAACTTTGAATGGGCCCTGGGAGGGTGTAAAGTACCTACCTACTCTAAATATCTGTAGAAACTGTAGTAATTTCATTACGAAACTGATTACCTAGGTAGGTACCTACATAATTAGTTTCTTCCTATATTTTCTTGAGGTTCTAAGTAGCGTTAATATCTTCTCAAAGAGACTGGAAAGAGGGGGAATCCATACTTATAGACGACTTAAAGTATATTATTTCAATGCATTTTATCAGCAGTTACTGAGTTCACCGCACATGGGTAGCTAATTCACTTGATAATGAAGCGGAAAAATCAGCTGCCTGACCTTGACGACTTATGTACCTAATAAGCTCCTATAGATATTTATAGGTAGTAACAGTAGCTTTTACTAATGGTCGAAGCGAAACATAAAAATTTGTTCCCACGCTATTGAAAGAGTGAGATAAGAAACCACAAATGCCCACTAACTCGAAGACGCAAACAATACGAGTGAAGCCTACAAGGGCCTCCATTCATCATTAAGTAGACTATTATACCAACCAATGTATGGATATCGAACACTCTTTTAGCTCATTTAAAAGATTTATTTTCAATTTTTTTTATTTGCATGTCGGCATACCCGAGATAAAGGGAACAGGCAGAGGGAACGAATAAAAAGAGAGAGATGAAACAACGAAAGCGGCCGCTCACTCGAGGTATTTGCATAATCTGATGTTAATCAAACAGCGCAGTACCCGGTGCGCGTCCGAGCCGAGAGCTGCCGACAGCCGACCTGGGACGAGCAGGCTACAGTCCCTTTGTCACGAGCGCATCAAGATCAACAGCCGCTCTGATCACCGAGTGTGATGACTACGCAGTAGGTACCTAGGCGGGCTAGCTGCAGCGGTGCTCGGCACAGGACACACACGTAGCGGAAGCGAGACCGTCCTTATTAGTCGTGACGACGTTTTTTTAAACTCAGTGTGTAATCCAAGTTCTGGGTTTCATGGCGGTAGTGACATAATTTCTACGTTATTGCCCTTGAAAATGAAGTACATACGTAATAGATGCCGTCGACTGTCGGCACAGGTACCTTCTACTATAGTAGCACGCGCAATAGTCGATTCGCGAGGTGAACGATCCCACAAGGCCGGACTACTCGTAGGTACCTATTCGTTTGGAAGTGGACTGAAATGGCTCAAAACTATTACATAATCGACAACTACCTACCTATTCGAATAGACACTGGCGTGTTCTTTAATTATTAGAAATCCATTTAAATGCAATGCCTAAAAGCACAAAAAGGCTGTCATAGCTGTGTGAACAACTGGTTATTTACTTGAAGATTTAATCGATTTATCTATAATCGGGCATCGCTAGTGCGAAGATACTACACGCGGCATTCATTGCCCACCGGAACAAATACCGCGCGGCCCCCGCAACATCGTCGACGCGACGATTGCTATCCGATGCGAAGCGCGAGCATGTGAAAGAAAACGTCCGACGCAGATAAGATAGATACCTACCTGTCTCACGCAATATAGGCCGTCACACTTCGCACTACACCTACCTGTGAGAACTACTATCCTATTACTGAATCTCCAAAAATAACCCTGAACGAGACAGCACATTTTTCAATGCAAAATACCTATGAATGTACTTACTCATAACTTATCATCATCATTGGGAGGTAGAGGCCGGCGAGAATTGTCAGCATTAAAATAACCCATTACAAATTTTATATCCCCACGAGTTATGATTCCAGGAGTAAATTGTGCCATTCAAATAATGATACTTAATGCGGGCTCGCTCGATACCGCGAAACAACGTCAAGTCTACACGATCTCACCGCTGGAGGGTAGTATAACACACAGAGCACACAACTGATATACATATTATTATATGCCTACGTTGTTTTCATTTAACGGAGGTAAAACCTGTGGTATTATCCGAATATTCACTATCAAAGATAATGGACCTTTTGTAGTTTTTTGTTTTATGGTGACACTAGAACCGCGGTATGCCTGAATTAACTCGAAGTTTCAAAATCATCAATATTTCATAAATGGAAATGTGTAATGTTGCGCACTCTGCTGACTACATTACAGGAGGAGATTTCATTCGCCTCGGCCTCGGACTCACAACACAAGTGAGAGATGATATTCGAGAAGCAAGTGAAATAAAAGGGCTGGAGCGTGAACTTCTTGAACAAAAAACAATACGACAGCGGCGGCGAACAACAAAAACCGTTGCACAAAAACATATGATCCCATGAGGGTAGCGGGGGGGTGCAGGCGGCGGGGGGCCGGAGTCCCGAGGCGTGCTGGAATGCGCTCGGGCGAGCGGCGTGGGAGGCGCCGGCGCGGCCGCGGCCAGGACACACACACGCCGCCCTCGCCCTCGCGCCCTCGCCGCGCATAGCCCTCACTGTAAACAAACCTATTCACATCTCGCTACGCTCTCTGCTAGCCGCCGGCGAACGATAACCATCTTCTCCACTAATAAATTGACTTACACCATAACCTAAGCATTCTACACCTAATAAATAGGGAATAGATATCCAGTTACACAATAAACAAGTTTAGCTTATGCATTGAATACTATCTTTTTTTTGTGTTTTCTTTCATTTTTAAAGAATTCGGACTTGCTTGTTCATCTCCACTAATATGTAGTAAAATAAGCCCTCTTCGTTTATAATAAAACCTTAATTTTAAAGGTACGTATTAAAGGTGCGTACCAAATTAAGAAAACTTAAAACAATTTACATTACTGTGGTTGGAATTCCTTGGTTGCGTAAAGTTCAGTAAGAATTGAAAAAAAAGAGAATAGAAAGTAGAGTATTCTAAAGTTCAGTGACATGTGTCCGTCGTAGACCAACGCGATCCGCAGCGCAAGGCGACATTGTCGTGACAAAACGTGGTATCTAGATGCTAATTACTGTCTGCCGTTGCAAACAAAACGTTATTTCTCATTCAAAACAAGTGAACTATCTATGGAAGACATGACATTCAGCCTTAACCTGACATTGTTACAAGTAAGCACTTATATCTATTTTTACTTAAATCCGTTTGAGATGTTTTTATGACGAGGATTAAGTGACCCTTCTGTTCATGTGTTTGATGTGGACTGGTTTTGACGGTCGAGTATCAGCTGACATCATCCCTATACTTATATTTGGGTGAAGAGCAAGGAATGCGTACCTCTGGCGGCGAGGGCGATGAAGGTTTGTGCATGCCTGTGCACCATCTCCGTGTTGACGAGGCCTCGCAGTGGCAGCCGCGACAGCAGCAGCGGCAGGAAGTCGTGCGCCGTCACTCCCGCCACGTCCCACTTTAGCTTTGACAGCACCAGAAGCTCCCAACTCTGTTGACAACGAAGCAACACATTTAACAACCGCTTTATAAATAGAAGATTTATCATAATACCAGAAAGGTCAATATCGGTGCGCTTGGATAATAAAATAGCATTCCTGTCGCCACATCCGCCACTATAATCACTAACTCGCCGAGTTTTGCTCGACTTCCCGGAACGGAGCGTAGGTAGTCCCCGGTGCTGTGTTGTGCAATCAAATGAACAATGTTATAGTTTTAGTTCATGTTTTGTTTAGTCTCATTCGGAAACAATGTTACTTAACGTACCAACTATTAGGCTTCCGTCCCATCGGAGCTTAGTAGTGAAGATAAGCTACGAAATTGTGTGCCTATTTCCATTAAAATTAAAACGTGACACAGCGAGGAGGGTAAGATATGTCATGATGATTCGCCTATCTAATTTTATAAAAAAACGTAGCTTCGTTGAACTCTTTTCCTAAGCCAAGCTAAGCTGTGAAAAATATATTGGTTGATTTGATACACATTCTTTGCAAAGCAGCTTAGCACAGTTCTGGTATAAAGGCACCTTTGCGCTTTGAATCGACTAGTTCAACACACATACCTACATAATTATAGCCCGTGTCTTTAGCAAGCTTATTTAGATACTGAACAAAAAAGCTCTGCTTTAATTACCGTTGTGATAGTAGTCAACATCTAAGATACATTTACACGCATGGTATGTTAATGTAAGTATGTATGTACATTTCTAATTATAAACATAGATAGAGGTGACGTAAGTGGCATTCTGGCTTTGTATCCCTATCATATTAATATGCAAAAATAGAGCTCCTTGTAAAGAGTAGCCTCCTACAAAACAAATGGCAAATCAAAGACGACGAACCTGTTTATCTTTATCAACTCGTTATCTTTCGAGAACCAAGCTACAGTTGACCTAGATTGAAAACAACTTTGTTGTATCAAGCTTGACGTATGATGTAGGTACCTTCAACTTAGTGCTGAATGTGCTATCTATAAGAATGTAAACGAGGCAGAATATCCCTAATATTTGAACGGCCGTTTCATGAATAAGTTGATTATTTTGTGTACGTACACACTCGTACATGCACACGTTGTATGTCCGTTGACAGATAATACTCGATGTTTACTTAACTCAATCGGCGGGGTCGACCGCGGTGGAACGGCTGTTACTTTTCACTCGACCGACTATACTTCTCATTGCGATGAGCTTAGAGTCGGCATTTGTTCAGCAAGGGATCGCAGTTAGGGCATATAGATTCTCCGCGTATCATGTTTATGAATGAATGAAGTATCACTGGAAGTCGAATTAAATCGGTACTGTGTATGTGTGAGAGTGTGCAGCACGACGTTACAATGACGCTATCAGATTTAATAAATAAGTATGAATAGGAGCATTGCCAATGAAGAACAATAATTTATAACGCGTTGACACAGAAGCTAAAAAGAGTAGGTGAGTAAGTAAAAGCGGTTAGCAACGACAGTATGCGGGTCGACCGCGAAATGAAAATATTCAGCTATCATTTAACTTGCGACTGGTTAAAAGCTCTTTGAAAACAATGCATTCATAAAATGTTCACCGCAAATGTAGGCGGAGAAGACGGACACGCGGATCCATTGGACGTTATTTTGAAAACAATAGTTATGATTTTTATGTTCTTGGCCCCTATCAGCTGATCTCATAAATTAGCCGAGCGATCCGCGTGTGTACCGGTGTGGCAGTGCGGCGGCGGCGTGCGCACACATCACACATGCGTGGAGTCGCTCCACCCGAGACGGATGGAATGCAGCTCGTAAAGTTGCAGGCGAGTGTTCATTAGAGTGGCGGAGGCCGGCCGGGGCCGGGTGCGGCGGCCGCAGCAGTTATCGAACCACGTTACAGCCAATAAAGCGAGCTATGCAAACAGCCCTCGTTGCCCGCAACACACTCGCTGAATTCCACACTCGGTTCCCATGCTTTATCCAATTTCATCGAACGGTGTGACTGCGCCGCTATTAGAATCAAACAATGAGCTCGGTGTCGCGTGGCCACTAAACTCATGAGACTAAACAACTTCGGAATTTTCCAGATGCGGATGGGAACACGCAGACTTACCGGAGGTTATTAAAAAGTAATGATGAAATGAAGTATTTATGCGTTATGAACGTGAACAACTGTTTCAAACTCTGACTGCTTGAACCTATGGAATAACCCAGACGGGATAGGCATCAAATTCTAGTACCAGTAATTCCTAATTGGAGACAGTCATCGATGAAAACCTCAGGAGTGCAGTATTGAATACAAAATTTACTGTGAGCGTACAAAACGTGTTAGGCATGTACAATATCGCAATTCTTACGTAAGACATTATAACCATCAGCGCATTCCTGTAAAATGATTATATTGACAGTTACAAGTCCCGGCGCGCGGCGTATGTACAAAGCGATAAGGTGACAATATGCAACACATTATACAATGTTAACATAGTTTAATAAGCCCATGTTTATTGAAAATAGTAGCAATCAAACGTCTTATGTAGTGTCGTTAGTAAGACGAGTTTACATGGTGTTTGCGTGGAGAGCCGAGTGACGGCCCTAGGCAGCACAATGGGCACGACTCGGCTCCCAGGCCGCGATCCACATAGCGATGCTACTAACCACAAAATTTTCATTTTTTCTTCCCCCACGGCCACGACCCGCATTGGAAGAGTTGCTCAACAAGTACGTACCCAGACCCACCCATTGGAATTTCTTTACTGTTGAAGGTACCTTTTTTATTGCCGAATCGTACATTAATAGTAATGGCTGCTTAAACTATAATCTTTATGCGGAATGGGTCTAATGTATCAAACAGAATATATTATTGACGTTATTGGAGCAAGCTGTCAGGAAACTAGTTGAGTACGTACAATCTGCGGCGAAATAGTAATAGTAGAAGTAGGCGACGTATGGGCGTGATGTTATTAGGCGAGCTAAATGACACAATTTTCTAACGAGGCGACAGGCTGGCAGCGCGCTGCACCTTCACTCGTGTGCACTGAGGTTATCAGCGCACGCGCTCGTTAACACAATTTCTGTACTAGCCTAGGTGTCATACAGCACATGCAGTTATCTGAGTGACTGATCGTTTTCTGATCACAATGCTCAGGAGACCGCGGCCTCCGGGTAAAAAGTAACAAAGTAAAGCCGAGCGGAGAGGCCTCACAGTTCCGAACCGGGTGGAATGCGACTGGTTCTCCGACTTTTCAATAGCTTGCTGGATAAATTCAACTTTCTGGCCACAAACGGCACAAGTTACTTTTCCAATCGATACACGGTATGTCTCCTATTTAACATAAAAAGTGTATTTATCAAAATAGGTGAGAGTGCCAAATATACTGTGACATAAAAGTTGACGTGTATTTTATTGATGTCTTTCAGCCAAATTTAGCTAGAAGACTTTACTTTCGAGAGTATATAAAGTCAGGTACAAAGGCAGTGCACACAAGAAGTCGTTTTGTTCTGTCGCATTAATTCTTGGTTCGCGGGGGAAGTTGCATTTGCACCGGAAACAAGCAGCGGCGCGCCGTGAGATCGGCAAACAACGCGCGCTCGTGCTAATATGCTCGTTCCTCATATTCTAAACAATAATTTCCTTTAACAGATTATTGCATTCCAGGATTTATTATTAGGACTTGAAATAGGGTAGCCCCTTATAACTAACTCGTAAATTCCTTTTCTAAACTCGTACGGCCTGCACCGATACTAAACATCCAATATGAACACGCTATCGAACTTGATTGTGCCTGTAATAGTTCTCATTAAAGTTAAATTTTAACCGTAAACGCAATATTGAATAGTCTTTTGACAAACTGGCACCGCGGTCGTAAACTTATGCTTCAATTATAATAAACGTTTACAGTGGTAGTGTGGATGTGAGAACGCGCAGGTTTTATGGGCGAGCGCGCTGGCGGCGGGCGGCGGCGGCGAGCGCTGCACGCCGAGAGCCCCGCATTAAGAGCCACTCGGATGCCAGGACGTGCTCTTTTTGCTCCAGCCGTGCGGCCGCGCAGCCTCGCCGGCCAACCGCCAACAACCTCAACAATCAAATCTAACCGATTGTTCACTCACACGGCTCCGCGACACACATCGTCGACACACACCTCGCCACTCGATAGATCTCTCCGACGTTAAACACAATCGTACACGTAGAAAAACATTCACGGGTGAATACACTAGCTTCCATCGTGTACACTTAGATTTAGATAAAAACTTAATTAATTGGTGCAGATTTCCATTAGCTGCACTTGAATGAGTGGTTATAAAGATGAGCACATTTAAGTACCTACTCTACGTACGTGTAATTATGTGCAGGTACCGTTAATGCGATAATATGTGAAAGATTCCAAAGAATTGATAAAGCAATGATTATAATGAACTACAATCGGTCGTTTTTTTCTTTATCGACACCAAAATTTTGACAAAAATGTTGATGATTGGCTTAATTGAAGCATCTACGATATTTCGTAGCGGGTCTACGAAAGTGCTACGAAGCCGATTTTACCTGCGCTACGAAGACTTGCTTGAACAAAATTACAAATTGTGAAGTTAATTTGCAAGCAACATATTAATTTATCGTGTCTGTTTATATTATTCCACAAACATGTATTTTTCTTTACGATTATGGATTCGATATTGAATTTAGTGGCAGGTCAAGCATGTGTCGCTTGCTACAGGACCGCGTGTAATTATCATTTATTTTATATTGTATTTATCGAGAATTTTATGGGTATCTGTAAATGCCGTTAGTATCATAAACAATTTATTTATTATTGATACTAAGACGCGATACATTTAACTTGTATGGCACTCATGGACGGCATGACTCAGTGAATTAACATAACGCGTATATTGCAGACGAACATTTGCAGAGTCCCACTCACGAGTTCACGACTGACGTGTAAAAAATTCAATCGTGAAAAATTAAAAATACCTAGCCAATTTGAACGTGCGATCCATTTACGAGTGTGGTGTCGATCTGACGAGTTTCGTGAGATGAGATTAGGTGAGCGGTCGCGAGCGCGACTTGCGCGGCGCGTGAGAAAAAATAAGCTGCATGCTTCGCCTGTAATTGGTCTGATTGAAACGCGAGCCTCGTTCGGCGGTTCTTCCGAGAAGTCCGTCGGCTCGTTAGGGGACAGTGTCCGAGGGCAGCCCTCTCCCAGACCGCGACTGCCGCGACCTGTCGCATTCCACGACCACCGCTCGCCATACGTATCTCGTATAATTACAATTCATTTCGTATCGACGTTTACCAGCGCCCTAATTTAGAGCAAGCGTTGCTATTCAGTACAGAACATTATGTTAAAAGTACTAGCTACGAAGATATCAATAGTTTACTAATAGATACCCAATTGTGAAATAGTCGTCACTAAATACTGGTACATAACGTAGTGCAGAGCGCGGAATGCACTTGCACCGCAGGCAGAACGAGTCGTGTATATTATGACGCGCGAAAATGTGGTATGCACTTATTATCTACGGGACGAGCGGCGATCGACGGGGCCCCGGCGGGTGGCCGCGCCGCGCCCGAAATGCAGCACACAGCTAACACGTAATACGTTATATTAAAAGCAAATACCTACTACACATGAAAGAATACCACACGGATGACAATGATCGCTAATCTGTCATCTTCGGTTGCGTTTAACCTTGCATAACGGCACTGAATTATTGAAATACTTCAACCTAAATGCCAATTGCCGGATTCCCTTAATTATGATTAACAAAGTTGTCCACGTGTATACAATATTGCTAAACACTGCACAAAACTAGGACCATAACTAATAATGGTTGGCTAAGAGACTGGTACGAGCTATGACAGCGTCGTTTATTACAGCTGGATAATTAAAACGTAATATTTTACCATTTATACGGTACCTACATATTGTTAATACGACACGTATCTACCTACGGAACTTACATTTGGGTCTAAGTTCTAACCGAACATTACGTTAAATTCAAGACTTACAATACCCTATCTGCCTAGTATTACATAATACATAACGTAATCTTTCTGTAAATACGGATGAACGGTTCGCATTTTGCGGTTTGTTAACGATTATTTTTTATACAATGAAGTGCCAAGTTGGCGATTAAAGCAAAACAAGGAAAAATAAATAATTAAGTTTTATGCTGGATGGAACCGACACCCCGGCCAGGAAACAGTATCCTACACGAACGCCAGTTATTATTGTACTTGACCTTTTCATTTATTTTGGATGCTATTAATAGGAGGCTAGTTATTTATATCTGTAGAGTATCGTTTAGTCACCGATGTATGAATGTTACAAACTGAAATGTGTGTATTTTTAATTATATTAGTCACCTTACGCAGAGAATAGCTAATTTGTTCACATAGTGGACATGAGAAGAAGAGTACATGTGGTGCGATAAATCACATCATAAAGTCGGCGCGGCGGCGGCGTAGCGCCTACAGTCGATCACTCCATAGATATAATTAATGTTCCGAGTTCCGACATAAAACTGGAATTCCAATCTCTCGCGGATGTTCAGAGCGCGAATGATTTAGAAATCAGCGGCGGAGTGAACGACACGAAAGCACCTAGAAGAGTTAACTGCAAAATTAGTGCATGCAGCGCGTGCACAATGCAAAAAGTCAGCCACACGAAACTGCATGATTAATGAGATCAGCTGTTTCCCGAGGCGAAGAAAGTTAATTAAATCTTCATATTACTTCATATGGCAGTGCGCGAAACACCGGACGCACCTACTCCGTGTGCTATTGATGTAATTAGTGGTACGCAACAAATAAACTGATTGATACGTCGATGACAACGGCATGCGGCACGTTGTGTTATCATGCGCTTGCGTGATAGCTCGTCATACCTATTGGATTAAAGGCTAATATTACAGCTACTATTGTACTACTTACACATAGGTCGGTGAGTGTGATACTGTTGGCGGTGTAGAACACGAGCAGCTCGGCGGGCAGCGCTCGGGCACCGGGCTCGCGTAGCTTGGAGGACAGCAGCAGGCACGCTGTGCCCAGCAGCTGCACCTGGCTTTTGCTGACTGCGCATGTGCTCAGGAACCGGTCCAGGTACGAGATCGCTAATGGGAACACCTCCTCCTGGCACCCCTGGTCTTCACATACCTGCGAAACAAAATGACGGTTGAAAACATGAACGACTCACGTCAAACAGAGCAACTGTTTTGTTTCTTAGAAACTACGCGTTGGTACCGCACCCAGGCCATTGCTTAGTTTATCATCCGGAATTCCTGATAACCTATATATAAAATGGAAATACACACTTATTGCGATAAATACAGCGCGCGTTACTTTCCTGCAGCAGTTACACGTTCCTTATCAACGTTAATGATTCCTGAACGTACTGGACTAGGGCCGCGACTGTTCGTGTTATAAATCAATATTAGCGCATATATTAGTCCCGAATTTACGGATATAACAATTAGATCATCTTGATGTGCTTGTTTATCGAAAGACGCTGTGCCGTTGAGGGCCGGAAAGATGCAACCCTGGACGACCACGCGTAGCAGTTCGAGTGCTAGTGATGTCTTTTCCTTGGTGAATATTTAAATTTATAGCATTTTGATTTCTAACTATTGAGCAGATAAGTTGATTTTATAGGTACACATAGTGTTGGATATAACGTAAAGGTTCCAAGTAATATTAAATCCTTTCCATAAACGTGAAGGTAACGTAAAATGGAAATCAGGAGAAAGCGAAAGGAGATAGCCCAAAGTAGTCATAAAGTAAATAGGTATTTAGAGTGTCATGAGAGACGGAACGTCGCAGTTTGTTCCCGGCATAGTTTCGCACGGTAACGCGACTCGCGAACCGGCACGGATCTAATCGTATCACCGTGAAAACAAAACATGCACCTACTATAACGTACCTATAACCCGCTGCATACCGCTCAGACTCTCACGCTCTACCTCGCCCACAGGTACTTCAAACTATCTCGACCGACTATGAGTCTTATGAGTTATCTACCTATCTAATAATATCATTGTCAATAATGACGAGTGCAGTAATACAAGCCCAATTGAGCGACAAGTCGTATTAACCGAATAAGTAAATAAAAACGATTACCAAATGACACAAATAATCGTGTCTAGGTAGGTACGGTATTTAGGTAGGTACCGGAATGTAATGAATGACACAGGCAGTTATAAAACAATGTGATCTTAGGTATGAAATTTACTGGTTATTATCAGTAGTAGTAAGTAGGATCCACACACGGCCAGCAGTTGCCGGTTCGCGGTCATCCTTCGTTTTAAGTCACATTTAAGTAGGTACCGTGCAAACTTAGATATAAAAGGACACATCGGACACTACAGCGGAATACCTATAAAGCCGCGATCGTAATTTAGATAGTGGGCATTACAAAATGTAATAATACGGATTCCGTGAACAATTCTTGAATCGTCATGCGATCGCGATCGTCTGCTTTTTGGGTGCGCCTGATGATTAAACATAAAAGTTAAAGCGAGCACGTTGGGGATGTCATTGACCCCACAGACTGAGGATCGTTTCGGTCTGCTTGTGCTGAAACGCCGGTATGCGACTAGTTTAAGTGTAAGCACGAGGTGAGCCGAGGTGGCGACTGCGCCGGCTGCCGCGAGCTCGTGGGGCGCATGTGCCAGCAGCGCTCGCGCACCGTGACGTCAGCGCCGCGCCGGCCGGCCGGCTCCACGTGGCGCAGCCGACACTAACTACTCCATACTCCAGTTAACCAAGTTACTTAGATAATGAGCCCTACATGATACTATCTACGATCGCTTCACAAAATTTAATTACGACATCCGGAACTTTTACCCAGTAAAATGTACTACTAGTTAAATTCTACAAACTAAATAAGCAAAGACCATAATAAATTACACGTCATGTAGGCCACTGACTACGAACAATGACGTTGGTGTGCGCGCTAGTAATTATTTATATGTACATTTATACAAGCAAAGATAAGTGCGCAGCGGAGCGTCAGCTGTGTGCGTGTCAAAATCAGCTGATTATTCAAATAGAACGAGCGGAGTCTCATCGGTCGGCGACCGCGACCGCCCGCGCTCGCGCCGCCGCCGGGGCCCCTCCTCGCACTGCGCACGCTCGCCACCACTAAGTACCTAAGTACTCGTGCCTACTTACACCGAATAACTCAATTTTAACTTTAGTCAAACACTGATCATGTTCTCGAGATATTTACGACGAACAAGTAGGTTAGGTGCATATTGTTGTTCTTATAAGATTCTAACATGTGGAACGATACAGTAATCAGCTGATCGTGTAAACAAAGTGTAACATCCAGTTTAGAAATAGCTGCGTAATCGCTTGAGGTTTTTATGAACACCATCCTGCAACAACACAAATGCAACACTCTTCCACTACTCTAGCATTGAGGAGTTATCTCCGAGGAGCCGAGCAGTCACAGAGGCGGCGCGAGGGTGGCGAGGCGAGGGGGCCCGTCAGCAGACAGTGGCGAGAGCATACGAGGGCCACTGGTGCCGCCGGCGACGGCAGGGAGTACCTACACGTGGCCGGAAAACGAGACAAAATGGCGATCGTTCGGGTTGCGCGATCCGCGGATGGAGCGGTGTGGGTGCGGCATGCGGCGCGGGTGCGCTCACCTCTAGCATCCACTCGGCGACGAGGCGGCGCATGTGCGGCGTGACCTCGGCCTGCACGGTGCCAAAGTAGTTGGCGGTGACGGCGTAGCGCTCCTCGGTGCGCAGCAGGTTGTCGAGCACGCGGCGCCGCAGCAGCACTGGGTCGGGCGCGGCGGCCCGGTGCCCGCGTACCGGCGCACGCACGCTCTCGCCGCTCTCGGGGCTCACGCGCTCCGCGCACAGCAGCTCCATGGTACACCGCACTGCGGCTTATTGACAGCTCGCGTCGCGGCCGGTTTCGGCGTATTGTGTCAGACAGCTGATCGTGCGCGAGCGGCCGGCGTGGAGCGATGCGCGTGGTGTTGCGACGACGGCGAGTGCCCGAGTCGCAGTGAGCCACCGGTAAGCGCCTCGCCGCCGAACATATGATCGGCGCGGTGCGGGGGCGGGGCGGGGCCCGTGAGGCCCGCACGCAGGTTTCTCCCATTCGACGTTCAAATAATAATACATAACATGTTTTCTTGCTCGCTCGCGCTTTGAGGTACTTCTCACTCGGTCTCGATGCTTGCTTCTCATTCTATTAGGTAAGTACGTAGGAAAGGTAGGTACTACCTACAGAGATGAATTCCACGGATTGAATACATAATATGTACCCAGTCCAATAAATAGAAATATACCCATTGTGTACCTAATTTTTCAGAAGACCTAGATATACCTACCTATTTGTCTAGTTTACCTACTTCGCAATATTCGCTCATCGTAACAGAATGCACTTGTCTCGTGTTTACAATAGTGCAGCATTGCAAGATCACGAGTGGTCGGTGGGGCGGCCGGCGCGGCGCAGGCGCTGGTGGCGGCCACTGAACTGCTGTGAACTTTTCACATCGCTTAAAGTTAGGGCGGCGGATGTTCTGTCACAACGTCCTAGGCGCTGTAGCACTGTTGCGTCTGCACCCCTACTTCTCTAGTGGAGTCGTGGTGATGGTTTTTAGTCTTCTCCAGTTTAGCTAGACTAACTCATTGTCTTGCCAAATGTCAAAGGTAAACGACAAACGACCTGTCGATAGAAAAGGTTGACCAATTAGGTACCTACCTATTTTTTTTATTTACAAAATAACAACCTTTTCCCTTTGAAAAGCAACCAAGTAAATAAAATTTTATACCTACTTACAATTTATAACTTTCATGATCTATATTTAAATAAAATTATAAATCCATTATATTGTCGTCATAGGTAACTACTCACTCACCTACTTTTTTACACACGAAAGTATAGGTAAGCAAATTAAAGTTATTTACCTTTTATTTTTAGTCAATTATTCATTTCATAGGTGAACGCATCATAAGCCGCAGGGCGCGCTTTGCGTTAAAATAGGAAAGACCGTCTGTTACCTACCTATTCAAGGTCGTCTTTGAGCTGACCATACTATTCTATAATACAGGGATTCTCTGTGACAAAAGGATAGGCAACACTTCTGCGACCACCATTTCTCTAAAGGCAAAAAACTGGGCAGTTCTGGAAATATTACATACATACGGGTTGAATTGATAACCTCCTTTTTTTGAAGTCTGTAATAAAGACCGTTGCGGCGTTTGAAACCCAATTTGTAAAAACACGATCGAGTTTAGGCAGGTTAATACCTACCTGGTAAGGGCAAAGACAAAAGTCTATTTACACAGTTACTTTTAGATTGACATTTATATAATTTTCACAGATTTTCAGCATTTCGGAAAGTAGCTAGTAGCAAAAAGCTTATTTTATTTTATGAAGGTTTTACGTGCATTCTGTAGTTCCTTGAATATCAATAGAATTAAAAATCTGATAGGTATTTGACTTTATCGCTGACCGTCTACCTTGGTCTACTTACTTATATTTTATTAAGCAAAGTCATGGCTCAAAATAAAATATTTGGATTGAATCTACCCCTGCCGTCCACTCATAGTTAAGGTTGCTTAGGTAGGCAGTAGAAGGTTATCAGATACCAATTAGGTAGATAGTTACTTACATGTACTAATTAAGAAAATTGTAACAAAGCTGATGCAATTCTAAATAAATAGGCACATGGGACCTAAGTATATTTATATATTTACCTATATTTTTCGGCGAACTGTGGGTGTACATCGGTACACCTCTGCCTAACCCTACGGGGAATACAGGCGTGATGGTATGTTATTGATGGTTTAAAAATATTGTATGGAAATTCTAGAATGATTGTTATCAGCTGTCCAAACTGGCCATGGGACTTACAGTTACGTATAGGTTACAATTCGGGGAAGTCCCGAACTTCCAACACGTTCTGACCCCACAGGACAACGAAAATAATAATAAAATCTGTTATAGGTTGGTTCGCACTTAGGTAGACAAATATACAGGATAAGGACATTATTTATAAAAACGACCGTTTCATGAATGTTTCGCTTTTAATGAGTTTAGGTTTCCGACCCGATAAAATCCTTAGAATGTATCACAAAAAATTTAATCGATTTTGCGAGTCTGTTGTGCATAAATACAATGATAAAACATTAAGAATTCGATCAAGCTATACTCGCATCTAGTAACACACTCGTATCAAGTTGAAAAGTAAAAAAGTAGGTGCCTGTGCTTACGCAACACACACCTAAGTATGGTACAATGTACATGAAAACTTACAAGTGACCTGAATTCTTGGAAATGGGGCGGAAAATACGTAGGCAGGTACCTAAGTAGTCGATAAATAGTAGGTACTCGTTATATAATTATACTTCGAAGGAATGCTACAAAGAAAACTATAATTTTCTTCCGTGCAGACAATTTTTACGTCATTCGATCGTAGATCGTAGATCATCCGAAATCATAAAAACCGAGTGAAATCTGAAATTTTAATCGTCACGGTTTTTTGACGCAATATCTTAGGTACCTCCATACCTACTGTAGCCGAGGTTATCTATGTCGCGTCGCGATGTAAGATTTTTAAGATTTTTGATGACATTTTCCTAATATGTAATTGAGTAGGTACACTATGCTATAATCATGCCCATAATATAGTTGTTGTGTGTAACGTCCATTTCTGGCAAAACGTGTTTATAATATCCAGCAGCTTATTACTGAAAACGTTAGTGATCGATCGTCGATTTGTTCTCATTGTTGAATGTCAACGGCCATATAAAAGCACTTGCTAGCAGCGGGTCGATCAACTCCTTCGCGGTTTTTTGCTAATTCAAATCCGAGGTGTGCAGGCGCAGGGCTTGGTGCGCAGGAAGCGCGCTATACTATAACCGTGCGTCATTAATCACCGCCTAGCCGGCTTCCTTCACTCCACTTGGCAAATGTGGGGGCGACACTTTTATTGTTTCGCGTATTTTTAATTTTTATTGCATACGCCTCGCGTTACTTTCTTTCTGCGGTTGACACTTGACAGCTTCACGCTCGTAAAACGCTACTATACTGTTTGTGCAAAGTTCGTAAAAAGATTGTTAGAGTTTTTATAACAATCATAAAAGGAGCCGCCATCAGTGTGTAACAATTCTTCTAGACCTTTGACCGGATACGCGCTTAGTTTCCTTACTTATATTGAAATGAGCTTGAGCGCAAACAATGAACAGAATTCCAAAACACGGCAATAATAATATTGAATGCTTAGTGCGAGCGGGACATCACTCTTTCTTGGAACCACGACACTGCGTAATGGAACGCGGCAAAATGGAATGCAACCGGCACCGTAGCCGTTGATCCGCTGAACCGACGACTTTTACTAAAAGTAATGTAGGAAGCCACGGAATATCTATAGTAATAAGGAAACCATGTAAAAATATTTAATCCTACTGAGAATAAAAGAAAATCCAATACTTACTTGATTGACATTAATAAAATTAAGCTCTTATCAAAATGCATTTATTTATTTTCACCAAAGTACCTAAATAGAAAAGATACTTAATTGACTCTCTAGGAACCTGAAAAAAAAATGTTGGGAATGTGCATAAAAATATTATAATTGAGATTGGGTACCTAATGTAGCACCTATATATTCCTAATTTTAATATGTTTTGTATTATTAAACTCTTACAAGTATGTCATTTGAATCTGAAACGGTTTACCAATATCCGATTGGTTCATGAATCATTAAACATTAGGTCCACATTATTTTAAAACCATAAAACTTTTCGTCCAAAACAATTTTCTCCCACTAACGTTTTGTTAACATAACCAATTATAGCAAACAATCTACATACTTACAATACACAGTTAGTCAAAACTGAAACGGCTAGGTTAGAACTTTGACCACACAACGTCAGATTTTCTCTTTACAAAGGGTTATGGTGGCGAAACGTTGGTAGGAAAAGTCCTTTGGATGATAAGTTAATGGTTTAAATTTAAAGATAATTTTGGCCAATGGTTCATGGACCAATCGACTGTTGGTAAAGTTGTTACCGTAACAATCCTAGACTTAACAGTCTTGGTTTAAATCATTACTTAAGCATTTTTTTTTGTAATAAGACGGATTCAGTTTCATGTCTTTTCTTAATAATTATGTACTCGTACATATTATAGAAAAAATATTATTTATGTACCTACTTTTACCTAAGATAACAAAACCTGGAATTGAAGTGGTTATACATGTATGATGTTGCGAAGCTTTCTGTGAGGGGTTATTTCACTAAATTAGAGTCTTAGATACTTCAATACATAGTTGAGTGTTGTTAAATATTTCGGTGTCACAGGTGTTTTTGGTATGGCACCGGCTATTTTTACATCTTCCTAAATCTATAAAAAAGGAACCAGTAACAAACTTCAAGAATAAACTTACTGTTTCATTATTAAACAAATGTTATTACTCCGTATCGGATTTCCTAGTTGATGTGATATGTTTAGTTGTGTTAAATGTAACCCTAAATTCAAATTAAACATTGAAAAGAACTTAATTCTTGTCAATGTTTAATTTGAATTAATGTTTTGTATGTTTGATGATGACCTGCATCAATGTTTGCCAAAATGGTAGAATGTAATGTGATTCCTAAGATCACTGTAACCACCTTATTGTAAATACCTACATTTTGACTTCTGAGCAAATAAATGAATATTCTATTGTATCACCATGACTCGTGAAAAAAAACCTTAATTAAACATTTTCTCATAATTATTTACCATTTTACACATTATGTTACGACTTTATTGAGGTTGGATAGAGAATTTTGTCCCTTCGAAGATCAATATTAACAACATATTGCTGTATCAATCCTCAAAATTTCAGGCATGCTAAAATAAAGCAGGTCTGGTGGCTCTAGGATATCAGTCCTTAAGCTTTTACATCCAACCACGGCCTTCAACAGTCAATACAAAAGCACGAGGAATATAACAGTTATTATAATAGATATCAATCATGTAGTTCCTACACTATTATAATACATACCTAGTCTAGATTTGGTCCATCCATTTGAATTCTCGAGACAGCTTATTATCTACTATATAATTAAAGATTACCATATTAATATATAATATATATTAATATATATTAATAAGATACCAGTATACCTACCTCAGGATTGTATTTAGAGTTGAAGTTAAGAAACCATTTCTAAACAATTCAAAAACAATAATTACCTGTTCAATAGAGAATGACAAATTGGGAAGGGCATTCGAAATTGAGCAATCGGATTTTAACGATGTCAAAAAGCTTTGCCGGGAGAAAATGGCCGACGTAATTGCAACATAGTTAGAAGAAGCAACATTTTCTAACGGATTTTCTGTATGACATCTGTAGTCATCAATTTTATTGTTATTAACATAATGTGTCGTGGGCGGAATTAATTATTAGCATATTAGTCGAGATGTTAAGATCACATGCTCTGTAAAAATAAGTCCACTACTTTAGTAAGAAAGATACATACATACCATCACGCCTGTATTCCCCGAAGGGTTAAGCAGAGGTGTGCCAATGTACACCAACAGTTCGCTGGAATGTTTTAGGTCCCATGTAATAGGGGACGAGCCTATTGCCATTAACCGGGCACATGTCCAACTCGGACGGAGCTGCTACTGAGAATTTCATAGAAAAACCCAATAACACTTTGTTAGACCTGGGAATCGAACCCAAGACCTGTAGCCTAACAGACGCGCTTAGAACCCCTAGGCTGATTAAGGCAGTCAGGCAGTTTAGTAAGATAGCGCTTGTTATAATCTTTACAGACTGTAGTAATTATCTGTGAGAAGTCTCAAGTTACAATCAAAATCATTCGTTCGTAGCCAACGAAAGATTTAGAAATAAAACCGACAAAATAATTAAGATGAGAAATGCTGGAGGCATCATTTCCGTGGCGCGTCGTTCCGCTCAGGTGTCCACGCTCCAGCTCCGCGGTAGGATCATGGACCTCACAATCACAATATAAAACACGTCTGTGCCCACAATGTTTTTCTCAGTAACCGTTTGACAAGTACACCCAAGTTTTTTTGGTCTCAATTACAATAAAAATTCCGTCATTGGCTTTAGAAATCTCGTTTTCCTGAACTCTTTTTTCATTGTGTTTTGGTGGTCATTTTGTAGATATCCGATTTGTTGCTTAGCTTGAGAGACAGTTTTTTGTATTAACTAAACTCTATGAAAAAAGGCGTGGCATCATGTAACTAAGTAGAACCCCAAAGATTTGGATCTGACTAAATATCAGTTCAGCTTCAAATACCATGTAGAGTAGGAATCAAGTCTGATAGTGTGCCCCTACACGGACATAGCCCAGAAAAACTACGTCAAATAAATATGCACACAAAATAATCTACAAACTAACTCGTTGATTGTGCACATTAACGTTTTTATTCCATTAGCATATGCCTACCTACGTTTATCAATAAGGTAGATTAGATAACCACAACACTACACAACCTAAAAAAGCTAAAAGGCTACGGGCAGAAACGTATCGTGCAATTTAAACATGTCCAGAGGCCAGGCATCAACGCGTTTGTTTCGCTGTTTGTTTCGACCGACGACGCCCGACGGATTGATCAAAGGCCCGGAACATTGTGACAGGTTTAGCAGCCTTTCGCACGCAACCCACCGCTTATTAGTAAGACCACAAATTATATCGAAGCACACAAAATTGTCTAAAGATTGACAACTTCAATCAATAATAAATTAATGCCTTAACATGATTCTGTCCATTTGAATGTTGTGCTTGGATCGAGTACAGTCGGTGTACACCGTCTACATTCTACATAGACCGCAAGACACTCGGTCAGCGCTTCGACTACTTAATTTATTTTCCCATCGGAAACCGTCGTCGGATCACTACGAAAGTAAAAAATAACAACTTTATTAAACGTTATGGTTTTAGATGGAGTTTTTTTTTATAAAGATCGTTTCTTTAATTATTTCTTAGTTATGTAATCAAGAAATAACTTGTAAACGTTGTCTTTGAATTCCCAGGCAATTATATTTTGGCAATCGAACTTTTTGTGGAGGTGTCCGTTGTGATTTTCCGCTTTATAGATCATCTATTTATCTCTATTTGCTTATTTCAGCGCAGTACCGTTCGCACAGAGCTATACTCGCTAATAGTTTGCAACAAGTACCTATCTACAAGTATCTTTGTTCTCTAGTAGTAGTACCTAGATAGGTTCTGTAATGGTTATCTATTAGTGGGCCTCTTTGGGAACGATTCTTCACGGCAGTTGGTAGGGCAGTCATGGCCGAATTGAAAAAAAGCGACTAGAGACAGCGGCGTGCGTTGACCTGGTAATGTTTACTGTCCTTGATCGGCGCGGACGGCGGGCGGCGTCCGGAGTGACGTCACCGCGGAGGTGCTGATGGGTTTCAGCTACGAGCCGAGCGAGTGCTTCCACCGCGCGAGGCCCCGAAGCGAGCCGCCGCCCCACGACTCGCGACCGTCCACATATTACTCACTGCCTTCAATTTCTCGTAGCATTCCTAAGTATACCTACTTAACCACCTAATTTAAAAGTCAATTAAACAAATATTTACTGCCAACTTAAATATTATCTATCTACCTATAAGTTTTATGAACGCGTATTGACGATCATTATTTTTGTGAAATATGCATAAATATTAAAACAAATGCTAATAATAGAAGTTCGGCGAGGTTATTGACCTCAAAATTGTCGAGCGTAGCTAGTGAACAATTCCATGAAATACCTAAATCATTATTTTGTTATGGAAAATCACAAAACTGAAGCCAATTTTTATTCTAAAATTGGTATTATAATGTGCTTAACATGAATTCCTAATTCATTTCGTCCATTCAATTTGGAACGATAATTAATTTTATTTAAGTGACGCACAGTTCATTTGTTTAATTAGGGTCTTGTACGACACGTTTTGCTTTTATGTCAGGAATTGACAGCTTATTTCTTTGCTTGCCTATTCTATAAATAGGCGCTTAATCTACTTCAGAAACTTTGAAATAGGTAGTGCAGCCCTATTGATTATATTGTTATCTTATCAAAGGAGCTACGATCTACGGCAGACGGTAGTTGTCGGCAGGCAGCGAGTCAGGGTAGTGTTCCCAGAGACTGCGGCATGATGTCATGCTCGTCCTTAACAAATGACAGCCATTCATTGGCGTGAGTTGTCGTTATGGTACTAAACTTGCGAGCAATTTAATCTCGACGTATATCTGTGCTCGGTTCGCGGAATGCTTCATTTAGGTAATTCTTAATCTTAGTGATCCGTGACGAAGCTAAATAAAATAGAACATTGTTCAATTGAAACAAGAAAAATTGGTTTAAGGCTCAATTAACTGTAAACTGCTGTGTAGTTATTAAAAATTATAGTAAGTTACCCTTTGTAAAACATATAGACATTTTATGTATCTTATTCTTTGCAAAATAAGTTTTTTTTTGCCTTTCGACCGTTTTGTTTATTAATTAATAGGGCACGATCACAAGAGCGCGTAAAGTAGTGCCAAAAAAAAAGCGCTTGTGTAAACGCAATCTTTTTTTTAAATTAGATGGCTTCCCATAAGTATTTAAAATAGTTACCCTATTCTGTTAATATTATTTAATAATTACCTATAAAAATAAGAAGGAACGATTCAAGCGATTAGTTACTACCTAGCTTTCTTCGTAATAATGTTCTTTGTTTGGACGTAGACGGGCGAGCTAACGGGAGAGTAACGTCCTATGGGAGGTACGTTATGGTATGGCGCAGGTAAGGCACTGGACACTGGTACATCCACATAGTTGCGGCCAGATCACGGTGGATCACACACTTTTTGCCGGGCGGCCGGCGGCGAAGGTCGGCCGAGGCGAACCACGAGCGATCTAGCATTCCAACCGCTATGAATGAATAGTCGCTCGACTGGTCGGGTGGCGCATACTAAGTAACTTCAGATTAATTTGACAACAAACATTTAAGTTGGCAAAAACCGGAATGGCAAGCGGCGGCCCGCCCCGTGGGAACCGCAGACGAGCCCAAACGTTTGTCTCCGATGATTGTCCGATTAATAAGTACCTGCCCATTTAACGTTTCGTTTATTTCTCGCTTTTCATAGCGTGATGTGAGGCCAATTTGCCTTACGATTTTCTGACACGGCAACGTATTCGTTGGACACGCAACATGGCTGGTTAATCAAGGATGTGTTTGTACTTCAGCCTGTGATGTCCGCCGTAGTATTCAACATACGTTAGAAGTTATTCATAGACATTTCATAACCGGAAATAAGTATTTGAATAGGTATTTTGGTACAGCAAAAAACTTCTCCCAATTTACATTCGGTTATATAAGAATTGTCGTTGGCAGTTCACTACTTGTGTCCGTCGCTTGCCATTGAGCTTTGAGCTTAAATAACTACTACGAACAGGCCAAGACCAGCCGGCTTATTCTGTAAGAAATCTCCCTCAGTGAATTAAGTTGAAGTGAGCTAAAACTGGGCTGTCACTATACGATGCTAGGGATTGACAGGTCGCCACACGCTCACTTCACGGAAGGAGGGTTTTACAGAATAACACCGCAGGACTGAGATGATGCAGGGTGGTAGAAGTAGTTCATTCTTACTAATTGACCCATGAATACTTTGACAAACATCTTAGCTTCCATGTTTCCGATGATAGTGTACAAAGAGGATGTCTGAAGTCAGAACCTTTTCAAAGCGAATAACCTATTCTCGGAGCGATGGCAACACTAAACTGTTGGAATGTATCCGTTTGCATTGCACCGACACGGGGCGCGTCGCCGGCGCAGGCGCTGCATTGACGCCCGCCCACGTCCCTCTCCCATCGTTGATGAGTTTTATTGCCAGTCCTGAATAATTGATGCACTCCAAGTAGGATTTCCGTGAAGACTATAAATATTAATCAGAGAAATACTCTTCCGCCTAACAGATAACAGGGTTTGATTAAAATGGTTGCTAATGTCGCAGAAGAGATAATGGCTAAAGTTGTAAGGCATGTTTTGGTAAAATGTGGAATTACTATCTATTAAGTGATGTACGGCGATTGCAACAAAAATAATGTAGTTTTGCTATGCAGGAGGCCATATTAAGCCAGTGTTGCGGAATTTGTTCGAAAGAGTTACCGCGGTTATGGAACGCAAAGGGCATTAGGAGGAACACGGATGGGTTTTAGTTAGTCCAGTGGGGAAGGAGTCATTTGATTCCCATCCTTAAAAAAGGAGTTCATACTAACTTAATAGTCATAAAAACCTACTTACTAACCAGAAGAAGTTGTTGAAGGTTAAGCCAGTTTGTGTTACCCTGACCATGCTGATGTAAAGATTGGTGCGTGAGCTAGATATACCCATAAAATTACGGCGTGTTCTGTAACATAAAAATAAATCGTCATTGTTATCGCCATAGTGATCGAAATGGATAAATTTTATGTTTGAGCTAAAGACATATAATACATAATATTTCCATACATAGTATATCCTGCCACGTTTAGGATAAACCGGATTGGCCTAGGCCAAAGCTGGGCCTGATATCGGATTTGTCCGGTAACATATTTAAGTATGAAAGATTACCATACGCTAAACAAAAGGTGAAATGAAATGAAATGAAAATCTTTACAAGAAATCTAGAAGAATAAGTCAGTATCGAGACAAGAGACAGTTGGTGTTATACATAATAAATACACGTCATACCTATTTAAAAACATACAATAATTGCTAAGTTCGTTATTTACATAACTTTTTATAGCTGTAGGCCGGAATTCTTAATTCTACGGGTTGCGATTCGTGCTAGGTTACGCTAGGGCGTTTATTTTCATCAATCAATTAATTAAAGCGATTCTTCTAGCCGCCTATCTTAACTTTGCCTTTATTAATTTAAGTATGAATAGAAAAAAGGGCTTACTATTTAGGAATGATGAAATCCTAGATTTAGCTTAAAATATAGGATTATAGGATTTTTGTTTCTGTTCCCCTGGGGCATATTTTAGGACCTTAATTTTTAAGTATACGTATGCAAACGAACACGCAGGAAGAAGCTACTACCTACCACCATAAAATTACTACGTTCTATTCTATCAGAATTATTCCTAATTTCTAAGTAATTAAATGTTAATGGATCACATCAATAATCAAGATCAGATACCAGTTCCTTACGCCGGAAGCAAATAGTTATAAGGTTATAAATTCCCCGTGTAGTGATACCTATAGCCTTGGTAGTTATGGTGATTATGTCACGACCACCATGACTTATTCCGAAGCCGTAGCGCCATAAAAATGTGATAGGACCTTGATAGTTTGCGTTTTCCTGGCTAAGGCAAGATGGGTTTAGGGATGAATTTAAATGTTGGAGGTACTACATGATAATACACATTATTGAAAGAACTATAGTATAGAATTTCCTTGTGCAAAGTATAAGTGGACAGATCACAGACATTATAGCACATGTCCTTTTTAGTAACCTCCAACCAAGAAAACTTCAGTGTTGCCAACACCAACAAGAAAAAATTCTGAACACAACAAAAAAAACAGAATATTTTTAGGAGTAAGTACAGTCCTTTGCCACTTGTGGTACACAGTATAATTATAATAGTACTAGTTTTCCTACAAGCTAAGCTACCAAGTAACTGGCAGACGAACAAAGTCACACTGTCGTTACAACCTGTCGTACGTACTCACCAGTCGTTAGCGTTGTAGACGGCGCTGACGTCACTCGCCGTTGGCCGTTAGGGCAGGTTCGAAGTTTAAAACTCGCATAACGCCTGCCCGCCTGCATATCTTCGCTCGCTCGGTAAAAGCTTTCAACTATGTGGCCAAGTGCGAACCGGATTTTAATTTAATTTTCTGGAAGTGATAAATTCCTTCATAGTTATATTGAGACGTATGAACGTGTGAATGGTGAATGGTGGCATGAACATAAGATGACGTTTCTATGTTTGCGTGATATCGTGTGTACAAACAGATTTGTAAATTTTGATGTGTTGTTGAATGTATTCCCCAAGCTTGATACCTTGAACAATTGCATTTCAGCGATAGTATTTTAAATAATCGATACCAATATCACTTAAAATTTACATTTACACACACCCGTATCTTGATTAGATAACATTTCAAATGTTTATACCGCACTATCTACGATTTACGATGAGCCGCACCTTTTTCGTTGCAATTGCATACTGGGCTTAATTCCATTGGTTGTTATTTCCTTGTTGATATGAAAACGTGATAAAAACATGGGGCTGACGTAATTCCGCGAAATTTTCCAGTAGGTGCAGCCTGAAAGAATGAACAGGCGCCGTCGACTTGTCGAAAACAGTCGTTATTGTACCGTTACCCTACTAGTATTCTAGTGTATCTGTAGATAAACTTGTATTTATTTACATATTATTTATATGGCTATTATGTATATTGGTGTTAGGTATATTAACTTCCATTCATATTAATAATGAAGTAAGGTCTTAATTAGTCTTGATTCCCAATTCAATTTTTGACTCTAAATTTTCACTCCACATAGCAACGGTCGAATTACGGTACCACATTATTTATCACCTTTACTATTCAAAATCATGTCCGTGTAGTTATTTCCAGAAGATTCTTATTCTAAGCAGTTAAAACCGGAAATCTTAAAGCGTTGCTACGGGACGTCACGTAAGCGATTAGATTCGGGTGCCCAAGCTTTTGAATCGTTGCTGTTATCAGGCTCTTTATATCACTGATAATTGCCATCCCAATCACTACAAGGAATGGCTTTAATATTTTGAAAAGGGAGGAGTGCCACAAGGCCACACACAATGTTTAAAATTCATATACACTCAACGTCAAAAACGAACCTCCTTAAAATGTTTAAAACTCGCAAGGACTCCACGAGACAGGCTAGACCTAGTGTGGAGTTCACAAGTTAAAATTATAACTGTGTAATTTTTTTGTAACAATAAATATAGTTATTTCTATTTCTATATTTCTATGTTGCTTAGCCTCAAAGTATGCATTTAATTCAATTGAAATTAGTATTAAATGAATAGTCATTTAGCTATTTTAAATTAAAACTACCAAATCATTTTAGAAACAATAATGAACTCTCGTAAAAGTGACGTTCAATAGAAATTGTTGCGTGGTTCACTTGTTGCCCTAGCATCATGTAAAACAGATAGAACCAGTACTGTTAATTCTAGATTTTAAGGGATTTTTAAACGTAATTTTGTTAATGTATCATTTACCTATAATCTTTTTGGAAATTAGGGTCATGATGTTTATTTTTCCTTTCTCAGTTAATCTGTATTTTATACTGGTACCTACTTAAACAAAATAAAAATATTACTAACTGAATTTCATGGGAAGGGCGTAGCGGAGATATTTGCTCAGCAAAGGGATATTATAGGCTAGATAAAAAAAAATCTTTCGTATAATATCTACCTATTATTTCCTTTTAGAAACATAAGTAAAAGATGTGAGAGCGCATTTTTACAATAAAAGGTACGATTTATATGACGCCTTTATTAGTAGTTGGAATCTACCAGGTTCTCTTTATAACGTAAGGGTTTATATACATCTTACATTAATTCTGTTAAGTAGATTGAAACCAAAATAGGAAAGGTACATAAATAAATCAGGAATTCAGACGTCCAATCTGCTGGGTTCTTTCATTACAGTTGCCCCTAAGATTACAGATTTCCAGTAACAATTTGCCAAGCACGTCAGTTATCATCTCCCTGTTGTAATGTAAGTGGTGAATAGTAAAATAAAAGTTTCCAACAGCTTTTTTAAGCGATGGATTAGTATGGATTACATTTTGCTAGATTAAATTAAACAAAAGATTGTTAATTTGGCGGACTAGGTTTTCTGGGCTACATTATTGCGTGGGAGTGATTAGGTACCGCATTGAACTGATGTTATATTTTTGTTGGTAACTCGTAGATAACATTATTAGATGTACCGCACGCGAGACAAGGGAAAGCGATGAATCGACTATTCTGTTGTAATCTGATCTATCCAATGCGTCAGTACATTTAATTAGTCATATAAATTACATCTCCGATAACGCAACGTGTAATAGTCCAACGAAACTATTTTAGATTATCTGAGTTATGGCAACTGGCAAGCACATGCCTAAATGTTGAACATGTGACGAGGTTCAATGTATGCTGTGATGTGTAATAAAAAGCTCACTTTTTATACTAAAACTTGTTATAAAGAGTCCATATGTTACGAACAAGAGTACATTTACGCAGGATGATTGCTTTACAAACTGCTTGCCCCCGCGGTGCGGCCCTGAACCCGCAGGATTGCGTTTATCTGCGCTGGTATCGAGGCCCACGGTTTCGGCAGATGCTTGCCAAAACACCGCTGATAACTTTATGGGAGTAGGTACAACATTACTCGTTTGCAAAGTGATGTACAATGTATGTGTGCTACCTAATCTGAATAGCAAACGGATGTGCCTCTGTGTCCTTTGCACTCCCTGTTATAAGTATGTACTTTTTTTTAGCTTCCAAGAAGTTTGTCAGCTTCCCTTTAAAAATCTACAATGTCTGAAATAGTCATGTAACGGAACCATTTGCTCCAACACCATTGAAGAAAAAGAAACGAAGGATCGTATCTTTCAGCAATTTCTGAAAACAATAAACACTTCGTGTTTATGGCACACAATGGGATATGGAGTCGGATTCCAGGAGAAATTCGGCGGTTTATTCCAGATTAGACGCCCCGCACCCATCAAACCAGTTCCAATCGGTTCGTTGAATAATAAAAATGGCCTCTATTTTGGGAACGCTGCGCCTTATCGGGCCTCTCTCAAGTTCGCTTCATAGAGAGCGCCGACCCTCGGCCGTCTGGATACCAAGTACCTACCTACCTACGCGGCTCCGCGTACCACTTCCTTACCAAATCTAATTAAAATAATGGTCACGGAAACCGAATTATGATCGTAGAAAAATGAACATAATCTTTGTTTTAATTTAGAAGATATGGCGGGCGTACCATGGTTCTTTGTCTCTTTCTTAGGACCTTGGCCTGAATAGGTTCTGCGGATAGACTAATATCCTAGAGTGGTTTTTAAACAGTTTTTCTGATAAATTAATTTCTGAAGGGTTTCGATAAACAGTTTGCTTGGGAATTAGTGGAAAATACTTGAATACATCAGCAATTATTAGTGCACCGTTTAACGTTTGATGGACTTAAGTGCTGTTTACTTTTGGAAGTTGAGAATAATCGTTTGTTCTCTTCCGCTAAGTGGTCTATCTAATACGTTCGATAAAACAGAAATAGAAATTTCGCATTCATGAAACACAGATTTTAATTTTTATTGTTTTTGAGTTCATGCTCTTCGCGCACACTCACAAAAAATACGGCCAAGTGCGAGTCGGACTAGCACGGATTCCGTACCACCGTACAATATTAATAAGAATGAGCAAAAAACGCCGAATAAAACACGTTTTTTGTAGACCCCATTTAATTTTTAACGTTATTTTGTTTATTGTTTGTAGCGGCTATAATAATCCATACTCTGTGACAATTTCCAGTGTCTATCTATTTCGATTTAATAGATACAGTTCTGTGACAGAGGGACAGACGGATGAGCGAAAGCAAAACGGTATCGTTTTTGGGTACGGAACCATAAAAAAGCGATGCTAAGTTCTCCATGTTTATTTGTACCGATGATATAACATCATGAGCTCTTGTTGTGTTGGACTATTAATAGTTTAAATTATTTGCGGATTCAGAACAAGGTATGAGTAAGTATTTAAATGTGTTACGAGTTTGATGGAGTTCAATCGTACTGTGAGAGCCCTATTATAAAGCATGTCATTTGGTGGAGGACGCGGCGAGGCGGCGAGGTCGGCCGTGAGGAGCCGAGTAGCCTCGCGCCGAGCAATGACTCGCGGGCCTTGAGGCGATGGTAGACAACCGCGGGCCCCACGATCTCGCCCCGTACTCAGTGCGCCTCTCGTCAACGAACACGTATTATTTAACGACGTGAATCGCGTAAGCTTACGAAATCCGGTTTATCTAATCGAGAAAAGCTGGGTCACATTACTTATTTTTACGCAGATAGGTAGTTACCTACTTACTGAGAATTATGTTGAATGGTTTTTTTCCAGTGTGACAATTAATTAGAGTTTAGTTAATTATGGCATTTGTTTCGTCATTGTTCAGCTATAAGTGCAGGGCGAAAAAGTACGCGTTACCTTGAAGGCTTGCTAGTTGCTTTTCTTGTTAGTTTTGTTTTTTTTTTGATTACCCGACATTATGTGAAGTGATTACACAACTTAGTTTAAATTAAAACATCTGTCCTTGAACTCTACAATACGAATAATCTCCATTTACATGTAGATATAATAAAAGGTTGTCAATTATAATAATCATCTCCATACTATTATCATAATAATTCAGTATTATAATCAATTCAGCTGTGCATAATATGACAAGATGACTCATATTCATTCACTAAATATTATAAACCCATGTTTTATGAAACAGCAATATCAAGTGTTATTAAAATTAAATTAACTTGTGCGTCTGCGGTTGTGAGATGAAAGAAAAGCGTCGCCATTAGAGTGCCAACAATCCCGCTCATTGTAATGAATGTGTCGGCAAAATTCAACACTGAAATACTGCGAACGCTTATCAACGCTGGCAATGTCGGTCAAATACTCGACAGTGCAATATAGGGGCGTTATCGTGAGCATAAATTCGTACTTATGTAAGCTATATATTATATCCATTCTAATTAGTCCATCATGTGGTATTCAAAAATAAAAACTCGATTTAAATTTGTGCCCTAAAAATATTTTAGATTTCGTAAGTTATGGAATTTGGATCGTCAATTTCGTCTGCGTTGATGTAGTCCCCCGATTATCGCCTCTTTCATGGGCAAACCCTCCTTGAAGTTAGACTTGATTGTCATTTCGTGATAACATCAAAGCTCTGTCGACTTATGTTAAAAGTAAAACGATGAGTTTACTTCGCGCAGGGGGTTCACTAAACATAAACTAACCACCCCAATATTTTGTGAGTCCATCTCGGTCGGCCTTACCCTTCTCAGAAGAACCGCACAAAAACATTGTTTACTGATGTTTCAGATCAATAAACTTTTTGAACAAAGCGATATATGGATTGAATATAATAAGGATTTTACCAAGAAATTGTGTAAGTTCTCAATGTCATCGTATAAAAACAATGCATGATTAACTTGGGAAACTGAGCGATGCTGTTAGCCGTGGCATTTTCATATGAAGTGTGGTAAATTACGTTAAACATCGCTAGCTATCTGCAGTGGAATGTAAATGTTGCTGGTTTGGGTGTGTTTCATCTGCCTGCTGCTGCCTGCGATACCTCGCAAAAAATGAAGTCTCTATAAGATAGGTAATTCGTGCAAGGTAATTAATTAATTCTCCTTAAACATACTGCAAACTGGACTACGTGGTGTAGCTGAATGTCTGAGAATGTTCCTCGCCGTAATGTGACTATTGTGAGCTTCGATTAAGAGTCTATGCAACCTCAGCACAAATTCGAATTTCGCCCCCACTTCACCGCGCCGCCTAACTCTTTATCTCGCTCGCACACTTCTGCTTTCAATGTGTCCTGTGCGCAGAATGACACAGCCTTCCCGTACGGAAGCCGAAGCAGGAGTGAGCGCGGGGGCGCGCGGCAGGGAAAATGACCGATATTATAGGTTATTTATTATACGGCGAAAAAAAAAGGAAATTCAAAAAAATAAATTATATAAGACCTGCTTTATAGTTAGTTCAGTTAGTATAAAAAGTTTCATGTTCTAGCTTGAATTATTTAATGATTGCCAGCGGTTTATTGTTCAGTTTAGAGGCAACTTTGGGATTTTTTTCTATCGAGAAAATTTTATGGAATTGTGTTTTCGCCAAACATAAGACTTAACACTAATCCTCAACTTTACGTTATATTTATGTCAAAATTAATGCTTCAGTATTTTCGGCGTATCGGAGGATTCTGCTTAGCCATTTGAGGTAGTATAGGCTCTTAATGATATTATTGATTCGGTTAGCATGTTTTTCAAAGATCACATTTGAAGAGAATACTTTTAAAATTGTTGAGATAACCTCATGCAGTATGATGTGGACGCAACGGACGCATTTTACACACAATACAAGCGAACGATCATCGTGGTACGTACTGTGAGATAAACGGGAACTTGTAAACTTAATGGGTGGAAGAGGTGCAAAAATTTAATTAAAATATGGCTTGTGCAGTCAATCAATTACTCGTTCTGATAACTCCAATCAATCCGTCAATCCATAAGCGACGCTTATTAAATTACAAAGTTGGTAATTTTTTTATTTCTAATAATTGTCGATGAATATACACAATTATGTAATGTTTCTAATCTGAAACGGTGTACAATATAAGGCAAACCTCCGCTGATAAGACTTCCTATATTACCGGTACTGATTTATATATCATTGATGATCGTTATCAGTTTTGTATCATCTGTGTTCATCAGAAGGAGACGACGCGAGCCCTAGGTTTATTGACCTAAGATTAGAAGTTAGGCAAGGAGTGTTTCCTGTGGGGTTAGCGCGGGCGCCATGCGCGGGCCCGGCTGCGCAAGCGACGATCAGCGGACGCGCGCTCGGTTCGCACGCCCCTGCAATGAGTTTTAATTGAGTTTGACCGCAGGAAGCAACGGTTACGGTCTACGCATAGGGTGACATTTCTTACGACCAATATAGTATGCGATGTGATGTGCACATGAATCGCTTGCTTTAATTTAAGACCGTACCGTTTTTTTTACATCTTTGTTTTGTATTCTGCCTTTTGTTATGGGTAGATTCCATTCGAGTTGAATGTATTCTGATGAAACAGTGAATTGATTCTTGAACGGGCACTCTTATTTTGTTCTTTTATGTTTTTTTTGCTGGCATTGAATAGTTATTTCGTGTTTAATAAAAGCTTACGAAGTAATCGATGTAGTGGGTACTCTACGTCTGTTATAATACGATGTCTTTTCATTGAGTTAAATTGAATCAGACAGACGAACTAGTTGGATGTAATACCAAGTACCAACGCGTTGTTAACTCTAACATTGAACTCTGCTTTTATAGTTCACTGCATGATACTGTTTCTTATCCAATAGTGTTCGTCGGTATTAAAATAAATGGGAAAGCGCCTTAAAGTTTCATTTTCGGCTCCCGGTCCTGTCTTGTTCTATTACGTGGTCACCGTAGCTCGGGCGTGGACGTCAAGCGTGCGCCTGCGCCGGTTCTGTCACCGCCAACAAATTGCTTTGTTTATGGCTTCTTATTGAAATGTGCCTAATACAAACTGCACGAGGTGGACGCTTCGGATCTGGACCGGACCTTCCTTTGAACACAAGTTACACACGTTTCTCATGAGGCCTTGTAACAGTTGCACGACACCTTCGAAGTAAAATATTGATTTGAAATTCATTATTTTAATGGTACTTAGCTGTGTGATTGGTGGGCGATTAGGATAATGAGTTATGCTAACAAATAGCAATTACAATTCCACCTCTGATGTCACATCTAACAACTTAGGTAGTTGAAGTAGTTAAATATAAAGTTAACAAAGCTGGTTATGTTTGTTGTTTTGTATTGCCACCAATTTCCAAAACGAAAGTTATTTTTCGCTTTTTAGTTTTTGAAGGCGGTTGTCTTTTTTGTAAAAAATGCTTTTTTCGCTTTTTAGTTTCTAGTCCCTATCATCCAAATCCAGAAAGGAATGGTAATATAATAATACTAAACAAAAAAAAACAATATCTAATTATAATTGGCAGAAATATCGTGTAACAAACGTACAAAAAAACATAAAGACGAATTTGAAAACCTCCTTTTTGAAGTCGGTTAAAAGGTAAGCACGAGTACGATTGATAAGTAGGTTTCCTAACAATGTTTATGATTGGTAACTAATATTAACTAATTGCAGTACATAATATAGTTGTTTAGTCTGCTTTTAAATTAATTCCCCATTTTTAATTAAATATTATGATAAAACTGTTCAGATAGCGGTTGGTTGGTTTAATACCTACCTAAATAGAACAATGATTAGATTTGAACTTTTTCGCATTATACATATTTTGAATTCAATAATAGTTCGCTTCCACTTACCCATTGAACTCAGAACTTAAATTATCACACTATTCACTTCTTAATGTCCTTCCTTATCTATCATTGGCTAATTGGCCACAATAACCAGCATAATCATTTTAGTCCAACTAACCCTCTCCAATCCAGCATGATGCACTTCCTTCTTGCCTCCACCCACACCACACAGTAACTACTTGCCATGTACTTTAGCTTTTTACTAGATCTAACACAACATGGTGCCTTCTGTCTTAAATAAAAATCGTTTCGTATCTAGCGTGAGGTAGTCTTCATGCCGACTATTGTGAACAACCGTAACTTAGAGTACACAGGCAGCCACAGAATGCCTACGATCCTTACATACCCTTTTCGCCTAGACTACGTTCATAAATCTGGTCGTACCTACAAGCACGCCGGTTACGAGTACTGGGCACCCGACCTTGCTGAAGAACCTCACCAATAAGGTCAGGGTAGATAGGACCCTCCCATCACACAAACACAACTCAGGGTACTCCGACCAGCAAAGAGACAAGACATAAAGCTAGACAAGCCTCGGTGAAATGATTAACTTCCTTGAAATCAGTAACGAATTAAATCTGAAAATTACAGTGTATAAGTTATTGGAACAGTTATGGTTACCTTGTCTCTATATCAAGCATGAAACAGATAACGAACGGAAGATAGGCGTAAAGGGTCGATTAAACAGGGTACAGCCCGGTTGCCTATCAACACGGACCATTCCTGCCACTGAATGAAATCCACTGTTACAACAAGATACTGAAGGCATAACAGACAATTGAAAATGGTAAAGAATGCCCGGTTCACATTTTATTCTGGTAGCATGCCAGTCGCGCGATCGAAACCAGTGCTGGAATGCCACAGGAATAATGTGAGTTAGGCATAGGTGCCACCATTGGAATATCTTGATGCTGCTGCGTGGAAATTGAATTTCCATTAATACGTTTGTATATATTATATATAATGTACTCTATGGTATATATTAATCTATGATTTCCATCAGACAGACCCCATATTTCAATTTTTTCTTATCTATACAAATATTATAAAGAGGTAAAGTTTGTGAGTTTGTAATGGTTGTAGGGGGGGTAATCTCTGGACTTGTTGAACCGATTTAGAAAATTGTTTTACCCACAGAAAGCTACGTTATTTGCGAGTGTCTTAGGGTATATAACATGACGCTACGACCTACGGGAGCGGAGCAGTAACCAAAGATGTAACGTAAGGCAGGTTAAATAAGCCACGTGGATGAAGAATCTGGTAGTTCGCTAATATAAGATATTTTGAAAGTGACCTTCGAGGCGTAGCTCTCAAAATATCGTATAAAAGGTTGTAACATAAGTAAATAATGTGTCTGGGCGTGTGTGGGCCTGTAACTAAGCCAGGAGTAATAAACACAATCATAAATATTGCTAGCTTTTCAGACCTACAGGACGTTGAACCGCACCCAGATGACAGATGGCGCCCAGAAGTATTTTACCTCTGGCAAGTATAAACATTTTGTAATAACTATAGTGAGTACTTTAACATATTGTAGTAGCTTCGTGTAATATGGTCGTCAGGGTACCCCTTTTGGGTGTACGTTATTAATCAGAACTGGCGGCAAGAGGATTGTTATATTTGTACGGCTTTAACAGCTGATAAAACTTTACACAGGGGCTACTTTGTGAGGACTGAAAAGCTCACGCCTGTTGCTTTATCCAAGAGACTAACAAGAAAAGGGAGAAAATGATGAGCAGGTTGTGCTCTTTATGTTTGTTCCCCTATTATAGAGGACTAAAGGACTTTAACATATCTGGCAAAATGTGGTTATTGCTCACCTTCACCTTCATCTAACTATTGTCGAAGTCAACTATGTTATCTACTAATTGTAATCAAGTGCATTGCAGTTCTAATGTGTGTTTGGTAACTTGGGTATTGATCATTGTATGACCGACTATCCAATAAGGCGAATGGCGGTGACTAAAAGTTCTTATACCAAGAAACGGTGTTTAAGATGATTATGTAAAAACAGTAAAATCCAAGGTTTTCCGCTACTACCAGGGCCCTATTTAATAAAGCTGACAAGCTGACTTTTTTGTCAAAATCGGCAAATTGTCTTGACAAGTGCTGTTTAATAAAACCGACATGTATGACATAGGTCATGCAAGATAAATATGCCTGTGACAATTTTTCTGTTCCTTTTCACTCTTGAACTTTACCGCGATTTACAAATTATGATTTAATGTTTTTGCTGCGACCTAAAATTATAGTCGTAAAATACGGAATTAACTAAATAACTACTAATTAAATTAAATACTGCCAAAATATTACTGTCTATAAAGAAAACCAAATTGAAAGAAAATTCAAGCATAGTGATATGTGTGTAACGTAATGTGTTTAGTGATGGGATGTTTTTATATGATGGATTATCGATATTTTTTTATAGAAAACGAAGTTTACGGCATGTATTTTAAAATATAATTTTTTACATTTAAATGTGTCCGGTACGTAGACGACCATTTTGCAACGCGACAAAAGGGTACGTACAAAGAATTTTTTGTTTTGATTAATATCGATTGTGTTTTGAATGTATTTTTTATATTATATTATATTATATTTTTTATTTATATTAAATAAATATTTAAAAACAAATTTCAAAATAATAAAGCATTTTTAAAATATTAATAAAGAGAATGAGATTTTAACGACTTACAATCGATATTAATAACATTGATTTGCAAAATGTCACTGCCCTAGTATTTGCCATTCTGGCATGTGTCACAGCCAACATGCCAACATCCTTGGACGCATAAATACGTACTCATACTGAGTTACATTTACTTATTTCAACCAAAATATTTAGGAATTATCATATCTTTTTGGAGTACATCATTAGTATTCCTAACTAGCGAGTTTTTATTTGAGTAGTGGTTGATAATATTTATTGAATTTGAATGACAGTTCCCTGTAAATACACATCAAACAAAAACTTATCGAGTAAAAAGAAATGAAACAGCACAGTACAGTTATTATTGTGTTTATTTACTCAATTACATTTGAAATAATCAGTTGATATAATTACTTATATGTTTCCCGGCCACTGATTTGAACCAGCCTTTGCACGTCATTCGACTCACCGAAATTCACCGAATTAAGTATTTGATAACACAATTATTATTATTTGACCATAATCCATGATAGAAACAGCCCAGGCCACCTTAGCCAGTTTGATCGCCTTCTTTCTTATCCGGGCATAGTATTAGTAATAGAATTCCCGTAATCATGATAAATGTGATCCGTGTTGTGAAAATCACATGCAACAACATGACAGCTCTTCTTGAAATTGCGAATCGGTCAACAATGATCTATCTTCTTGTATAATGAATGCACATCGATACATTTTCGAACAATAGACGTTTATGCATATTATACAAAATCACAGCGACTGTAAATTAATTTAACATTTTAAAAAGTATACACGAGAAATCACTCCAAGTATTCGAACGTCAAAAACTCATATATTTCAACTATACTATAGTCCAACAAGATGGTTCTCGACCACCATCAAAGGGGCAGTATAAACAGAGTAGCTATATGTTTGAGCATTTTGTCTTTTATAAATTAGTAATTTGATTTGAAAAACAATTTTCAACTTTATTTTTAATGTTTATGAGTTAAACATTAAAAATAGAGTTGAAATTTTTTTGCAATAAAAAATTTCGTGCCATTATTGGCACGTAAATACAGTACGTACATAGTACGGTACATTGATCTGACACGTAAATACAGAATTTCTACTCTTTTTCTTTTTTTAAATAATGTGCCATCGAAAATACTCCGCTTTTACTATATCACCGCAGAGCAAAGGCCTCCTCTTATACAGAAAAGGCAAGAAACGTGAAACACCACCACACTTGTTCAAGGACAAAAAAAAATGTAACAATGTAGGTATCGTAGACTATTTTTTCGTATGAATACGCCCGTAGCTTGCTCTGAAGTTACCCTAGTTCGTAAAATTATGTACAACAAACGAAATAATGTATCGCTGAGTTTTCAACGCGAAAAGCCGCAACTACAGCTGTCGGACTATGATGATTTTTCAGTTTGACGTAACTGAGTCAGACACTGTCAACACAATGTAGAATACCATATCAGATAATTAAAACTATAGGGAATAAAAGAGGTTACAACCAAAAACGTAATATGACTGCCTCGTTGGTTTGGCCGCATTCGTCTATTAGAACAACTACGCTGCGCGCGCTGCCCTCTTTTGTCAAATCCTTTCGCCATCTGTCTTTGGAGCTTTTTATAATCCTACCAAATTTGATATAAAGTAAAATGACCATACAATGATGCCATTTTAGTGAATTTTAAATTCTGTCGTTTATTTTTTATCATTGTGATTTAAATTCATGTTTTTGTTACATGTCAATTTTTTTTGTGGTTTATCGTATTATTTCTTAGTAAAAAGCTATTTGATTTATGAAGAAGTGTGTATTCCTGACTCTTTAAGAAACTAAAATCTCGTAACGGATTTAAATAAAGTCCAATGAACACATCAGTACCTCAAGTAAGTATGCTATATGTATTATTACGTGTTTATTTGCAGATTTTCTTCTACACTAATTCTGTTAATATTATTTATTATCATAATCATATCAGCCGACCGACTTCCACAACCACCGGACACTTCATCCCTTTCAGGAGAAATAGAACAAACTATTTTGCTGTAGTAAAATTTTAGGTGCAACTTTCGTGATGTCAAATGACCTACCACCACAAGAATAATTTATATTCGTTGATAAACCTTTGTTTTTATGTTTTCAGCTTAAAATCTACTTAAGGCGAAGAACCACTGGCCTTTGCGTTCGAGCTAACAGTGCGCAGGCATCATTTCAGAAATGTTCAGCTATATCTTATCACATGATGCAACGTGTTCAGCTCACTATAACTTAATTTTGTAATTTGTTTAATGTTACACTGATATTAAAGCTTGATCTGACAAAATCGATTCAATCGTTTTACTTATAAAATCGCTCGCACCTTAGAAACACAATTAGTTTCCATCTATATAGTAATATTATAAAAGAAAACACATACATATCATCACGCCTGTATTCCCCGAAGGGTTAGGCAGAGGTGTACCAATGTACACCCACAGTTCGCCGGTATGTGTAGGTCCCATGTAATAGGGAGCGAGCCTATCGCCATTAACCGGGCATAAATCCAAACTCCATAAAAGAAAAGATTTGAGAATTCTATCAAAAAGGAGTAAAAGAGGAAGTGGATGAAGAGTGAAAGCTTCTATGAGAAATACATAGTCTACACCGACAAAAACAATAGCGAAGTGATAATTTTCTAATAAGTATTCGTTGTCCCTATTCGACGTAATATATTTTTAACCATTTCAGTAAGAAAAAAGAAATTTAAAATTCTCAACATACGGCTTAGTTGCCGGTCAAATTCCAGTGACAATTCGCAATTTCATGTTATCACGTGATGTATTCAAATAAACGTCAATCTACTGTCAACCAGAAATATGTCACGATTTTCTATGTATTTTGGGCTTTATTAAACAGAAAATTGACAAAACCTGGAACTGTCACCGTTATTTTGTCAAATGTCACCTGTCAGCTTTATTAAATAGGCCCCAGGCTGCATCATAACTAAAATATGCTGTAGGTACAAGTAGTGTTAAGTTTGCATATTGTTACGCAACTCACTGATTCATTTTCGTTTGTGCACATTATCTAGTTGTCTCATAAAAAGAGTTTAGTTTAGAGTGGGTTTCTCTATGGTGTGCAATGGGTTTGATTCCCGCTCATTACCTTCAGAGTTATGCGTTTCCCGACTGTCATTGTCATGCGTTCCTCCTGCTAATCCTGATTTAGAGTTGTTTTGGAAGTTTTTGTGTTTAATCTCTGCCACCAAATCAGAATAATATTTAGCAAAAATATCCGAGACTGATACGGTTGATAGCGGTGCGACTCCAGCGCGCGAGCGCGGGGCCCGGCCGCCAGTGCGCCGGCCCCGAGTCGTGACAGCCGTTTGTTAAACTAATGGCGCGCAAAAAGAAAACCGCCTTCCATTCTTCCATTAACTCTGTCCAAGTGTGCGACTGTTGACTCGGCCAATTTGCACGCGCGAATAGAATTTGTCAAGTACCTATTTCTATTGTACCACTTGGTATTTCCGCTTCAAATAAGCGTTGTCATTCTTATGATCACTCGCTTGTTCCTCGGTCTCTCTTTACAAACTCCGCGTTAATTATCCGGCTCTATTACTAAATAGACGCCTCTATTCATAGATTAATTGGTGTTAAGTTTTTATAGAGCCACTTTGTTTCATGATGAAGAAATTAGCGAAGATGGCGCCATGTGCTACGTCGCGGGGGTCGAGGGATCCGCACATGTAGCCCACGCGACACATCGCTCGAAAAATGGAGCCGCGATAAAAAGCAGTCGGTGTCGGCAGGCGTGAGAACGACGACACGTGGCCTCAGCCAGACCGACGACGCGAGCTCATTCATGCATTTGATTCATAAATTGTATGCGTGTTTTAAGGGCACACACACGACACCAATCCGCTTCGCGAGATTTGATGAAGTTAACAGTTCAGTTTTATGGAACACAATCTTCAGTGGTCCAAATATAATAACAAAGGGAAGATTCCTCAAAAGCGCGCCGAGTAAGCATTTATAGTTATTTGTGTGGGGAATACAATCGTTCTCGGGCGATCAGCGGCAGCAACCGGGGCGCCCTGGTTGCTATAAATCAGGGCCGATTGAGGTCGAGCCGGACGCGAGTTATTTTTAAAATTGCGTGCACAATATTATGTGTTTAGGTGGAATATGATAATTGCGTCGGCGAGAGAGGCGCCGTAAGCCGACACCGACGATGGGATTACAGAGCGCACGCCGCCGCGCCGCGACCGCCGGTCGAGGCGAGCCTCGGGCCGCCTGCCTCGAGCCGCCCGGCCCCCGGGCCCAGACCGCTCGCCTCGCATCAACACGCCTCGTTACACCCAATACTACACATATCAAGTAATATAAACCTAATGCAACTAAATAATCTAACTTTGATAATTGGTTTCAGGATTCTACATCATTCGAAATCTAGGGGTTCCTCTTCTAAACCGCAGTCGATCCAAGGTTTTTCGGGCACCAAGATTTCCATGTCGTGTTACTTATGTAGCAACAACTTACTTAGTATGTACTTATTACCTTACCACACGTACCTTCGTAACTGTAACTATCAACGAGTTGGTACAGCGTACCTGAATATGATTGATTGAGGTTAGGATCGAAAAGGTTAATTAAGTGCTGTTTAACTGGTTGTTTTTTATTCAGACTAAGTATTTAGGTATTCCTTTGTGAGGTACGGATACAGTGACCAGCATGAAACTGTAATATTCACAAATTGTTAATATTGAAAAGTGGTGTAAAAAGCCTCACCGCTGATAATTAGGCACAAAGGAATCTTACCGAATAATCATAACAAAGCTATTATAATAACTATGAATAATGGTCTGATATAACAAATTAACATAATATTTTTTGTCGCCTCCTTTGGTGGTGGCCGCGAACAGGTACACGCTATGAGGGTGCAGAATTCTTTGAATGGGCATTCTAGTTAATCAGCTGTTTACCGATTTTGAGTTGTAGGGTACTTGAAATAAGTCTCAAAATACGTTGAACCAACACAATCTTGTCTAGGAAGAATAAAATAAAGTGGTCTATTGAAATTTGAAACCTGAGCTGCGATCATTTAAGGTATGCTTTAGCATGCAGCGAGCGAGGTGCGAAGGTCGACTAAGCTACTATCAATCAGTCAGGCGCCATTGAGGGTTGGTCGAGTCTCGTGAGAAACCGTAAACACTTACCCGCTTTATCTGATAGAGATTTTTTTCGCTCAGCAGCAGGTCCAGTCAATTAATGGATTGCGCCGTTATTTGGTTTATTTTTGTTACCGACGCTGCTTAGCATTAGGAGAGACTAATTTATCTGGAAGGGTTTGACAGGTAAGGCATTACCGCGATGCAGATCGCCCTCACGGCCTCATCGGCCAGAATTAACGTTTTATCACTGATTTTATAATAAATGGAACGCATAATCCTTCTTGCGAGCCTTGATATTGTGTGCGGCCCTTTTGATACATTGTTAACGAGGACCCAGGTAATGAGCACGCAGAGGAAGCAGCTCAGATCGGTTTACATGGAAAACGTGCTCCCTCCGAAGAATTGAATTGTTCACTTTTATTGATTTGTAGAGCCGTGAGGTTCTAAGCGTTTTAGAATTGAAGACAAATATTTGTCGGGGTTGTGGTCTGGGCGGTCTGTCGACGCACATGTGCGCATAAAAAACTGTGTGATGTGTGCAGTGTGTTCGGTGCTGTGTGTTGACAGTGCGCATAGCTGCGACAAAGCGCTGCGCCCGCGCCGGCGACCACCCTCCCCGAAGAATCCCTCGTTATCATTTGAATAACTTTAACTATCCAACGCAGCATAAAATACGTGAAACAAGAGCCTGAAATGGACAAATGTTTTAATAATCTATCCCATAATAGTATTCAACATTATGTATTCTAAAGGCATGTAAATATTCCTGGGATTTACGAGTCGATGCGTGTGCTATTGTTTAATGAAATAACTAGGTACCTATATAATTATTATTATTGGAATGTTTGGTGAAAAGAACGGGTTGGTGTAAAAATTCCAAATCTTGTCAGATAGGGCCATGATTGTAGAGCTCGTGAGAGAGGACTCTTATCTAAAGGAAGTCTTCTATTTTACTAAATATTTATTTTGGGTGGAAATGTCTCGGTGTGGGGCAATCGTAATGGCGTGTAAATTCCTTGATTAGATACCGTCCTTGGGAACTACCAACAAAATTAATCCCGCCGCAATTTTCCGGTGTCGACTTGATATTTTTAACAATTGAATTTCCTTTGTTGCATTATTTGCATTGATAAGTAGGTATTTTAATTATTATTTCAATACATGAGTTTAATTTTAAGCTATACTAACCGATATGGTTAATACAACTAAAACAGTATTTTAAATTATTTTTCATGAAGTGTTATCTGTAGGAAGTGGTTTATGTATTGAAACAGAAATAATATATTTAGCCGATATTTTGTCGATGCGTGGATGCTGCAACTATATCGGTAGGTACCTATAGGGTGTTATTTTTAGTCGTTTGAAAATATAGCTCCGGCACTTTGATGTCTATTTATATCTAGCTAACACGGACTGTTTCTTGGCTGAATGCCTATAGTAACTTGAATTTCTTTATTAAAAATGGCACGTCAACTCGACAACATAAACACAAACAAGGACATTAACATTTCAGATAACTAGGGCAACTGTTTATGTTTATTACATATATGTACAACATTCTTAAAACATGGACATTCTTCACTCATTCATGAGACTTAAAACGTATGGCGAACTGTGGGTGTTCATTGCTACACCTCTGCCTCTCTACAACCATTTCTAAATTGAGTAAAAGTTATTAAAAAAAAAGAACAATTCATTAACACTTTTATGTAATTATGAAAGCAACCAGTGACTATTATTAAATTAGGTATCGTGTGTAGTTCTATCGATGGCGGTACACAAACACACTAATTCTGTTTACTTAATGAGATGTGTCTGGCTGCACGCGATCCATTCTCACGACCCAACATGGAGAAAAAAAAGAAATTCCCAAAATTTTAACGCAATAGATACATTGTCTCTACATAAACAACGGTTAAATTTCACCGAAAAAACAGTCGGCTGTGGTAGTGTGGAGACGGATTTCATAAAATTCTGTTATGGGGCAACGCTTCTAGACGTTCAATATCTACTAGAAAAGAACCCAAAATTTAAAAGCTTATATGTGGGATAAGTACATTTGGGTCTCATGGTTTTAACTATTTAAAAATGGTTTAAATATAATGCTTCAAGCCCCTTTGAAGCGCTACAAACACACATCATAAAATAGTAATTTCAACGTTAGTAGTTTGTATTATTTCCATGTAGATTTAATCTCTTTTCATCACAAAAGTGTTTCTAAAGGATATCTTGTAATAGTTGTGATTTCATCGAGGATACTTACCACACTATTGTCATGCACAAGTGGTCTCCGTAGCACCGTAACCACCATTATCTATGGAATGCTCATTCGTCGAAGGGCACCGCACTTTACGCCTTCCCTCAAAATTGATTGCTTATTCTCCTTTTGGCTGCCTTTTAACAACTATAGGGCCAAATTGTTATGTAACTTATTAATTAACCTCCAGCCCGATTGATGGGAATACTACAACGCATACTTTCAACTGGTTAATTGGAGATTGTCATTTTTCTTGGGCGGTTTGATGTGACCCGAATTGTACGATCGATGCTAGAGCACATGAGTCAGAGAGTTACAATTAAATTGTTATGGTATGCCGTCTTGTAATTTCATATGATCAAAATGAATAACCCTTTTATTAGTTTTAAGAATCCCTATTTAAGCCTACGTCTGTATTTTTTATTATTCTAACTTCCAAAGAAACGTTTCGCACGCATTTGATTCAGGTAGTATCGTAAACGATAACGTTGTTACAGTTACTTGCAATACCATTTTCGGTTACCATTAGATGCTAATTGGAAAATCAATATTTTATGTAGGATGAAATTTGAACTATAATGTCCCTTCTAAATTTATTTTGTGTGTATTCTATAGTTATGAGTATGACTAGTTAAAAGGAAAGTCAGGTCGGCAAGAGAATTAGTTATAAGAGTTTTGTAGTGTAGGTATCTTGGGTTTATTGTTATAAATATATTCCTTTTCGAAACATTAAACGGAGTGGACTTTATTCTGTTTAATTAATGATAAACATGAAAGGGCAGTGTTGCGGTAATCTGCATCTGTGATATTGTCGCCGGGACAAGACAAAGCGGGTACAATTTCGCTCGCCTCCCGGTCGTGCGTAATGCGGCAAAAATGTCGCCGCCTTGTAATTAGCACTAGGCTCCCAAGACACTACGCAAATAGAATTGCTCTCTTTATGTTTCTCGTTACTTGTGACACCAAAAGGGCAATGACTGAATGAAAAGTGGACAGCGGCCCCGGGTGGGAACAGGCGCACTGTGCCGTGACGCGGAGGCTGCCAGCCAGGCCGAGCAGCCACCGCAATTATGTGTTCTGAGGGAGAAATTACGTGCAACGCGTCGGCCGATGCTGTGTTTATCCAACGAGTATTAAATTCATTATAAGAACCGTGAAAGTGCCTGTCCAGAGGATGCGTCCGTTTAACACGACGACTCTGTGATGTCAGCCCCCACTTTCTCAGCTCAAACATCGTTTGCGTGGCATGAGCGTGCATATGAGCGATGTTTATTTATTTACAAACGCAGTGGTTCACAATAACGGAACAACTAAGATCAATAAATAAATCCATTCCTTGTAATTCTCACAGTTGGGTCGCGTCGCCTGTGCTGAACCTCATTCCATTGAGCCCGCGTCACGCTCGCGCGCACGCTGCGCCACGTAAGCGCGTCTCCTTCGCCGGCTTTGTGTGGAACCGCCCTCGACACACACTTCTGAGAATTGAGCTCGTGGCATTTTTTAGAACGCATAATAATTTGATCGGGAAATATTTATGGAAGGGGTGGCCGGACGCGGACTAGTCCGACGAGTCAATTATCAGCCACTCGCACCACTGTCGGTCGCCTGAAACACGCGCAATGGGTGGCTAGGCTGAGGTTAACCGATGTTAACTTACAATTTATGACGTAGATAGACGAAGGGTGGAATTTCACATGATTTCATTCTCTTTTTTTGTTAATGCCCTATATAATTATTATCGTGTATAAATAAAGTTTTTATACATCCGACAGTGAGAATGTTTTTTTTTGTGCTAACCTTAGACAGGTCAGGTACCTACCATAATTCGATAACCCACATAGAAAGTGAAACTTAAAATTTGTAAACAAAAGGCTCTGTTGCTTCTATTATAAAACACCCGCAATAAAACCACTAAACGCTTTAGTAATACTTGGTAAAAAGTATAAAGGTTCACAGGGTATAATAATATCCTAGATATTTATCAGTAACTTTGTATCAACGCAGTACGAATCGATTCGTAGCACTAGTGCTACGAGCATTTTGCTACGAAAGTCGTAGCAGTTTGTTAGTACAAATCTCGTAGGCAATACGACATTGAATTGTCTTACTACTAATTTTACGTACAACAAAGATTAATTACTGAAAATCTGGGGAAGTATCCAATGTATTTCAAAATACGTTTTTTTTAATTTTACACTTTAAATAAGAAAAAAGTCTAACCTGTAAACTTTTCAACCCCTAAAAAATGGTTGAGTATTACATTATTATGCAGTACTTATACTAAATAACAGTTTGATTCTGTAACAAGTGTTCGTTGAAATGGTGTAAACGACATTGTAGGTGATCAAGCTGTCGCCCGTTTATCTCACGGTGGGTGGATCATAGGCACAAAGATCATTAGGTGTCATCTCGGCCGGAACGAGGTGCAGGCCACGTGCAGACAAGCTCAAGACCACCGGTGGGTCTCCTAGGAAAAAAAACCTCCGCAGAGTATGAACTACCACCAGCATTGTATTTAATTGCTTTTTTGTTAAAGGATAGGAGAACTCTTAGAAGAAAAACAATATTCAAAAGCCATACTTAAAACCCCTATCGTAAAGATTTCGTCTTAAAAGTGTCTAAAATGTTAATGTTTTTCAAATCACAATACCTGAAGATAAGCAACTGTGCACAGTAAAGATAAGGTGCTCATTATTTGCTAAAAGCATAGAATTCAATACAAGGCGTGATAAACATCCTTTTGTAAGGGCGTAAAAGCAGAGAACTGATAGTAAAAACTTGCAAAGCAAGCAAAGTAATTAAAAAGGGTGCAACAATAAAACAATGGTCGCCGCGCATGTTATCATGCGTACATAATAATCGTTTCTGCTAATTTGTCGCGGAGGCGGGGCGAGGCGACGTTTCCGGTGCATGTGCAAGACAATGCTGAATGGACCCATTAATAGCAGAAATGAATGGGCGCGTAAACACATGTGTCCGACACTCCGACCCGTGGGGTAGCAGGCAGCGGCCACATGGCGCAATACATTGTCTTATGCAAAGGACATTACGTTTCATTCACTAATTTGTGACTTGTGACGGACTTCGAGGAAACCCTGTTTTATGCGCCGAAATGCTTCCTCGAAACGTTCCGTTTCCTTCCGTTGTTTTTGTGGTTTGTATTGTTTTTTTAAATAACAGTGGTATACTTTTAGCATGTGGGACTATGTAAGCTGACACTTCTTTGTATCTTACTCAATAAAACTTTTTAAGTTTTTTATTTTTAGTATGTAATTCCTGTTATCCAAATCCATGAAGAAACGGTAATATTAAGTAAATTAACAAGACACCACTTAAAAGTCACAGGAAAGCAGAATTTATGCAAATTCTAAACGAATTTGCATAAATTCTGCTTTCCTGTCCTTTCCTTGGATGACATATTTTTTCAGTTACCTATTTTGATTTATAAATGAAACTACTTAACGGACTTCGATAACATTTTGGGACCACCTCTGAAGGTATGACCTACTAAACAAAAAAATAATCATCAAAATCTGTTCATAATTGGTAAATTAGCGGAATACAAAAAAAAACACATACAGTCGAATTGAAAACCTCCTCCTTTTTGAAATCGGTTAAAAACAATGCAATAGCAGTGATCGTTTCCGTTACAAATATGAAGTAGAAGCATTGTTAAATTAGTAAAGTGAGTATGTTGATTTTTTGCAATAACGATAAATGCACTGAAACTTGTTGAATATAAATCATCACGTTCATGTCTGGTTTTACTTAGTAGTAACTAATGTATTAAAATATGTATACCTATAGATTTTTTGGATGTACCTTAATTGATTTAGAAGAATTAAAAATTATTGTTTATGTAGATGTCATATTGAATTACATTTATGTCATATTAAAATAAAATAAATAAATTGAATTACATTCTCTAGAATTTTGATCGAAATACATATCCCAACTAGCAAAAAAGTTATATAAGTTTAGAATTATACGACTAACAGTCATGTAAGGGGTTTGAAATAGTTATGAAGTAACTAAACAGTTGTAAAATAGTATTCAGTTCGACGCATTAGTTATATATATTTAAATCATATTAATGCGTCTGGTAAACGTCGTCTCAATTAATTTATAAGACGGTTATATAATGTTAAGTCGAGTAAACGTTTCAGTCGGACAATAGTGATGAGTCGCCATGTTTCGTAAATTTAGAACCTTTTATTCAACATTTAAATAACAAACCGTTATGTAATGGTTTTATAGTTATCTATTATAAAATCGTCATAATAGGTCATATACAAAACCATTAAATAACTTTTAGTTGGAAACGTTATTCTAATATAACTGACTAGCTGTGCCCCGCGGTTTCACCCGCGTCTTTGGTTACTGCTCCGCCCTTGTGGGTCGTTTTAAATTTTTCTCGCCTTTTAAACCTTCCCTAGACCTCCACGAACATTTCAAGACTAAAATAAGATAAATCCGTTCAACCGTTCTCGAGTTTTAGCGAGACTAACGAACAGCAATTCATTTTTATATATATAGAATATTTTTTATTCCTACAACGTGTGCCAATCTATGGCTAAAATAAAATGTGATAAACTTAATGAGAGATTCACAAGCTTATCAACGCCAGAATCACCACGATGTCCCTGTGAATAAAACAGAAGTATTTCCATGACTATACGCAAAGGATTTTACTATTTTCCAACAGAACTCTAATTGTAACCGTCATGGTGGACGCCATAAACCGTATAAAAACATGTATACGACCAATAGTTATGTAAAGGTCGAAATGCAGTCGCCCAATGTCTATTGGCAATATGGCCGAGACTATTGCTGTCAATTAATATATTTTATTTTTATAAACAATATGAAAACTCCAATATTATGAAGGCCCATGAAAATATTGACAAAGATAACCATACATATCATCGAAAAAATTTAATTCCCATGTATAAGTCATCGCTCTTCATCTTCCACCGCAATATGCTTTCTCTATATTAAAGAATTCTTAATAATGATTCATACGACATTTTACTTAACTTTATAATATAATTTTGCCATAACACAATAAATGTCACACAAATTGTCGCTGACACTCTCTTACGATGATATAGTTATTCATTGGATTACTAGACGATTACAAACCTTATTAGTTAAACTCACAACGTCTACGTGACTTTTACTCAACATAATTTGTCGCTAACGCGACTGCAACACGACCTTTACACGATTGAAATGTTATATAATCTGCGCCCAAACCCGCGTTATATTTACGTTTAAAAAACTATTATAAAACGTTTTCGTATGGCTGAAAGTTAAATTGAAAACGTTATTGTACCTTTTATATGACATTATTTTGCTACTTGGGATACTTAATCTTTTCTGAAGAGGTAAAGTTTGTGAGGTTGTACGGATCTACTGAAACAATTTTGAAAATCCCCGTAGAAAGCCATGTTATTTGTGGGTGTCATAGGCTATATAACATCACGCTACGCCACATGGGAGCGGATCAGTAACCAATGACTTAATTTAACACAGGTGAAAATATCCATGCGGACGAAGTCGCGGGTAGAAGCTAGTAAAATGTAAAATCAATATTCTTAGGGCATCGGTCACAAAAAGTATATAGACACACAACAAAGCCGGCTACTAAACGTTGTACGTGTATTGACGTGTTACTTTAGGATTATTGTTCTGTTCTCCCAGATAGTATCGCTTCCTGTGCTTTTCACTTTTCGTTTGTTTAACGCATAACAAAGTACGGATGATACCTGCAGGACAATGGTCAGGTACCAGCTATTCACAATTCGTCAGCTCACTTACAGTTATATTTTTGTTGGCACCACGACTCGTTGGCGCCAGATATCTATTGTGATGTAGACCATTACTTACTTATTCTTCTGAACCAAGGATGATGGTCAATTGTTACAGGTACTTCCTGGGAGGCATACTTACACTGTGAATTGGGAATTCCGCACGTTTTGTTTCGGTGGCGCTTCATTTAACTTGATTTTACGGTTCAGAGCCCGAGACATGCAGTCTTTTCTTTGTATCTTTTATACCAAAAACTTGTTACGGTTGGATTGAGTTTAAAATGTTATTTATTTTGTTGTATACTTGATAATATGACAATTTACATTTTGTTTGCCATATTTCGTATCGAGTTTATCAATGCATCGGTGGCCGGATACGCACCGTCGCGTCGCGCCGCCTTCTCGACTCTTATCTAAACACACTCAATAATATTAAATAATGTCTAAATTTTCTGTAGCAGCTAATAATTAGCGAACGTTGCTCCGAGTGCGAGACCCGCATCGTTTGGATTAGTACATAATAACTTAATTGGGTTATAAATAAGGTCAATGTAATGATCGGTGGTGATATTTTTATGCCAGCAAATAGTGGTCACGTGTCGGGAATTCGCTACAATTGGCTCGTCGTGCGGCACCCTAATCAACCGAATGGGGTCTGGAATGACGTGATTATTATGTTACATATATCTGTAACACAAACTGTTTAATTTTATAGGGGTGAAAATACCACTAGAACAGTTAACTTAACTAGACAATATTGAGTTTCGAAATTTTGGAAACAGTCGATCCATTTCCATTGTAGTTATATAATCGATAAACGAAGTCATCGGAATATGTTAGCGACCAAATGGCGCCCCTTCCTTGAAGGACCGCATAAACTAAACGGCTATGCGCAATTCAGATTGCCGTATCGTGGGAACATCGCGGCGTATTGACAGTGATACGTGAAACTGACAAATATATGGCGGGGCAGAGCCTCCTCGAAAGCATCCATCGTCTGCATTCAATACCATGTATTAACATTGATTACGCCGGACATTCATATCATTATCGACAAAATAAGTTGTCATCGTATGAGCGCTTCACATCACCTAGTTCCCATGGTCGCAGTGTTACTTTTCCCATGTAGTTATCAAGGGCCGTCATGTCACTCCATAGGTCAGTGTTTCGATAAACAAGTGAACTCTGATGCATTACTCGCGTGCATCATGTTATGATATTGAGCTAATAATTATGGCAATGGAATGACGTAACCACCGGGCCAAGAGATGTGTCATCATTGTGCATCACAGCGTGGCAAACGTTATTGTCATTGGATTGGAACAGTTGCGTAAGTCCTCAAATGTGAAACATTGTATTCACTATCAAGAAACGATTAACAGCTTACCAATGTTATATTCGGACTCTTTCTTCATTTACCGAATTGATAGATAAGAGTTCCGAAACGCTGAAATCTGTGATCAATATTTGTATAAACGAAATCCCACCAAAATATCAGTCATAAGTTCAGCGTCTTACCGAAAAACAACGGCAAGAGAATCCATGGTTGATGCGCCCAGGCATACTAACAAACACGTAACGAAATAAAACGTTGGAGACAGCATACCCGACAAGTGGCGTGGTGTATTACATGTATATTTGTGTTATAAATTTTATGGGCCGCGCACGACAACTGTTTGCACAGTCACATGGAATTTTGTGAGCTGAACGTCATTTATGCTCTATCTATTTGATACATCCTAAATACATAAATTATAAAGTCGTCCCGACACTCCCTTTTATGGAACAGAAGTTATCCTCTAAGTGCCATGTTTTTTTTATTCTTAGTGAACTTGGCGAGATGTTCATCATTATGTTTAATTGAATAATCCCTATCGTTAACTCTGGGGCCATTCTGTCCGTATAAATAAACACTAGCACTGCTGGGGGTCCCCTGCGGAGATCATTTTTCATAGAATTAGTCGAAGTTTACACGTATATACATGCGAGTTAACTGTTCTCTCATACGTACAATAAGTAACCTTATACACCAAAGCACACTAAATAAAAATGTCAATAGGAAATCATATCAAAAATGCCTACTGTCTAACTTAATTAAATGTATCAATTCTTCCTATTCTGAATTCGCAAATATTGTACTTCTTCATTCAATAGTATGTAGATACAAACCATCACACTGTGACGGCCCTCGATTCAAAGATCAAAAACGACTTACACAAGATGTCACTTAAACGGGCGTAAATTTTAAAGTAGTGCTAAAAGGACACTCACGCGTTGCAATTGGTTACTTTTACTTTGAATCGTGCGTGGGCTATCGAGGTAAAGAAACCACCCCAGCGGACAATTAGCGTGGGAGCAGTCGCGGTGGCATTCACTAATGGTGGCTTCAATTGATCATATTACTTTTGTATGATTGTCCAAAATTTTTTTCCCTCCGTACGACAATAAGATTACCCGTGCCGCAACAAAGGCGACGTCAATACAATCTTTGCACTTTTTGTCGTCTCGATAGGAATTTTCGGGATGTATTTATTGCAGCAAATGATTATTTTTATGATATTCCGGAGCAATTATGAAGGTCATAGCAGTCATCATTTTTGTTGGCGAAATACTACAGGAATGGGAATTTTATATCCATAGAAGTTTTATGGTATGTCCTAATATGTCTAGTCTTGAGAGAAATGAAGCATTCAGCATTGGTGGAAAACGCAAATCGGTAATTTTAAAGCATATTTTCCATAGCCGTCGTCAGCGGCTAATTGTTCGTTTGGCATGGCTGGTGGTGACGGATAGTGCAGGGCGGGAGCGGCGTCGAGGCGGCGCCCAGGGCGAGGAGGGTGCAGGCAGCAGGCACCAGGAATGCGAGTTCGCCAACTATCACACGCCCAACATGAGTTGGATCTTTTTTAAAAGGGCGCGATTCCTGGAAGCATCTCTCGAGCGGCCGGAGGCTGGCGCTCGCCGGCCATTGTGGCGCGGCCGGCTAGTTTTGATCTTATTGTTAATGGGACGCCAAGTTTTTTCAACCGTGTTCGGAAAAAAGGTATCATAGGACCCCAGCGGAAACGTTACGGACCCTTGTGAAGTAAAATGGATATGTTCTACGAAGGAGGTGTTATTTTAATCGTAGGTCGGCTTTGTTGTTCAGGAATGTAGATGGCCTGTCATAATTTTAATGGGCAGTTTCTCAGACATTCTATGAACCTGATGGTGCACACGTCCTGAATATTCATCAGGATTCTGTACAGCGGCCAAGCTTATAATACATTGGAATGTAATCATAAGTAACTATCTAAATTATTACTTTTTTACGGTAAAATAATACTAGTGAACAGTCAATTATGGAAGTATTAAAGCTCATGGCTTTGTTTTTCTCAGTAAAACTACACGCTTGCACGTTTCGGAATCGTAAAATTATTTGTAGATAATGGAAGAAGGTACGTTTTATACTTTCACCGGCATTATACGTGACTCCTTAATAAAGAGAGGATCCGAAAAAATATAATAATACACTGCATAGATATGCGGGTCTGAATGTTTACCTTTATTTTATTTATCGTTCCCCATTACACTCATCAATAAACTGGCCTTTTCGTCTTATGTGCAGTGAAACAATAATGAATGCGCGGTACCGACGCTCGGTGTATCTGGTGGAGGCCACACACGATGTGGTTTGTAATGACATAATTGCTGTACGCTGCTATTATGAACATTTTAAGAGTCGCGGATATGCGTTTTATATATAAAATACCCCACGTGTATATAATATATAATAAACTAAAACTCTTTCAGTGTCACTAACAACTCTCGGATAACATGTGAAGATTCAATAGAGCTCGATGTCTGTGTGACATTCGTGTAGTTGTAGATAGTCGCAGCACTTTTGTGCCGAGATTAAATTCAATATCGTTGGTATTTAATTAACGAATGCACTTTGTTCGGATGTTATCGAAAAATGGCGCTCAGCTATCTCTTTTATTTTTTAAAGTAACCTCACTATCACCTATGACACATTTAATTGAAATAATTTTATTTGTTTTGTAACACTTTAACGCTGATCTAGTAATTTAAAAAAAAAACATTGATAACTTCTTTTGTTACTCACAGTACCGCACAAGACGTTAATCTGTTACATTTGGATTACCGGGAAATTATAATTAGATACTAAAAGAATCGAGTTCTTTTGCAAATGCAGCCTTACAGTAACTGCAAGATAAGATGAAGTCGCTGTGTGCTTGCATTGCAATCCACGGGAAAAATAAATGCAACTGAAAAGTAAGGGCCGCCATTTACCTACTGAAAGTATATACTTTACCGAGTAGAGAGTTGTAGAGTACGCAACTAGCAAAAAGTGGGTTTTAAACTATCGTAGAACCATCATTTATCGAGGACTATATGAGACTTATATCCACATGTAAGTTGCGAAAAGGGCCCACTTTATAAGTTTACTTTTAACGTAAGTATTTATATTAGACCGCTGAAATGAAAATGAAATGTTTTAATTACGAATTTGGAGTCTTACTTACACGGTCTTATTTCAAGACCCGTCAATATCCCGCAGGCGGATACCGTGGACACGGTCTGTGGACGGTGAGCAATGGGTAGCTCACCGTCCGTACGTTATTAACTAGCGACAGACCGTGTCGACGGCGCGTTCATGTTCCGCGCACAGAGGTGTCAGCCATCGGAAGGGGCCACTAAGGGCCAAATGCCTGCCGCGGCTGCGGGTTGTTCGAAAGAAATACCGCGCCCCCGGAACGCAAAGGGCACACGAAGGAGCATAGATGGTTTTTAGTCAGTAAATATGTTACCTATCTGCTATATAGAAATACTAGCGAACTACCCGCAACTTCGTCCGCGTGGCTTATGTCACCCTCGTTAACCCTGCAGTGGTCGCGTCTTAAAAAGTCACGTGAGTGGTCGCGCGGCTACATATGTAGTCCAATTTATTTTGTCGTTTTTTAAATGAAATTCAATTGTATTATTTTTTGCTTATTAAAATATGACAAATTAACTCTTCCTAAACAAAATTAAAACAAAAAACAAAAATAAATTTTCAATGGTCTTGTGTAAATCAGCTATGAAAAAAAAGTACGTAAAGAGCCATGTCAGTTTAAAAAACCGTGGGCTACATATGTAGTCCGCGCGACCACTGCAGGGTTAAGTTACGTGTTTGGTTACTGCTCCGCTCCCGTATGTCGTAGCGTGATGTTATGTAGCCTATGACACTCACAAATAACGTGGCTTTCTATGGGATTTCTTTTTCAAAATCGGTTCCGTAGATCCGGACTTCCCAAGATTACCCCCTACAACCTCACAAACTTTGACGAGAAGATCATAGAAAAATACAGCGACCTTCTTATTTATCCACCTACGGATTCATTACACACGACACTTGTTCTTAACATCAATCAACACTGTCCTTCCAAAATCCAGTCTCCACAGGTAAACTGGTAGAACAGACTGGGAGTTAATAAAAATTGCTATTTGTATCAATGACTATCAGAATATTGTCTTGAAATGTAAGTATGTCGGCATGCAGTGAATAATATTTGAGCCTTTGTATACCGGTTTCAAAGTCGCTCGAAGGATTTGAATCTCTCGAAAAACATAATAATGAATTCTCAACGTTGTATCCATGCGAAAACTGTGTCTTCTGCTGCATGCCGAACAACAAACGCTGCTGCAACAAACAATGGGCAGTAACACAAAATATTAAGACTATAACAAGGTCATTATAAGGACGAAAGGATCTAAAACCTTTCTAAACATATTCAGGTATCATACCTATAATAAAGTGATTACGTATTCTACTAGAAAAGTACATAAGTCATCGTTGTGTTGTGCCGTATTTTTTTTGGAATAGCTCAGAGCCAGCCAACACTTCCCATCTCGCTCGCAGGCAGAGCATAATGAGCGGTTGTTAAAATTATGAATGGAACATCTTCCGAGAAGCCTGCTAGTGTGCGAGAGTAAGCCGTTTAACAGTACACAGCGCGCACGCACACCAACACAATTCTTATCGCGGCGGCATGTTGTGTGTGAAAGCCTGCTCGGATGTACTATCTGATGCTTATTTGGTTTTTATTCTTGAATATTCTCTTACTTACCTGGGTACCTTTTCTCATCATACCTATGTATAAAGGCAATGGTATGACTATATGATTCTGCAAAATCATTGTTTCTCCAATATTGATCCGGACTTATATAGTCGACAGTTAACTGCTGGTTAACTGTCAAGTGTCTTTAGGAGTGAATAGTTAAAATTCCTTCGCACATTTGGAGTTAGTTTTCTATAAATTATAGTCTCAGAGACAAAATATACGGAATGTTGTACAGTTGGTTCATAGAAAATATTATGAAAACATTAACAAACAAAGATTCATAAATAATCGTATAAGGAGAAGGATTATGTTGTCAAAACGTGCTAGTGTGAGTTTATTATATGAAGGAATTTTAAGGTCCAATTACGAGCCGCCTTCCATTAACAACTTTATTTATAGTGGGATGAATAACTTGCGGCTTTTTAATCAATCATGAGGGGTACTAAGACAAGTGGCATCCGGTGAGCTGGACAATTGTCCAATAACTGCTGATCACGACGTCACTACACAATCCTGTGGAACTATGCACACGATTTAAGTTACGGTTAAAATAAAATACTACGCGCAGGCGCACCGCGTCGCGCACTTGACCCAACAAATGGAATGCTGTTCCGACTAGCCCTTACAATAACAAAACAAAAAAAGGGATTTGAAGGCGAAATCAGTTACAAACGTCGATCATTTATTATTAATCATATAAATGACTTTCGATAACTTTCTTGTCTCAGAGGCTGGTTCAAATATTTGTGGTGAAATATTGTTGAATAACTCCAAAAATATAATAATGTTAAAAATGTGTGCAGCTCACGCAGGGAGAGCCTGGGAGGGCTGTTTTTTCGACGAATAGTTAATCTGATATACGTTTCTATAACGAACTTCATTTCCAATGTCTGAAATGTTATAAGACCTTCCTCTTTGACTATTTATAGTCTGCATAGCCAGGCTTACGGCAGCTTTGATAGAATAGCGGGCTGGGGATCAGAAAATCTATGAGTGTTCTGATTGTATTAGAGTTCTGCATAAATAGGTTTATCGTATGCCGAATCCTGTACTATGTAATGATATAATTTATGGTTGCAGGGTCAGGTTTCATCATTTACACATGAAAATGCCAGTGTCATTGTGCCACGGGTACCAGTGTACCAACCATTATAGTATGTAGTTAGATCATTATTTGCAAAAATAAGAAAATTATCTATCTAGACGCTAGCCTGTATTTAAACTTACCAAGGCAACGTTAGAATTTCAAATTGACGAGGCATGCTTATTATTTTATGGTATAGAAATACTATTGGCATTATTCGTAGCCTGATAAATTCAGATAACAGTAGATATAGTTACTAACAGTCAGGTGCACGTTATTAGTAAACAATTGGAAAATACGATTAGTTATCATGATATCAGCTGGAAAATACGATAATGCAACTGATTAAAGTAAAAAACATAGCATCATTGTAATAGATAAAAAATCTTATTAGGGATTTTTCGTTGGTTATTTATAAATATCAATTCGTAAAGTTAATATAGGAAGGTGATTCCTGTACTTTGCTTGAAATTTAGAAAATGTAAAGGAAATAATGATTTCGTTTTGATAATTATAATGAGTATGAGCGAGTTTTGTTTACTATAAACCTTAGGGCTCACAGCAAGTGCACAGGACCAACCCTGAAATGTAAAATAAAAACTGGCAATATGCCAATCGGACTCGCACACTGGGGGTTCCGTAACCTTGGAAGGAAACTTTGGTATTCATAATTTGGGACCATATAAACTACATATTAGTTTTTTTGTGATTTTTCTAATTCATTTATTAGACATTTTTTTTAACTAAAGTTCTTTGCAATTTTTACTTTTTATTAAATGACACCTTACTAATTGTCTACCAAACTAATTTACCACATGACAAACACAACTTTTCGCGTTGTTGATGGTTGGATACCTTATTACTTCATTTGTGACACGATTTCGACGATCGAATCGACGACAGATTATAGAGAAAGAATTAATCCAAAGATAGGGAAAAGAAGTACATAGGTATACATGCTAACCTTGCTACGTGTTTTTAAACGATGAAATGCGACATTGAGTTACCGGCATGCTAACAAACATAGCTATACTAGGTCAAGCAAACAATCGGCTCCGCAAAAATCAAAAAGAAAATCTGTTGATTATGTTATCGGGTGATTAAGTAAGATAAAGGGCAAGTAATCTGGTTCCACGTAGATAGTGAAACCCGCCCCATTACAGGCTCGAGTGGGCAAAGGCGGCCGACCACCGACGCTACCGCCGCCTGCGCAGCGCTGCCCAAAAAACACCCCGAGACGTAGACGTAACATAATATTTCCCAAGCAGCCTTTTATTTATTAGCCGGGCAACGCGGCGCGGCGCCGGGACAACTCTACTTCCCAGAACGGAACATCGACGTGTCGGCACAAAGCCGTTACACTTATATGAAAAAACAATATTTATGTCGATGAAAAAATTGGGATACAGCGCGTATTTATCTGAACACCGTGAGCTATGCGCTTTTTGTTTAGACCCGATTTGCAGGAATCCGCAGGTACCGCCTAGCGTGGAGAAAAGTATTAATTTGTTAAATGGTGACCCAGTGGGCGTGGTCAACGGCTGTTAACGATAGTTACCAAGCTCATATTTACACTCACTTATGGTTTTTACTTGTATGGCTTTAATAAAGGTCCTGCTGTGAAAGATATCAGATAGGTACCTGCTATGACAATTAGGTACTTCAGAAAACTCAAAACATACTGCACAAATAAGCCACTTTGAAATGATGAGAGCTCTTTAACGAATGCAGTTTTTACTTTTGTGCGAAGTGATCACGAATTCTGCAGTTTAATAGATCTAGTGATAAGCAGTATAGGCAATAGGGCTACTACGACTGACACCTATCGGCTAATGTTATCATAGCCGTCCTCAGGACGTCGACAATGTCTATTAACATAATGTAATACTTTTTTTTTAAGTACATACTATGTATGGAGTTTTTTTGCCCGTTCTTCTCCATACGAAACTACCTTTTGGAATGGGCAACTAGATTCAATAGTTTTAATTAATTGACGTCTAAAAGTGCCTTTTAATGGTCTAATTGGAATAAATGAATTGACTTTGATTTAACTAAAAATAGCAAGAAACACATTAACAGAACACATTAATAAATAAAAAGGGTAAACTGTGAATATTAATTTAGCCAATCAGTGACGAGTTGATAACTGAATGGAATGCTCTATCCTTTTGTAACTTTCCCATGTAATTGTGTGCATTAATGGGTGATACCTACGCATGCCATTTAAATCGTTTATCGCCAATGAAATCCACTCGTTGGACCGGTTTCATAAATAACAATAAAAAGCCTCATCTTTGGACTATGGGCTACATTTTTGTGGACTATTTATATGCATGATGATGGCATACGCATTCGAATAGGAATATGAAGCATGTACGTCGGTCATACTACAGCTTTTTTAGTCATCAAGAAATATGTGTTAAGTATTATGTAGTTAGTTAGACGAACCAATACATTACGGAAACGTAGATTTAATTTCTACACATACCATCACGCCTGTATTCCCCGAAGGGTTAGGCAGAGGTGTACCGATATACACCCACAGTTCGCCGGTATGTTAGGTCCCATGTATTAGTGGGCGAGCGTTTTGCCATTAACCGGGCACAAATCCAAACTCCGAGCTGCTACTGAGAATTTCATTGAAACACCCAATAACACTATTTGCTCGATCTGGGAATGGAACCTAACACAAGTCTAGTGTAGCAATTGCGCTTAGGACCGCTAGGCTAACGAGACAATTATTAATTAATTTCTATTTCAAAGGAAAAAAATATTGTCTTCTGGCCTAGTCCATTAATCACGACTGTCAAAGTGTGTCGGTAAAGAACTAGTAATTTTCAAGGGATAAGCGATAATCACCACCTTTTAGACAGATTGGTGATATTAAGGCATTAGAAGTAAGAGGTTCTACCCAACTATTTGCAATCCATTAATCCTCTTTTAACTGCCTCGTTAGCCTAGTGGTCCTAAGGCCGGTTACAGTGCTTGACCGATCGTCGGTGCGTACGTCAGTCGCGCTTGTCATTGTATGAAAATTCACAAACCGTACAGTGCTGGACTGACCGTACGCACGCGTATATTGGTACGCACTGCGTACGAGGACCGTCGGTCGAGCGCGTCCGCATGCGTGCCGTCGGTCGACCGACGCGCTATGGAAACATATGAACGCGTTCAGTGCTGAGTGCTGCACCGACCGGTGGACCGACCGCACGGATGTGCGTATCATCGTTGACGAAAAATTAAGTCTTTCCACCGGTGATACAGGAGCTCGAAATAAGTTTACGTGTTTTAAGTAGTCTTGTAACTTCGCTGATAGTTCATCAAAACTTTTGATCGACATTCTGAAGTAATTAAAAAACTTTTCTTCATCTTCGCGCAATAATGAATATACAGGATAAGTTTTTAACCAGTGCGTAAATTTTTTTTGGTAGTTCAGTGTCAGTAATAGAACACATTTCCGTGTTTAGTTAAAAAAAAAAAAAAAAAATTTCATCCTTATCCGAGTTTGAAATAAGCAAAACATCCAGGACATAATCTATTCGCCATACTATCAATGAAAACTCGCGGCCGCCGCCGCCGCCCGGGCGCATGGCTGGGGTGAGGGGGTGGGGAATGCGCTAGCGCCGAGTGACAATGAAATATGGTTTTTAAGTAAACATGTTTCGTAAGCGATAACTTTTTTTTTTAGTACTAAGACATATCAAAATAAAATATACGTGTTTAATAAAACGTGTTGAAGTTTATTATGGCAAAATTTACGCACTGGTTAAAATTTTTTCCTGTATAATAGTGAATTCCCCTTGTAATGTTCTTTGGGCGACGATACGTACATGATATCGTTTACGTCTTCTTCTATTCCTAAAACGTCTACGAAGATAATAAGCAGCTATTAAACAATTCGTAAACGGTTCCATTGCGTGCGACTGTACCAGTCCGGTCAGTTTGTTGGTCAGGAGAGCACTGAATGATACAAACTGACGGTCGGTTCAAGCGTATCGTCAGGACCCACCGTACGTACTGACGGTCAGTGGAGCACTATAACCGGCCTAAGCGCGACTGCTACACTGCTAAACTGCTATTGGTTTTTTTTTATGAAATTCTCAGTAGCAGCTCGGAGTTAGGATTTATGCCCGGTTAATGGCAATAGGCTCGCCCCCTATCACATGGGACCTAGAACATACCGGCGAACTGTGGGTGTAAATTGGTACACCTCTGCTTAACCCTGCGGGGAATACAGGCATGATGGTATGTTTGTATGTATGTATGTAGCCCTCTTTTATTCACGAGAGGCTAATTGCTGGCTTGCTACTGGCAATGTTGTGGTTAAACTGTTCACAAAGAAGTGGTTTACCTTTTGTAACCGCACCCTTTATGTGTAGCACAATAACACGAGAATATATACCTACAGAGCAGTTTTATTTACATAGAAGACTATAAGGTACTTTACTTTTATGTATAATAATTTGTTTGTGTTTATGATAAACTAGCTTCTGATCGCGACTTCATCTGTGTCAACGTTGATACATTATCGCACGGGAATCTTACATTTTTCTGTAATAAAAAGTAGCCTATGTGTTATTCCACGATACAGTCTACCTTAGTGCCTAATTTCATCCAGATCCGTTCAGCCGTTTTAGCGTGAAAGAATATTCATCCATTCTCACAAACATTCCCATTTATAATATTAGTAGGATTCTCTCAGAGCTCTTTATTTCTAAATTGCTCTAGTGTGCACGAGGCGTTATTCTGCGATATTTTACAAAACGTATTATTTGCATTTCAATCGCGGCTGAGATAGAAAATTAAAATAAAATAAGACCTTGTTATACGAGAAGAGAAAAAGGATTAAATAGCTTTTGCTTTTGTTCCAACAATCTAGAAATTTTTAAGCTCATAATTTTTTAAGCACAGCCAACAGTTATATAACATCTGTATTTCATACGCAATTTAAAATACAGAACTGTTCAAAATATGTATGTAGTTTTGTCTTCCTGTATGTAATAGTAGTTTGATGAATGCTGGTGAACCCTACATGTTCCATTTATTCAAATTAAATAATGGTATTAAGTTATAATTCTTAATGAAAGTGATATCATACACAAATTATAAGCAGGCATATTTTTGAATTCCTTGATAAAATCGTTATTATCCTATAACACCTACGCTGTTCCCAATCTTCGTTCATCAAATGCATTGAACGGCCTTTTCCAATCAATTAATTCCGAAGCCAGGTACCAAGTGTAAAAAAGGATCCAGCTACAGGTTGATCGTAAAGTATTCGTATACTGCCCGTGGTTGCGTACTATCGATTCTTCTGACACTATAAATATCGGATTTTTGGATTTCCGTCACTAAATTGCTGATGTCTTCTTAAAATATATGCAGATATTTTATTTTATAAATGATCATAATTTTTAAAAGCAATTTATAATAATAGTAATAAATATATATTTAAAAAAAAAAAATACATTACGGTTCATAAATATACTTATGCTATGTTATACAATTACAAATTAATTAAACATCTGTAGCCGAACTAGGCAGGAGCCTGTATTTCAGCTATCCCTTCAATTAAAATGATGATTGATTTCAGTCTCTAAAATGAGTACTGAAATATAATCGACTGTATCAAGAGGGAATTATGAGGAGTTAGATAATAGAACTTGAAGAAGAAAAAAATATTTTTTCTAATCCTATTTAGCGTAATTATCATGGTAATTTCAATATTTTGTTATCAGCACATAAAACACGCTTTCTTCAGATAGCCGTAAGATACGATAATTCATCTGATAACTTTTACCACAACATGAGTCATTTTATTATACTTAGTTCGTGTCGATATGAAATAGAAGATTTATGTAAGTACTAGCTTTTGCCCGCGACTTCGTCCGCGTCATACTTGATATAGTAGCCCACGCGAACCGCACATTTTTCCGGGATAAAAAGTTACCTATGTGTTATTCCAGACCACAATCTATCTCAGTGCCAAATTTCATTCAGATCCGTTCAGCCGTTTGAGCGTGAAGAAGTGACAAACACACAAACTTTCGTCTTAATAATTTTAGTGTGATAGTGTGATTAGAATATTTCGAAACAGCCTGTATACAAATAGAGCGTCAAATCACAATAAGAAAGCGCCACGTAAACTGGCCGAGTGAATGCACTTGACACCGTAATAAATAGAACGCGCGGTAACAAAGGGCGGGAACAGAAGTGTTTCGCTGCGCCGCCGCGGTATAAGCCGATTGTCATCCACCTAGCAGTAATCTGTTTTTGTTACATGCCGATACATTATACTATAGGTATACGGTTTTTATACTTTCCCGGTTTTTGAAATGTCATCTTTTGATACATACTGTTTTTTTAGAAGCTTAATTTTTAATCTTTTTAGGTTCACACGTGGCAGGGGAGGGCAGAGTGTGGAGATATCTTTTTCGTCAATTAGGTAACAATACGGTTAATTCGGTGATTTTTCTTAACCGGCTGTTTCTTATTTTACATGGAAAGGGTCCATGTAAAATGGTAGTTAATGTTTTTAATGTAGAACAACACCAGAATTCTATTTGTATTGTTACTGGAAGTCTAAGTTTTTGGAACTGCACCATGGGCTTTTGACCTTGGAGATAAACTAGGCATAGCTGATTACTGGTCGGTATTTGGTATCTTCAACCTTTTTTATCTGTTACGAAAATGTTTATATATTGCGCAATCATTTGTAATTCGTAAGCATTAACCTATAAGTTAGCTTGTATTTTGAGCAGGTTTTTGCGATTTTTTTACCAGCAACCAGACATTTAAGGCAGTCTTGAAATAAAAACTAAATACATAAATTCCAATCCTATATTTGAATGAAATATCGTACATTAGTTTAGTGCGAGTCACTGTCGCTACCGGAGTAGCTCGCTAGTAGCGCGAGGCCGGCAGGAGCAGTACTCTTACTCGCATCACTCTTACTTGCTACGTCAGTACTTACAGTAGTCGTCGACACTTTCTCGTTTTCATTATCTCTCTTACTTTTCACAAGGTTTGTTAAAGGGCGCTTCTTTGATAGAGATCCTATACTTCTGTTCCACGACTGTTTGGTGTTTATACTTCTCTGCGGCATTAGTTCTATTCTGAGTGCCTTGGCCGGGGGTTCGCCGTCTTCGTCTTTTACATCTTCGATTATTTCTTCAGCTATCAGCTTTTTTGATGAAGGATTGTTGAATTTGATTGATCTGTAAATAGAAAAGCATTCCTTAATTTTCCGTGTATCAGACTGTTGTGTGGAATGTGTTCCAAATGAGTTGATGTGCTGTGAGAACTGTATAGCAAGAAAACGTATGTAATGTATACTACTACTGCTACTAACTATTTGCGTCTGGCACCAGTGCTTTATTAGGTTGCTATGAAAAATCCAATCCAATTAGATCCTCTAATCTAATGCAATTACGCGACTGATGAGTGTGGGTTCCATTTCCAGGTCGGGCAGAAAGTGTTATTGGGTTTTCCATTAGAAATTCTTCAGTAGCAGGTGGTGTGACACCCCTGTGTCTCGAAAAGCACGTAAGGCGGTTGATCCCGACTGTCATTCGTAAATCTTTGATAGTCTGACAACCAGTCTAACCAAGAGGTATCGTGTTACCCAGTAAGTGGGTTGCGGAAGTCAGATAGGCAGTCGCTCCATGTAGAAAGAACACTGATATTTAGTTGTTTCCGGATAGGCTGGATGCCGATCCCAACATAGTTCGGAAGAAGCTAAGCAGATAAGATATAATAAGTAAAAGCCTTCACTAAGCTTTTGCCTGTAGAGGATTATACCACAGGAGTTTGAATTCGACGACGTCTACGAGAATCTTCATGTTCTCATTTTTAAGACTGTATGTATAGAATAGCATCCACACTTGAGGGGAATAGCCACAGGTCGAGGGAAAAAATATAGATAGTGGAGACGAGAGTGTTGGGAAAGCCCTGTAAATCCTGTAATTTACATGCATAAGATCACGACTGTATTCCTCAAAGGGTTAGGCAGAGGTGTTCCAAAGTACACCCACAGACCGCCGGAATGTTTTAAGTTCCATGTAGCGAGCCTATTGCTATTAGCCGGGCACAAATCCTAACTCCGAGGTGATACTGAGGATTTCATAGAAAAACCCAATAACAGTTTGCTCTACCCATAAATCGATCCCAAGACCTTTAGCGTAGCACTCGCGCTTAGCACCACTAGGCTAACGAGGCAGCCTTTAATTTAGTATCAGTTAATCATAGTCATCATATTCTTACAAATTTTTTTTTCTCTGGCCTTTAATTGTGTGCTAGTTACTAACAATTGTATATGATAACTTGTTTTAGTACATAAGCCTTTTGGTTTCATTACTATAAACTTATAGTACACTTATTGTTTAAATAAAGCCTATTCAAGAGTAGAAGATCAGAACGACGCGGATTTGCTATGTCATGCACTCAACATAGGAATTTAACTCAGTGAATTTTCTTTTGTTTGGCCTTGGGTTCGATTCCCAGGTCGAGCAAAGTGTAATTGGGTTTTTCTATGAAAATCTTAATAGTTGCTTGGAGTTAGGATTTGTGCCTGGTTAATGGCAATAGGCCTCGTCCCTTATTACATGGGACTTAAACCTACCGGTCAGCTGTGGGTGTACATTGGTACATCTCTGCCTAACCCTTCAGGGAATACAGGCGTGATGGTATGTGAGTGAGTGAATTTTTATTGTTGAAAAATATGTTTGTTATCATTATTGAGTATTAGTAATTTGTGGAAGGTTTACTTGATTAATTCGTCATCTTCCTTCTCTTCTCTGGCTTTCCTCTCGATAGTGGTCTCTGGCTGGTACTGCTTCAGCATGCCCTCAAAGTCCACTGCATGCTGTCTTCTGTTCAGCTCCTTTAACTCTTCAAGATTCTCAAGAGATTCTATCTCTTGTTTAGACTGCTCTGTTCTGTATTCTGAAATCATAACAATGAGTATTTAAATGCTGCGTGGGGCTGGCAGTATAAACTTGACGCCACAACACAGGAAAAATTCCTAGTGTGAGGCAAATAAAAAAAAAAGAACAGTTATGATAATTTTAATTTTGTGCTACTCAATTAAATAAAAAGAGACCTAATTAAGACTACATAATAACGGCTTTCAATACAGCAAAAAGAGGCACATTACTTTTATACTATATTTATGTAAAAAAGAAAGACTGGTATGTACCTATTTATGTAACAAATAAGCTCAAAAACTACTGGACCAATTTCAAAAATTCTTTTACCTTTTGAATGCTACATAATCCTTGATTAACATAGGCTATATAACATCACGCTACGATCCACGGGAGCCGAGTAGCAACCAAAGACGTAATTTAACGCGGGTAAATAGGCCACGCAGACGAAATCGCGCATGGAAGCTAGTGTCAAATAAACATAATTGGGTAGATGACATCAGTAAACAATAATTCCAAGATGCAACTTCTCTAAGAAAACACTTAATTTTACCCCTGAAATCCCGATTAATTTTTAAATAACTATTACATAAAATTTTTAGTTGCTTTAAAATCAATAAATAGTCAGTGAATTGAGATGTCAAAAAAGTGACGTCATAGTTGAGTATTGTCATACAAAATCTATGAGGGAATCGCGTTTTGACAGCTCATAAAAAGTACGTCAATTGATTAGTGGTATTGTCACCGGAAAATAACAAGATCCGTAAGTTTATCAATTTACTAGGAAGTTTATAAACTTTCGTAAGATTCTAAACGGGAGATAAATTGTAATATTTTACGTCCACATTTTCGTAAATTTATCAATTTCCGACGTCATACGGTAAATTTATAAACTAACGAATATCTATTCGTAAGATTTTATATGGTTCGACCAATCACAGAAACTCTTTTAAATATACGATCTTTGAAATACGTAAAATAGCACACTGCTCTCTGATTGGTCAATGTTCATAGTGGCAATGCTTGTGTCCAGCTGGCGGCCTCGAGGAAGGAGCAGTGACACGTGACAGCCAACCAATCAGATCGCGCGTAGCGTTTGGTTACTGCTTACTTATTATTTTACGAGTGAGTTCAGTAAGTTTATCAATTTACGAAAATGTGGACGTAAAATATTACAATTTATCTCCCGTTTAGAATTTTACGAAAGTTTATAAACTTCCTAGTAAATTGATAAACTTACGGATCTTGTTATTTTCCGGTGACAGTATCATCTACCCAATTATAAGGATTCCGTACCTAATAACTTCATAGGATTATTAGCTTCTTCTTCTTTTTGTTCTTCCTCCTCCCGCTTGGCTTGTTCCTCGGCAAGTTTCAGAGCCATGAAGTTTCTAGTGGCGCCGGCTTCGATCTCATAGTCCGTGTTTTTTGGGTCCGTCTTAAATGATATCTCTTGAAGACATCTGGTGCACTGAAATATAATAAGTTTGTCTTTAATACTTGATAGATTACTATATTATTTTTTGTAGATGAGTTTTGATAACAACACTAAATGCTCCGGTAACCTAGTGGTCCTAAGTGGAACTGCTATGCTAGGGGTCTTGAGTACAATTCTTGAGTATTGGGTATGAAATTCTCAGTAGCAGCTCGGAGTTGGGGTTTGTGCCCGGTTAATGGCAATAGGCTCGCCCTCTTTTACACCGGCACATATCGGCAAACTGTGGGTGTACAGTGGTACACCTCTGCCTTACT